>CM057379.1:130228693-130781193 GCA_030015415.1 Cynopterus sphinx
TATCGAAATTTTAATATGCTAAGAGACATTAATGGATTAATCGCGTGTATACACAGACACACACACATCTATCCACTCAAAAAATTAAATTATCAATTAACAAGTAGTCCCCCCTGCCAAAAAGGTGGTTTGAGGAGACTATCCAAAGTCCAGGGATAGTAAACATATTTACTGGACATACACAATTATTAATCAGCTGATGACCTTTAGCCATAATTATATTTAGAGCTGCAATTGTGGCCCTATGCCTACTAGTTAATATCCCCAAGCTAATGCCCCTATTTCTTCAATGGGTTCATAGACAAATCAGCATCTACAATAGCTTTTCTCTTATGTAAAATTCGATGATTGGAACATTACTGAATCATTTCCCATAAAATATCTCCTATCACCTGATAGGCATTGATTGTGGTTAGAGTGGTTTAATTCCACAATAATAATGATTACACATTTCTCCAGAAGACCACATTCTGGTCCCCTTCCTGTTCTCTGCAATCTTTTCATAGTTCCAATTCTAATGATTGAACACATCTTTTTATTTATTTTATAATCTTTTGTTTAAATCAGTTTAACGGAGATCAAGTTTCTACTTTTAGAATCCATTCAATTTATTTAAACTTGCTCAATATGTGCATCAAATGTGCTAAGATAAATTTCTGGAAATGATGCCATTTACCTACCTATCCCTTCCAAAAACCATAATGCTCACAGGTTAGAATTTACCTGGGTCAGAGATGCATCTTAAAACATCACCCAAAGTAAATATGCAAAAACACTTATTCCTTGAGGCTTTGAGAAAAATACTTGCTGATATATTAAATATGGGAACACCTACATATTTATTTCTCTTTTAATGTTTTAGATACCTATAAAAGCTATGAAAAATCATTTATCAACACTGTAACTAAATAAATTTTTTATTATATATTAGCTAAGCGCTTTTCACGTATTTTTCTTATTTGAAGTTTCCCAATTTATTTTTCTAGTATGATTACATCCCTATTTGATCACATGTTTCCACTAAAACAATGTTCTCAGTCTCTTGTCTGCAATTTCAAAGTTCAGACTTTAAATGCTAAGTTTCAGTTACACTTTCTATGGGCTTTCCAACCCCTCTTTTTAATTACTTGGTGAAAATTTTCACTCTATATCTTACATATGTTGTAAAATGCTAGACAGCGAATATTTATTCATTGAAAATGTTGTTTTTCTATTTTTAAAGACAGAATTTTGATCTGTTTATTCCCAGCTGCTCTGAGTTTGTATGAATTAGTATAGCAATTGGAAGGTGTTTTATATCTCACTTTTTTGGGAGGAAAGAATAACTTTTCATGTGAAGCCTAAAACAGCTTTATAGATAATGAAAGCACCATGATAAGTTCTTTGCTATGCTATAAATCAGCTCTTTTCTTCAACAGAAGAAGTGATCACAATTTTACTTTTTTTACCTTCTTATACCCTTCATTGTTTAGGCTACACAGCATCACATGCAAACTATTTACACTTGTCACTACATACTTCAAGTTCACTGAACTGGATATCTGCTCTTTCTGATTAGACTCACCAATTATTAAAAAGGGCAAATTATATTAAACTACTGAATATATCTACAAATTTTAAATCCTGGGTCTGTATTTGGGTAGAGGGGACATAAAATTTTCAGAAAGCTTCAATGAAATTATTTTAGGCAACATATAATTAAGCTCCCTTTAGTTTAAAGAAAGAAATAACCTCTTTTCTTTATATTCAGGGATTATTCCACAACCCAAGAAAATCCTACTACAATCATTTAAATAACTGAAATAAGTATATTTGTTTGAGGGTCACCTGGGTTCCAGTTGGCCAAAGATTCAGTTATCCAGTGCACGAAGGTAAAGAAAATAGAATTTGCATACAATTCATATCAAAGGCAAAGCAAGTTAAATGAATTCCTCTCAGCTTTTATATCACCCCCTTTCTGGCTCCCAGTACTTCCCATTTTCATGGCATTTCTGCCTGTGAGGAAGTCTCAAATATTAAGTGTTAAACTAATTATATTCTTGGATAAAACACTTTGGAGGGAGAAAGATGCATTCTTCTTTGAGTCTACTGCAAAGACTCCTGGTAGATTTTATGCCAACAAATGAGGCTACAAAACCACAAAGTGTGCTTCTCTGAAGGTCTTAGTAACTGCATGCCTCTTCATCGTCCTTTCATTTGATGATAAAATGGCACTTCCACAGCACTGAGTTAACTGCACAGAAAAGATTCTTAATGAATACTAATTGAATGAATCAAACCAAAACCTACTCTCTGAACTATTTGCTGGAGTATTTACTGCAGAAGGGTTACTGAGCTTTCATTTTCTTTATTATTTGAGCATGTTTCTTTTTTATCTATGGCAGCATCTTTTTTAGA
The DNA here is from genome assembly GCA_030015415.1 of Cynopterus sphinx. Taxonomy (NCBI): domain Eukaryota; kingdom Metazoa; phylum Chordata; class Mammalia; order Chiroptera; family Pteropodidae; genus Cynopterus; species Cynopterus sphinx. The sequence goes on from CM057379.1 coordinate 130,231,091, forward strand.
CAGAATAAATTTCTTACATAATTCATTTGTTAAACTATTAATGATATTTCTAGAGTCTTCCTAGCAATAACATAATTTTCTAATATTCTTTTCATTAATCAGTATCATAAGTATGATTCTAACAATTAATTCTTAAGGTAAAAAAATCTAACATAAATTTATAGTCTACCAAATGTTCTAAAAGACCCACACTTATTGAAAGCATTGACTGAAAGCTATTTGAAAATATCACAGAATCAGCTTTTGCCTAAACTTCCCTCAAAAGAATTATGTATATATATATTTTTTGCCTTCTATAAACCTGAATCAAGATTGGAGACTATAATGAACCCTCATTACTATTGTCATTTCAAAATCTCATCTTCACTTTGGATAGTCTATCAATATCATGAGTCTTTCTCTCAATCTTTCAAAGGCATACAGCCCCTAATGTTATCTACAAATTCATCATCAGCTATATGCTATTATCTCAACAATAAAAAAGAGTGTAGGATGAGAATTTCTGCAACAATGGAAAAGGGCAATATTTCTTTCATTTTTCACTCTCAACATGTAGGTCATAAGAACAGATTGATTTGAGTTCTTCTTATTATCCCATCCCATTTTATCCCCTCAGCATTCTGTGTGTAAATCTGTTCTAGCTAAAACTCCATAGAGATTTTGGATGCGTAGAAGCTAAAAAAAATAAATCAATTAAAAACTGCAAGTATTTACTCTGTTTTGAAAGGTATGGAGACATGGATTTATCTTTGAGACACAGTGTTCCTTTATTTTGGAGAGTCATCTTGGTGAGTCCACATACTTCCTCACAGTCCATTTTCTATCATTACTTGCCTGCTCCGAGTCAACAGAGAATTACTTTTTCAGACTAGATTTTAAGATGGCTGGTATCTGGTTGGATTCAGCTAATGGGAGGCACTGGCAGGAGAAGAGGATAAGAAAGAGAGAATGGGGTATTTCTTCCTCTCACCTTTCTGGCCATAGCATCTTATTTTAGGAAGTAGCTGAGCCCTCCAGAAATATTCTTTCTACTGGGTAGCACTTCATTCACTGTTCCACTTTTTACTGGGCTTCAGTGACGCTGTTTTCTTATATGTTAAGATTTGAATAGAGGGATTTTATTCTGAATTTAGTTGTTTCATCATTCAATGTGTATCCTCTTAACCATGAGTTGATAACTCTCTTTGACTGTGATCTCCTTTGAGGCCAGGGATTTTGGTCTTGTTCATCACTCTATCTCTATCAGCCACTGAAGAATATTGGTACCTAATAAGTGCTTAAGAGATATCAATGCTGAACGTTAAGTCTAGAATAAGACAATATTTTAGACTGTTCACTGTGTTTACCACACACTAGATAATACTTACAACTTTCAAAACTTGAAGACTGTGATATTCTGAAAAGTGCCTAGATGCCCCTTGGTATCATACAGTCCTGGAATTATTTTTGTCTCTACCTTTTTTTGAGCTATTACAGTCAATTCTCTGCACCTCAATTTCTTCATCTGATAATACTGTTTTATAAGTGATGTGGTGAGGATTATATTAGATAAGTTGTGTAAAACACCCAGCACTGTCTCTGGAACAATAAAAACTAATCCTCTACTCTTATTTCAGGATGAATGTATTTTTGAAATCTGGACAATCTTCCTCTTTCCCACAGAGTAATAAAGCTCTTAAAAAGAACAGGCTCAACATGGCCACTCAATTAAAATTACCAAATTTTGAAAAGGTCAAAGCAGTATAGCATACCTTTATATTTCATAGATTATTGGATGCATTAATATTCCAATCCCTCATTTTTAAAGAAAAGATTATAATAAGAACCACGAATGAACACACATTAATCCTTTCCTATGACAATACTTGTTTCTTTTCTAGGAAAGTTACAAATGTAACCTCTGCTGACACTGCACTTCAATTTGGATGCCACATTGTACTTCTGGTTTTGATAACAAATGGATACCCAAGAGGAGAGCAATAGGAAATATGCTAAATGCTCACAAAAGAAAAAAGCTTTCAAATATGTTGTGGGTTAATTTCAATCAAACTACCATGTCTAGAAAATTATGTAATTGACATCCCTGCTTAAGAATATTTCGAGTGTTCACAAGGCTGGATTGGGCTTTTTCACATACGGTTTAAACAAGCAATCAAGCATCTGTTTCCCCAATTAAAGAGCCAAAAGACTAACTGATAAGAGTTCATTATTACCATGTTAAATATTACAATGTTAAAATGTTTGATCATTTTCAAGTCAATCAGTTTTATTTTTTTTTTCATGATATTTTTAGGGATAACATAGACTTGTAATCACTGACTCAGACTCACAAATGGCTTTAGGGACCTCTTAGCCCATCTCTCTCATTTTATGGATGAGAAAACTGAGTATCACAGAGGGTTAGTGGCTTGTCTAAGGTCAAAAAGTTAGTTGCTAAACCAAAATAACACAAACTTTAATTTCAAACAGCCAACTATTGAAATTGTTTCATGCAAATTATCTTCTCTTCTAAATTTTCTTTAAGAAAGTGTTTGATAGCATCTATGATGAGAGAACTATAGAACAAGTTGTTTGGATCACTTGAAGACAACTATGAAAATCATGAAGGATAACTACCTCGGTATTAAAGATTTCAAGGTAGAAATCTCCTAAAGAAAAGTCCAGCACCTCATTCCCTTTCCTCTAGTGACCACTTGGACAAATATCTTGCAACAAGGTTAGGCAAAATGTCCCTTAATTACATTCAAAAAGCAATTAGTTATTTGGGAGAATCTATTTATCATTTGATAATAGGTGTTCAAAATATAGTTACTTGAAGAAATGTGTTGCAAAATATATAAAATATTATATTTTCACATATTAAGACATGGATTTGATATAATAATGAAAGGTGGGAAGAAAGGATGCATATTGGTAAAAAAGGTTTATGGGAATAGTGTAATATTTATCCACTAGGCAAGCATATATTCTGTAAAGAGATGAATCATCATCTAATCCACGTTCTTTCCAGTAGATGTTAAAGTAAAATGACCTTCTGCTAGAGATTACAGTCGTAAAATGCTTTCAATGGTCTGTACTACAGTCTGTAAAAAGGCCTGGTTTTATAACTTTTGTTTTGGCAGACAAAACAAATAATTTAGCTTGACAATAGTTAAAATAAAGAAATAATGCTAACAAATGATTAATTTCTTCATTTGAAAGAATATGTCAAATATTTCTCTTTTTTGTTTTTGGCAATAACGAGGATTCGGTGTTTTCGTGGTTCTGGAGGATTTTGCTCTATGATTTCTTCTTTCCAGGCAAAAGATTAAACTTAGTTCTGAATGTTTTTTTCCCAAGCATCATGGCTAGAAAGTTATGTTTTAACCCTTCAAGACTCTGGTGGCATTCAAATGGATTAGTTTGAGTTAGATAAATGTTGCCAGTAATCCAGGAACAATTCTGACTTACTTTCTTAAGTATTAAAAAATCTTTGCCCCTAAAGGCTTCTTTGGTCCTTTATTTTCTGTTGTATGCTTATATTGCAGACTAGATACAATCAGTAAAGTAAATGTAGATTTCTGAGATATAATCTCTTGTCATGTAGCTTCTCTACTCTTACACACTATGCTAATTATTTTTCATTTGCTTGCCTCAGCTTTCAATGGTCCTGGTCGCCTGGAAGCCTGGCTTCTATAGACTGCATTTGCCAGTTCTTGTGCCCTTTAACTTCTTGTTAGGTTTGGCAGAGTGGAAGGAAAGAAAAATTGTGCTGCTAAGGTTCTGAGAAGAGCCACATTTCTCTGTGGTCAGAGTTCCTATTAGCTGGCTTCTACTCCAGGCCCCAGGCCTTCATTAATTCCTGGTAATATCATCTTCTTCCCTAATTCCTTCTAGAAAAAGGTTTGGGATGACTTTAAACTGTTGTTAGTTCCTGAGTGCTTCACATTCCCCAGATGGTTTCTTTAGCCATGTCCACACCTCTGTCTATAGTACTGTCACAGCTTCATTAAATTCTCTTTGGTTAAAACTTTTGTGTGAGCCCTTTATCACTTGCAAGACACTGAATGATATGCTGCTATCACTACATTTCTAACCTTTGTTTGTTTTCCATTACAATAATTACTTTTAATGTCACACAAGGTAATGGCTGCCTCATTTTGCCAAGGTCCTCAGTATCCACTGCAAAGCCATGAAAGTGGCATTTGATTGAAAATGCCATTTAATAGCACAGGCTAGAAACCGCTTTGTCTTATTAAAAGTTGCCTTTAAAAGTCTTCATCAAAACCATTTGAAAACACACAGGTTGCTAAAGAGCTAGAATTACTTATGCCTTTGATTTGAACCATGATGACTAACGTACCATAGCAAGAAAAAAAATATATTGATATTCACAGTTTATATTGTGTCCAGACACCAACAATAAAAAATTCCTTTGTTTCACATAGGTATGACTTTTTATAAATCTTGTTTGTGAAAGATAATGTAGAGGTATTCATAATTTGTAGGACTGTTTGAACTTCAGGCACCTCTGATTATCTCCAAAAGATCTTGATTTCCTATCACTAAGATTTTGGATTTTACATCTGGGATTTATTTTATGTGGGCAAATTATTTATTCATTTTTGCAACAAAATATTTGTTGGGTACCTACCACATATCCTGTTCTAGTTCTTGCGCTAGGAACTGGTATTATGGTGGTAAAAAAAAAAGTGAACATGTAAATAAATCAATAAACTAATGGATAATAGATAATTTAAGATGTAAATACATACTAGAAAGGCAATAAAACAGCAAGACAATCAAGAGATGAGGCAGAGAGACTTTCAAAACTGTTGTCAAGGAAGATTTCAGTTTCTACTCAATCTGAGACCAAAAATGACCAGAACAAGACAGATGTGCAAAGGTCTAGGGTAGGGGTCAGCATACTATGGTCCTGTGGACCAAATCTAGCTCATCCTCTGTTATTATAAATAAAATATTATTGGAATAGAGGAACAGAGCCATGATCACTTTTCTTGTGTTTCCTATGATTGCTTTATTGCTACAATGGCAGAGTTGAGTAGTTGTGACAGAGATTAAATGGTTTCTAAAGGTGAAAACATTTACTATCAGAGCTTTTAAAGTAAAGTTCATTGATCTATGGTCTTGGAGAAGAGTATCCTAAAGATAAAAAAAAAGAGCTAGTTCATGGGCTGAAGTTAGGAACAAGTTTGGAGGCCCATGTAACTGAAGGGTGTGTGTGAGGTAGAGAGTGGATGAAGACCATGGTCTGAGGTGTACAGGATCAAGATCACGATAGGCAGACTAGATTTTATTTTACATGAGGAATAAAGACAGTTTTGTTTTTTATTCTGAGAGTTAAATAACTTATTGTTTACTTTTGAAATGCTGAACATTCTAGAGATGTATTTTCATAGATAGATTTGATTCTCATTTTTCATAGAAAATATCTAGCTAGATAAAATAATTGGTATTATTTTAGAGGTGAGAAAAATAAAAACTAAGGGAGTTTAAGTGACTGGTCATAGATCAAAAGGTAAGTGGCTCAAATCCAAGAGGCATGTGACTTCATGAGAAATAAGAGACTTTTACTCCCAACTGCTAGTTCTTGGTGTGCCAGCCTTCACACCTCCGACATTTTCTTATACAGTAATAATATAATTGAGGGAGTACAAAGACAGTCTGTGACCCTGAATGAATATTCTGTGTGTTTATGCTTAATGATGCTTGAAGTCCCAGTATCAGAAGGTCCAAATTAGACATTTGGCATCTCTGACTAGGTTACAAAATAATTAATTGTTCCTATTCATTTTGTTCATGTAGATGCTAACTTTTCTAAAGAACCGTTTAAAAAGTGCACTGTGCTTGAGTAAAAATAAGGCAATAAGGCAAGATAAAGTATAGTCCTTCTACCAGACAGACATCCTCAATGAAGGAACAAACGCTTTTGGAAAGTTTCAGTTTGATGACACCCCCAAACTTCCTGGCCAGTGTATGACAGAGACTGTAGAGAAAAGGGAGCTATTACTTTCCCTTGTATTACCAATCCTTGGCTCGGTCTTTGGTAGACTTTAAATGAAGGGATGTTTTCAAAGAAAATGAATGTCTTAGATACAAATAATTTCAGATCAAACACCAAAATAAAAATTTCCTTGACTCAAAACATGTATAAAATCTCTAAGTACAATTATGTGGTGAAATTGAAAATTCCCAAATCAATCTCTTTCTCTTCTCTTGACTCTTGACCTGACCATCTGCCAGCATCATCTCCGTGTGGGAAAGTGGGATTCGGCAGATCATGTTAATGGAGCACTGAAGTGAGAGGGAGCAGAAGGGAGGAAGGGTTCTTCTTTTTAGGTTTGCCACCTTCTCCTGCCATGGTATTCCTTTCTCTTCCACATCCATAATCCTAATTAAACAACCACCAGGTCCATCTGGATGTTCCATGCCCAAGGCCTGTCTACAAAGCCTGTGCTGGCTCCTCAGAGGTGTGGCTCTGCCCTCAGACTATCTGGGCAGCAGCAGTGGCAACTGGAGGAAGGAAGGAAAGACTGAGAACTATAACAAAATTCCTGCTTGAACCACTGTGGACAAACAGAAATAAAATAAGAAATGACAAAGGCCCTTGACAGGAGAAAGTCCTTCTTGTTTCTACAAAGCTGAACCTCCACTGAGGGAGTCAGCTAATTTGTAATAAGAGATCTGGTGATGCTCAGATCTCCCCAAGGTAGATCGGTGGTGATTCCCTAGAACTGCTGTATCTAATACAGTGGTCACTAGGCATATATGTCTACTGAACACTTACTAGTACATGTCATTAACACAATGTGTTTAAATAATACTATTTTATATTCAATACGTGATTAAAATTAATTCTATCTGCTTATATTTACTTTTTAAAAATATTTTTATTAAAATATAGCTAACATGCAATATTGCATAGTTTCAGGTGTACACTATAGTTATTCAACATTTACATAGCTAAAGAAGTGACCACCATGATACATCTAACAACTATCTGACACCATGCAAAGCTTCACAATATTATTGACTATGTATGCTATATTTTACACCACATTTCTATGACTTATTTGTTTTATACCTGGAATTTGAGCTCCTTATTCCCCTTCACCTTTCCTTTCATTTTTTGATTTTTAATTATAGTGACATTCAATATTAGTTTATATTAGTTTCAATTATACAGTATAGTGGTTAGATATTTAAATAATTTATTAGTTTTACTTTTTTAAATATGGCTTTTAGAAAAATTGTTAATTACACATTACATATGTGTCATTGTACAGTGTTGTTGGAGAGTGGAAAAAATAAAACTAGAGGTAAAGGAAGGTGAAGATTTAGGACATAAACAGAAGAGAAACCAAAAATCCTCACCAAATATCCCAATTTGAACATAAAAAGACTCTTAATATCATTAATTCAATAATTTTATTTCGAAAGAGAATAGCACATTAACCCACTGACATCTTGTGAAAGTTCAAATTACTGAAAATCACCATTATTTCAAACTGTTACTTGTTTTTAACTGGTATCAAATGATTTTTTTTTTGCTCCCTCAAAGATACTGTAAGTTCTTTAGAAACAAGGACCACATCTTAGTATTTTTTCTTTATCTACCATAATGTCTACCAAAACAATGACACACATAACCATTCAATAAATATTGATTGTGTTATTGAATTAATGGACAGCTGTGTGTGTGTGTGTGTGTGTACATGTATGCCAGTGTAACAATAGTTAGTATGAAGTTATTGACCATGACTCCTACCTTGCCAGCTGTTATTGCTATGAAAATATTTAATAGCAATAATGCACAATAATATCATAATGGTCATAATACTGATCAGTACCCCATATTAAGCGATTACTCTGAGCCAAGAAAACTTCTTCCCACTAAAAATGGTTTCCTTTTTCCCCACCCTATAATCTTATAGTGAACAATAATGAATCCCAAAGATATAATGATTTTGCCAAAGAAGCTGGTGAAAATATTTAGACTTGAGACTTGGAGTGTTACAGTACCATTCAGCCATGCTTTCCACAAAACCTAAAACTAGAATAAACCAGAATAAAACATAAACTTGGAAGAAAAAATGAATAACATAGATCATTCAGTACAGCAGATACCACCCAGCAATACCAGACCAGTTTTCTTAAGTCCAGTGTTGTTGAGGAAGAACTAAAGACTCATATCAGAACTGAAATTCTGTAGAGACATTTTTTTACTGAGTGATTATAATTTATGGATCCAAGCACTCAGCAAATATTGTTTATATTTTAGGTATTTATGTTCCCATTTTACAGATTAAGAAAATAAAACTGGAAAGCCAACTCATCAGAGTTTACAAATCTAGTCTGAGGTTTGGTTAGGATTTAAAATCAATACATCTATAATGAGTTTTCATAATTCCTTCTTTTGCATATGTGCATTTTTGGAACATTATTTGTACATCAATATAATTCTTGAGTGTTTGTTCATTTGTTATCGTAACATTTTCATTTATTTTAAAAAGTACACAGTTAAAGATCCTTTTGGGAAGTGTTGTGTTCAATCCAGACTATCACAATCATGACTGTGACACATTTGTAGAAAAATCTCAGATGAGTAACTTTCTGTCTGTAACTCAATTGTCATGAGGCTTAATTGTATAATAGTAATATTCTGTAGGCTATCTATTACATGAACATATTTGGACTCTGATGCTAAGGGGAGCCACGACACCCTAAAGAAATCAGAGAAACAAAGGCACCATTCTACCCTGGAGCATCCATTCTACCCTGGAGCATTAGGTAAGCATACATTGTTTTGTTCTGGCCCATGTATAATCCCCAAACCTTATGAGTGCAGGGTTGTGAACATTTTCATTTCATTTTCATGACCATCACCCAGTTTTTCATCTTGGAATGTTTACAACAGGAAAAAAATAAAACACTTAAAGACTATGGCAATAAAAGTGGGAATGGAGAAAGTTGTAGGGATGGAGAACAAAAACATTAATGCTACATGTTTTTTTATTTGAGTTATGATTTTATAGAAAAAAAAGATATAATCGTTTTAAGAAAATTTTGAGTTTCTGAAATACAGCAAACCAAGGACTCAAAACTTTCTAACTTCAAATTTCTTTCAGTGCTGCCCACTGGTTCCTGCAAACAACAACAATCTTGCAGAATATATAGATTTACATGTTTCTCTGCAAAATATTTAAAGAATAAAAGTAGAAGCTACTTTCAGGCAAAAAAAAATCCTTTGATATTGCTTCTCCACAAAGGCTTTGATTTTATTTTAAACAGGTATGATTTCAGTTTGGAAATGTGCACAGAGTAACCCAGGGCAAAGCAGGGTGGTGCTCAGAACAGACTGCACATGGTGGAAAATGCAGAGCAGTGATACTAGGCCTTCAGATGTCCTCTCTTATCAGAAATTTTTGTTCTTGAAAGCGTGGCCTGAGAAAAGTGGGAAATATGAATCATTCATGTGAGTCCATTAAAAAATTGGATCTCTTGGTTGTTGAGAGACAGCACAGGGGTCAGACCTCTTCTATCATTTAAACTTTAGCATTAATGAGATCTTTTCTTCAGAGGGAGAATGGGAAGTGAGCAGGAGAGAACTGAAAAGCAGGGTCTGGCAGGGTAGTAGTGGTGAGAAGAGGTGTCATGGTGGCATTGCATGGTGGTAGAGTAGGAAATGGAAGTGGTTGTAATAATGAAGGTGATATGGTGGTGGTGGTGGTGATGGTGGTGGCAGTAATGTTGGTGGAACAAAAGTATGGAACAAGAAAATGTTAACAGAGGTGAGGATTCTACAGAAATACCTCCATTGTCCCCTAGTCATTCATTCTCTGATGTAGCTCTTTCTTCACCATATTAATTTAGATTTTCTTAAAAGGTTGCACTTCACTGACTAAATTGTATTATTTGCAGAATTTCTGTATCAGCCATTCCAGTCAACTGAAATCTGAATACAAGATGTCTTGTTGCTTTTGTTATGGGGAGGAGAGGCAAAGGTTCTCACAGCATCCTCTTCTGTGCCAGAAAACTTCAAATAGGCCACAGAGCATTGGCTTTTCCCCCTCCCTGCTGGTTCTGCTTTAGAAATCTCTGGGGGAAAAAAAATGCATCCAGAGGAATGACCCAGAGATGAGAAAGACATAACAGGTGGGAACAATTATTTTGCCTGAGAAATATTATCTATTCTATTTTTAACATAATGCCCTTTCTGTTGTGCCTCTGTGTTATCAGAAAAGTCTTCTGGGGAAAACCTCTGGGCTGTTTCATTGACAAATAAAGATAAGATCGATTACGTGAGTAAACTGCTGTGGCAAACTTGAAGAATGCTAGCAGAAGAGGCCCAGAGGGAAACCCAAGGTGAAGACCCTTCTCTCTGTCACATCATTATCCATGTGTTTTGCATGCAGAGTTCCAAAGAGGATATCAGCAGGGAATAGAGAAAATAACACCAAAGTAGCAACACAAAACTAACATCTATTCGCACACACGCAAAAAGAATGTTTGATAAAGAAGAGTTGGAAATATTGGTATTGCTGGAAAATGTGACTCTTAATCTTTAAAGGTGGAAAGGCTTGGAATATACCAAAACTTAAGCAAGCAGCACTGAAATATCTTATACCATCATCTAAATTAGTGGTTTGCAAGAGTTGGTCCAAAGCTTAGTTTTTTTTAATGTTAATTATTTGGCACTATCCGCACAATTTCTGATTTAAAATTCTAAACCTGGGGTGGGGCTTAGAAATCTTTGTTTCACTTTTAAACTCCTTGAAGAGGTTCTTGTTTAACCCACCAAGACTGTGTACCTGAATTCAGAAAGAGCTGATGATGGTATTTTGTCCACATGATAAATTTCTCTTTCATTTTAACTATTACTCTGGCTAAAAATCACTCTTCAGGTTTATGATAATCATATAAACAAAAATTAAAGATGGAGAGAAGGTAAACCAGGTGGAAAAATATATTTAAATCTGGATAACATGAGAAACAAGGGCACATTATTTACCAAAATGCAGAAGGAGGAGAAAAGCTGGAATTTAGGAAATGTTCCCAAGGTTGATGAGTATGAGCTATCAAAATCTCATTCAGTTAGAAATGTCTACTGATGACTTAGAAATGTAAAAGGAGCACTCTGAAAGAGGTTTGGACTGGAGATAGAACTGAATATTTTACATAAGCCTTTGGAATCTTGGGGAAAATCAAAGAGCAAGAATTTGGAGATTCAGAGAATAAAGAATAGCTTATCTTAAAACTGATTCTCTGTGTATGGCACCCAGACCAGCAGTACAGATAGCATCTGGAAACTAGTGAGACACACAAATTCTCAGGGTTTATCTCCAATCTGTTAAGTAAAGTCTGGCCCAGCCAATCTGTGTTTTAACCAGCCCTCTACAGCTGAAGTTTGAGAATCACTGCACTGAAGAAAGGACGCCCAGCTGAGATATGACTGCCTCCAACTAAAATAACCCTTTATATTTTTCACCAGAGCAATGTAATGTCTTCATATCAGCTTCTCAACCAACTTCAATCCAGAAGTTTAAATTCACATAATTGATTGACCCATTCATGTGACAGTCAAACAGAATGGGAAAATTTCTACCAAAATAATGTTCAAGTCTCCACTTATTGCAAAACAAAGATCTGCTCATTGCATTGAAAAGACAGTTTTTCTAGCATCTGCTACTATTATCACAGTTTCAAAAATATTGAAGTTAAATTTTAGCAACTTTTTTTAATTAAAAAAATGTTCAATTACATTTAACACACAATATTATGTTAGCTTCAGGTGTACAACATAATAATTAGGCATTTATATAACTTACCAAGTGATCATCCCGATATTCTTAGTACCATCTGACACCATACATAGTAATTACAATATTATTGGCTATATTGTCTATGCTATACTTTACATTCCTGTGACTGTTTTTATAACTGACAATTTGTACTTCTTATTCCCAACCCTCCTCTTACATGGCAACCATCAGTCTATAAGTTTCTGTTTTGTTTGCTCATTAATTTTGGTTTTTAGATTCCATGCATAAGTGAAATCACATGATATTTGTTTGACTTATTTCACTTAGCATAATACCTTCTAGGTCAGGGGTCCTCAAATCCCAGGCCACAGATTAGTATTGGTCTGTGGCCTGTTAGGAACAGGAGAAGGTGAGCAAAGCTTCATTTATATTTGCAGCTGCTCCCCAGTGCTAGCATCACCACCTCAGCTCCACCTCAGATCATCAGGCATTAGATTCTCATAAGAAGCACCAGCCCCTGATGCCAAAAAGGTCGGGGATCCATCAATGTTGTCACAAATATGCAATGGACTATTACTCAACCACAAAAAAGAATCAAATTTTAGCATTTGAATTGCCTGCAGCAGAGGTCTGAGCATTATCTATAAAAGGATGGAAAAAGAGATAATAGAAAGAAAGTGAAAAAATATTAAAAGGATAAAATTGATAATGATGGCAGTAAAGTGAGTTTTATCCTTAAAATGCCTTTTTTACACTCAAGAATGAGCACAGTTCTAATTTCTCAAACCCCATGGTGAACAACTCAAAATGTTGAGAGCCAGTCTAGACCATGAGATTTCATTTAATTGCAACATTAATTTTAGCCAGATTATTCAAATTTTTAATATTACTGAACATCTACCTTTCCCCAAGCACTGTACTAGGCATAAATAAATATGTAAGGAGAATATGAAAAATAGTTCCTGTTTTCAAATAGCTAGACAAGCTTCTTAGTTATTTAATTTATTATGAAAATAATGCATTAATTAAAAAGTCTTTTACACATTTCAAGTCACTGTGGATTCTAGCAGTGAGATAAAATAAATTTTAAAAAATAAAGATAATTTTTAAATTAAATTTATTGGGGTGGCATTTGTTAATAAAATTATATAGTTTTCACATATACTTTGATGAATGATTGATTAAATAAGATTTGGTACAGATACACAATGGAATACAACTCAGCCATAAAAAGAAGATGAAATATAGATGATTTTATGTGATACTATGTGATATGATGAAAACAGAATAACATGAAGGCGAGAAATGAAGGGCAGGGATTGAGATGCAGCTTAGATTGGTGGCCAGAAAATTTCTCTGAGAAACAGGTATTTGAACTGAGGGTTATGAGCTTTCAAGACAGAAGAAACAACACATGCAATGGTCCTATGTAGACAATTAGTTTGTCTTGTTTTAGATCTAATAAGAAAGCCCATGGATCTGGAGCTTTATGGCAATGTGAGATGCCAGGTGATGAGAGCAGAGAAATGTGCAGAAACCAGGTCTTATAGTCCCTTGCAGGCAATGGCAAAGAGTTCAAGTTCTATGTTAAGTGCTGTTGGAATCTCTGTAGAGCATTAAAGAAAAGTTGTATTTTAAAGAGATCATTCTATGTTCTCAAAATTATTCCCACTTTTAAGCTTCGGAGCAGTGTAAATTGGTAAAATCACTTGGATAAATACATTGATGGTACCTAGCAAAGTTGAATATTGCATAATCTAAAACCCAGCAATTCAACTCCTATGTATATTCTAGAAATGAATGCTGATGTGTACCAGAATACACACCCAAGAATATTTATAGGATCATTGTTCATAATAGCCCCAAATGGAAATAAATTATAGTACTTCATACAATGGAACACTATTGTGTTATTTAAAACACGACTAGAAATTTTTTGACCTTTCTCCACTCAAGAGGTAGGATCCATGTATCCTTCCTTTGAATTTTATTGGGCTTGTGACAACTCTGTCCAACTGAGTTTGGTGGAAATGCCCATATGTCTTCAGAACTGCGTCATAAAGGGGCATGCATTTCTGCCTAGAGCTGCTGGAATATTCACTCTGGGAGTTCTGAGCTGCTATGAAAGATATTTGACTACTCTGACACCATCATGTTGCAAGGAAGTCCAACCCACATCGAGAGGACACTTGTAGGCACTCTGACCTATGGAGTACTAGCTGTTTACCTTCCAGCTGCCAGACATGAGAGTGATTTTAGTCCACAGACATTTGAGTCTTGCCTTCTGAAGCCCCAGATATTATGTATCAGAGACAAGTCTCCAAGCTGAATTCTTTGAATCCACAGAATCCATGAGCATAATAAAATAGTTTATTATTATTATTAATTATTATTATTTGGTTTTAGTATTTAGTTTTCTTGTTTTTTTTTAATGCCACTTTGGAGTGCCATTGGGAGTGGTCTATTACACAGCAATAGAGAAGTGGAACAACCATATCCACAAAACCACAGTTAACACACAAGTAACATAGATAAATATGAAAGAGGCATAAAAATAGTACAAATGTTAAGATTCAGTTTACATAAAATTCTAAAAAGAAGTTAGAAAATGTATATTATTTGAGGGTGCATACAAAGTAAAGAGAGAAAGTGATTAGCATCAAATTTAAGATAAATTTCATATCTAAGAAAGAGAAAAATGGTTTTGATCATACTGAAGCTTTTGGATGTAGACAATATTCTATTTCTTGGTCACACTGGTAACTACATGAGTGCTCACCATAAAACACTTGGTTAAATTCCGTGTTTATGCTTTATGCACTTTTATGCATTGTATTCTGTATTATATTATGCAATAAAAAAGTGTTTTAAAAAAGGATAATTCTGGATTCTGGGTGAAAAATGAATCCAACAAGTGAGGAAGCAGGAAAACAAGTTGGAAGGCTGTTTTCTACCCACCAAGTGAAAAATGCTGGCGGTTCGAACAAGCTATGCAGATGGTGAGAGGAGATTGGTTCTTACATATTTTGACATGAGAGATAATGAAATTTTCTGTTAGATTAGATGGGGGTGGGTGAGTTAAAGGAAGACTCAGGAAGAATTATAAATTTTTGACATGCGTAATTGGTTGGATTATGATACTATTAACTGAAATTATGCACTTCAACATTACCAAGTAACATTAGTTTTAGTGTAATGTGCCTAGTTTTCCTGACATGTAATTTGAAATTAGTAAGCAGTAAAAATAAAAATCTGGTGATCACTTACTCAGATTATCAAGAGATTAATACCTTTACAATAATTCATTATGATTTAAGATTTTTATTTTAAACTTTTATCCATCATTTTCAGTTACTATGAAAAGAAGACAATGTAATTAAAATGAAAAAAATTCCCTAGGGCTTCTACGGTATAATTCTACTTATTCTTTTTTTTTTTTTTTTTGAGAAAATATTTAAATGGTTCAGTAAGAAAATAGTTAAATCTGAACTTGAAGATTATAAACTACATTTTACCATTAATTAGCTTGGTAGGCTTAAGAAAACCATTCAATCATTCTGTGATTTAGCTTCATGCTGTCAAATAAGCTTACTTTAATCTTAAATAATTTTGTGAGAGTAAAATCAGTTTTTAAAGTAGCTTGTAATGGGAACATCTTTCAGAAATAATACTGTGTTATATTCAGGGCTCTTAGCTGAGTCTTAATTAGATTAGTTAGTGAACCTAAAGAGTAGGGAAACTCTGAATATGTCTTTTTGCATTAATTGATTTCCTGCGATGCATCAGCAATTTTGCTTATTTCCTGAGGAAGAGGTGGCCTGGTATGGAGGTGACTGGGAAGGGGATGGAAACAAGGTCAATCATATAAACAACAAGCTTGCTGCCTTCATTTAACTTGGTTGTTTTCAAATTGGTAGTGTACTTATTAAATATTTCTAGTTCTATTTCGATCAGGGCACATAGCAGGATTGTACTTTACACCCTTTCCCAGTGGGGTCATGTAACAATTATGGACAATTATAAGTAAAAGTGACATGTATCACTCTCAGATCAAGCATTAGAAAGCAATCGGAAGAATTTTCATTCAACATGGTACCATAAGTATAGTCATAGTAATCAGGCAAAATAAAGAAAAGAAAGCATCGAAACTGAGAGTGAAGAAATAAAACTGTCACTTTTTGCAGATGACATGATTTTTTTATATTGAAAACCCTAAAGATTTTACCAAACATTAAAAACAGTAAACAAATACAGTAAAGTTGTAGAATACAAAATCAGCACACAAAATTCTTTATGTTTCTATATACTAAAAATGAAATTTTAGAAAAAGACATAAAAAAATCTATTTGCAATTACAATAAAAAGAACAAAATACCTAAGAATAACTTTAAAAAATGTGAAGGATCTTATACACTGAAAATTTCATAACATTATTATAAGAAGTTGAGAGACTCGAAGAAATGGAAAGGTTTTTTGTGTTCATGAATTAGAAGAATCAACATAGTTAAAATGGCCATATTAACCAAAGTAATATATTTAATAAAATCTTCATCAAAATCTCAATGTCATTTTTCAAATAAATAAAACAAATATCACCGAATTTGTATGGAACCAAAAAAGACCCTGGATAGCCAAAGCAAACCTGAGAAAAAAAGAACAAAGCTAGAAATATCATGCTCCCTAACTTCAAATTACATTACAAAGCTACAACAGTCATAACAGCATGATATTAGCAGAAAAAAAAACAGACAGACTAATGTAACAAAATTGAGAGGTCAGAAATAAACCTACTGTATATAGGCAACTAATTTACAATAAAAAGTACAAGTGAGATAATAAAGCCTCTTCAATAAACAGTGTTGAGAGAATTGAAATACCACATGCAAGAGAATAAAACTAGATAGCTACTTTACATCATACAAAAAAATTAACTCAAAATTGATCAAAGACCTAAATATAAGACCTGAAACAATAAAATACATTAAAAAAAACCCACACATACATAATACCAAGCTTATGGCCCTTGGTCTCAGGATGTTACGATTTTGACCCCATAGGTCAGGGAAGTAAAAGCAAAACTAAAGAAATGAGACTATATCAAAATAAAAAGCTTCTGCGCAGCAAAAGAAACTGTCAACAAAACAAAAAGGCAACCAACTAAATAAGAGAAGATATTTTCAAACATTGCCACAAATAAGGACCTAATACCAAAATATATAAAGAACTCATCCAACTCAATGGCAGCAACAACAAAAGCCAATTTAATTTAAAAATGTGTAGAGGACCTGAACACTTTTCCCAAGAAGACATACAAATGGCAGCAGATATATGAAAAGATACGCAGCTTCACAAGCTAATCAAAACCATAATGAGATAACACCTCAATCTCTTATAACGGCTATCGTCAACAGGAAAGCAATAAGTGTTGGAGAGATTGTGGAGAAAAAAGGAATTTTTATAAACTGCTGGTAATAATGTAAATTTCCACTATGGAAAACAGTATGAAATTTTCTCAAAAAATTAACAATAGAGCTACCATATGACCTAGCAATCCATCTTCTGAGTATCTACCCCCAAAATTTGAAAATATTTAATCATAAAGATATATTCACTCCTTTGTTCATTGCAGCATTATTCACAATAGCCAAGACATAGAAATAACCCAAAAAAGTGTCTTTCAATAGGTGATTGAATAAAGAACATGTGGTACATATCTACAATAAAATACTACTCAGCCATAAGAAAGAATGGAATACTGTCATTTGTGACAAACATGGATGGATCTTGAGAGCATCATGCTAAGCCAGATAAGTGAGACAAAGACAAGAGCCATATGATTTCACTCATATGTGGGTTACAAAACAGAAAGTAAGAAATGAACAATCAAAGCAAGCAAACGAAAAGAACTCATTGACACAGCCAACAGTATGATGGTTAACCAAAGGGAAAAGAGGGTGGGGGACATTAAAGAGGATAAACAGGATCAAATTTTATGATGACAAAAAGAGACTAAACTTTGGGTCGAGGGCACACAATGCATAACACAGATGATATAATACAGAGTTGTACACCTGACACATGTAATTTTATTAACCAGTGTTACTTCGATACATTTAATTTAAAATTTTTAAGCTCCCTCAAGGCATAGATGATGTTTCCATTGAAATCCAGGATGTTGTACACAGAGTAAACACTCAATAAATATTTATTAAAAGAAGGGAAATTTTTTAACTATGTAAGGTGACAGATGTTAACTGGACTTATCGTGGTGATCATTTTGCAATGTATACAAATATAAAATAATCATGTCATACAATTGAAACTAATGTAATGTTATATGTCAAAATCTCAATTACTATTTTAAATAAAAATGAAAAGAGTAAAAATATACATAACCAGCAAAATTTGAGATGGATGCTACCCTTCATACATTCATCTTTGAGTGCCTCCAAGAAGTAGAGCTCCCTTGCTGATCTGCCATAGACACCTTATGGGAGAAAGAAATATTTTTGGTTTTAAGTCACTGAAATTTGGGAGTAGCAAAACCAACCAAGTCTTGACTGACACATGAAAGAAGGTTTAGAGTGGGGATAAAAGGAGTGTGTTCATGTTAGATACTGTATGTCTGAGCCAAGCATCTACTTTAGGAGACAGGTAATCAAGAACAATCCACTTAAGGAGAGTTGCTGCCCAAGCCTCATCCCTATCATCACAAAGTGCACAATACTGCAGGGGTGCCTTCAGCACCAGAGTGGTATTGAAGGGGATTCCTATGTCCTAAGGAGAAAGTAGTAGAATGGGTGGTACTTTGGAAGTAATGCCCTGGTGTTCTCATGAAACTGAGGGAAAGTCTGGGTGATGGGTACCATACTGAATGGACTTTCTGGTGACTCCTGCAAAATCTGAGGGAAATTTTAAACACCCCAATGGTGAAAAGCAATTATACTTTGAACATTTATGTTAATGTGAGCACATTTGAACCATAAGTGATGCTTAGAATAATTAGATTATGGTATTATCATCTGCCTTTGACAGAATTATGGACTCACTTGACAATAAAGAACTAAGAATCAAATACTCATCATTATCTCTTTGGTGAGAACACCATGCTTTAATGTACAAGAAAAGCTAAAAAGAATATACACAAAGTAAAAATAAGACAACTTGCAAATTCCTTAATTCTAATGTCTTTTTATTTCACTTATTTTCTTTCAGAGCCCACAGATCTAAATCCAGTAGTGGTCACTTTTCATTATTGACCTATGCCTCTCAATAGCCCTGAAATCCAGCCTTGGATAGTCCACTCTAGCTATTAGATTTCCAAATGTTCTATGGATTATTCCAGATCATGAAGAGAGCAGATAATGAAATGCAGTCTTACTAATGAGGTGATATTTTATTTTTAATGTAAGAGGCTAATTATCCACTGAGTAGATACAACTCTGATCTACCAGAATATAAGGCTATATTTAGTTATACCAAAGAACACGGCAGAAACAGTTGTTTTGGGATATAATCAAACTACATTTAAATATATAAAAAGTTTAAATAACTTCATCTCTTATTACTTATATTTATGCTTGCCTTCTCGTTTTAAATTATGCACAACTGTGAAAACACCTTTCCTGGAACCTCATGCCTAATTATATTTTCAGCTTATGTATTTAAGATATTGGCTACTTGATAACATATTTTTCTACCTCTTGTTGAATTGTTGAATTTACATAAAATATTTGTCTTTTTCAGGCTGATACTTCAAATGAGAAGTAGGTAATGCTAGACTGATTATTGAGCTTGTTTATTCTTTTATTTCTAACATCATATTAATACCTAGAATTAGGAATATTGAGTAATTTGCTGACACCTAGAGACATTTCTACGAAAATCTCATTCACAAAGCAAGGTAGAAATTTGAAACAAGTGCACTGGATCCACATGAACAAACAACAACACTTTGACTATTACAATCTTTCAGCCTTAAGTCATCAGTAGTTTCATGTATATAAATCCAAGCATATGAACAGAAAAAAGGGGGGGGAGGATAGAATGAAAGCTAACTGCTTTAACCACACGATGCTGAATAACTGGCAAGATTTTGCAATTCTTTGTCATAGGCAGGACAAATAACCTCAGGGCTTTGCTCTTAGTTTTATTTATTCTATTAAAGAAAAAGTTTATGAAATGAGGAGGAATTAACATTTAAGAGCCTGATATAGTCCAGGTACTATATTTAGTTCTTTATATATATCATTTTACTTAATGTTCACAACCCACCCCAATAATGCAGACATTATCTTTTCCACTTCATAAATTAACAAACTGAAACACAAGGTTTCAGGAAAATTCAAACAAATAGCTGTCTAGATAAAGTTAGACTATAAACCACAAGTAGGGATATTCCCAGGTGTGTTTCTCATTATATTACAATAAAGCATGTGAAAAAGAGTCAGGATCCAAATCTGACCACCTGCAGTCGCCAACATTTTTAGTTAGGATCAATTGTACCTTCGATGTATCATTGGTTATTCTTTTTCTTTATCTCCTGTAACATCATGAGTCCTTTTCAGGAAAAGGATGCAATTTAAAAATTCTCAATTTCTTTCTCATGCCCCCTAAGTAAGTATTAAAATTCCCCTGAGATTTTTCTCATGCTTGCTTTTTCATTTGTAGCCACTGAGGAAAACTGAGAGTCTGCAAAGTGCTGTTCAAAAGCAGTAGCTTCAGGCTCCCATAAAGCCTTGGTTCATATTCTAATGGTGTCTCTGTCTGAACCCAGTTATTCACTTTTACAAGCTTCAGTTACTTCATGTATAAAACTGGAATAGTAATGCATGCCTCTCAGCTTCATGAGGATAAAATGTGATAATACAGGCAAAATGCCTATTCTCTCCAGAAGAACAATAACCATTATTTTCTTTCTCTAAATATATGAGATGACAAAATGTGTGTGATATGTCTAAGACATTGTATGTATTTTCATATGCCTGACAGAATGTTTTGCTCCTAAGAATCTTCTGCTCTCATCTTTTTGTTCTTTGAATATTTTTCATCCTAATTTTAATATCCCTTGTATGTGAAGTGTTTATATTTTTGAAATGTGTGTATTCAGAATGTTGACTGAAAAAAATGTACAAAATCCATGTTCTGGTGAAATAAAGAGCATCCTCTTGGATCTATAAAAAGTAGTTCACCTATTTCTGATGCCAATTAAATTTTCCTTTCTGCATATCATTTCTAAATGATTTACTTTTATTATTAGATAACTTTATTATTAATAAATATCTTTTAAGACCAGTTTAATTTTCATATTATAAATATTTCCTTTTCAATCAATCACAGATTCAAAGTTTTGTGTTTTTCTTGTATCAATAACTTCATTCATAGTTTAGAACCTCATCACATATGGTTTAAATCTTGCACTTACATCATTTATGCATTGTGCTGACAAGGAATAAACAACTAAAATACTTACAACCTTATTTTCTTCTAAGTGTAGTGAAGGGAAGTGTGTCAGATTGAGCTATGCAAAATAATAGAGGTTTGTACAATCCTCATATTCAAGGTTTTGCTTTGCCTGTTCAAAATGCAAAACTTTCATCTACCCCATTCAAATTATATTAAATGCAGAATGATTCAAGTAATGCTAGCTGCCAATTTAAATTTCAAATGAAAACCTGCTCATTTGCTGACTCTTCATTTACTCCTCTTCCCCTCCACCTTTTTTTCCCCTTCTTTTTCCAATTTATTTTAAAGCTACTTTATAGGCATTTCTCATGGGAGGACCTGCTCTAAGCAAGTTGTGCCTTTGAGTCATAAACCACTTCCATATTTTTCCCTGTGTAATAGCAATATTTTCTCTTGCCTGCCACTACTTACAGACAGGCCTCAGAAAACTCCAGATTATGTTAAAAAAATGAGCAGAGAAAAATATCTTTTTTTTATTTTCCCTGCTTAAGATGAAAAATTTTTAAATAACTGAAAATAAAAATAAATAAAAGCATGAAAGAAAGCATATATAAATTCATGCAAGTAGATTTAGCACAGAGTTTTTAGGAGCTGTGTCTCTACGGCCTATGAGTGCATCTTTTCTAAACTCCTGCTTTACTCTTACCTGGGGGTGATCAGGATGGACTATCAAGTTCTGAATCATTTTAGTATGATCCAGGGAATGACATGGCCCCATTGTGCATGGTTTTCTACCAGGATTCGAAGTGCAGTATTTATGTGCTGTGTTATGGATCACACTGAGAAGAGGTTGGAGCTAATTTTAAAGCAGTCAATAGAACACAAACTGCAACTTTGAGGAAAGAGATGGTCTCTAAACCTGTACTTCCTATTCCCTCCAGCATTCATTCTTTAATATAAACTTAAAAATTAAAATATAACATGTAGACAGAAAAGTGAACAAATCCCAACTGTCCAGTTAGATGAATTTTCATAGAGGAGTACATCCATGTAACATAAATCAGAGCAAGAAATAGGAGATTTCCAGAACCTCCTTACTCTCACTTCCCCTCACTATCATCCCCCAACCACCAAGGGTAACAGCCATCCTGACTTTCAACACCATAATGTAGTAGCTTTTCTTGTTATTGACTTTCATGTAAATTTAATCAGTGTGTAGTTGGTGTCTGAGAACTTATTCTCAACAGGAATGAGGAAAAAAGGAGAATTAAAAATAACTGACATTTGTTACCTTTCTCCTTCCCCCTTCTCTTACTTCAATAAACTTTTTATTCTGAAAAAAATTTTAGATTACTGATAAATTATGGAACTTGTACAGAGATTTCCCCTACAGCATCCACCAATGTTCCCTAACAATAACATTTCTGATACATTGTCAAAACTAAGAAACCAACATTGATACATTAACATGCAGAATTTATTCATATTTCACTGGTTTTTCCAAAAATGGTTTTTTCTTTCTGTTATAAGATCCCATCCAAAATACCATATTGCCTTTATTCATCATGTTTTCTTAGAGTCCCCTGGCCTATGCCAGTATTTTTGTCTTGCCTTGCTTTTTAGGACTACAACAGACTGGAGAACACTGATCAGGTATTTTATAGAGTGTTTGTCAATTTAAGTTTTTCTAATGTTTTTCATGTGATTAGACTTAGGTTATGGGTTTGGGGAGGAGAATAGCACAAAGGTGAAGTCCTCCTTTCTTCACGTCACATTAGGGAGTACATGACTCATACTGGTGATAACCTTGATCACTCTGGTCACCGCAATATTTGCCTGATTTTTCTACTGTAAATATGTTCTCCCATCCTTACTACTATATGCTTTGGATGAGAGTCACTAAGCTCAGGCCCCACAAGTTAAACAAGGCACGGGAATTAAATTCCATTACCCATAGGAGACAATATCTACCTATGTTGCTGCGTGGAATTTTTCTATAAGGACAATTTGTTACTTCTCTACCATCTATTTATTTATTTTTAGTCATTTTTTATATTAGTATGAATTCATGTGTATTTATTTTATATTTTGATTATAGTCAAGTGTGATGTTATTTTGTTGCTTAAATCGTTTCAGCTTGGGTTTTTAGAAACTCATTCAAGTTGGCTCTGTGTCCCTTTGACTTAATATATTCACTGTCTTCTTACTTTCTGACATAGGTATTTGTTTGAATGTTCAAGTATTACCTAATAATACTAACTTTCATTTTAAAAATAGAATTGAGGTTCAGAATAGTTCAGTGACTTTCCCAAGATCACCCAGAGAATAAACAGTAGAACTAACATTTAAATCCAGAAACTCTCACACTCAAATCCTTAAGTTCTTGACTATATACCACTTGTCTCACGAGATAGGGGCAACATATAAGGAGAATTTTACCGCTAAACATCAGGTAACAGACCCCAAAACAGCTTCCTAGCCTTGGTGCCTCTGCAAAGAGAATGGAGGTTGCTGCACCCTTAGTGGTGTATTAACTGGGAAATCTGAAATAATTAAGTAACTGAAGAAACTGGGCTCTGTTGTCAGTTAGGTTTTCTTGTGGCATACTGGGATCATGGAAAAGCAATCTTGACTTCCTTTAAATCTCTCAATCTGTTTTATGCTTTCAAGTATCTGGATTGTTCAGCTATGTATCTCTTCACACAGGGTTGTATGAGCAAACAAGTTAAGTAAGCTTTCACCTATTTTTACCATGGCTATACATTCTAGCCAATAGAAAGACTGTTACCTTTCAGAAGATAACCTCCCAGAGACTCTGTTCCATCAGTTACACAGTGAAATAGGTATTGCTTTTAGCTGGCCAAACCATTCTAACTCAAATCAGGTTGACCAAACTGCTGGAATAGTCATAAGAAAATTTATTATTTATACACAGAAAACAGATGTTAATGTTATACAATCAGAATTCAGTCAACTCTTGAATAGTATGGGTTCAAACTATGCTGGTTCACTTACATGTGGATTTCTTTTTTTCCCAATAAATATGTACAATACTGTGATATAGTTTTTTTAATGATTTTCTTAAAAATATTTTCTTTTCTCTAGCTTATGTTATTGTAAGAATAGAGTTTATAATTATATAACATACAAAATATGAGTTAATTGACTATAGGTAATTAGAGAAACACTTCTGGTTAAGTAAGCTATTAATAGTTACGTTTTGGGGGAGTCAAATGTTATATGCACATTTTCAACTATGCAGGGGTCAGCTCCCCTAACCCTCTCTTTGTTTAATGGTCAACTGTACTTTCCCTTAATGCAGGAAGCAAAATGCTTATATTGAGGTATGTATATAAAATGTCTGCAGTGTGCATATAATGTTATACTTGCAAATTTAGAACAGTGCACTGCTTAAATTAACACAGAAAAAAAGAACTTGTAATTACATTGAGACTACAATTTCATGCTCTTAGTCATTCACTCAATTCTGTATAAAGATTTCTTTACCCGAGGTAAGAAGAAAGCTCTATATTTTAACAACAGTAAATTTAATTTTTTATTAAATCTATAAACATGAGAACAAGTTGTAAAAATAAATTTAAAAAATTTTCATATCAAGATCAGGCAAATAAAAGATGGGTAATTGAATAGTATACAAAATATTCTGACAGTATCTTAGGATCAAAAATATTAATGACTCCTATACAACTCCAAATTATTAGTAGTGATATATGCCTCAAGTAATGTACTTAGAACTTACACTATCATTTTCTGACATATAATTAATCCATTTCATCATTGTGAAGGCTGAACAATGTTTAATGATGCAAATAAAAGGGTAATTAAAAATTGTAATTTTGACTTAGGACTGAGAATGTGTTTATAAATGTAGCTCACTAAAGCACTGATTGATCTGTACATTCTGTTCTAAAACACTCTCATCTCATTTGTCACCCAATGACACAAAATTACTGGAAAAGTAAGGCAGTACCTGAAATTATAAACTATTGTTTGGGGATTGATAACTGTTGTAGAGAAATAGATTATCCAATCATTGACAAAGATTCTTTACTCATTAATTTGGGTGTAGAACTTATTCAAATCATTTTGACAAGTTTAAATTTCCTTTCTGGATCTTCTCTCCCCTCATGACCCTACCATCCATTGCTGTCTCTTGGCTTCTCACACTAAATTTTTTTTTTTGCATAAAGGAAGATATAAACAAACAACACCAATGGAACAGAACTCCTTCATTTCCTCTAAACCTCTAAGTTTTATGAAACCTGTATGACAGTGATTATGATTATGAAATTTTCCTTAACTTCATTACCCTAAAAGATGTAAAGCAAAATCAACAACAACAACAAAAAGCATGGGTTCAGCATAAAGCATATTTTTTGTATAAATAATTTAGACAATGAGCAGCTCTTACCAGGTTATAACCCTATCTACAAAATCGAAGTTCCCAGAAGCTGGCCAAAGGCCCACCTTACATTCAGGTCTAAAGATAGCAGACACAGACTTCCTATATTAGCTTTTCTGCACAATAATTTTTATCAATTTTGATTTTAGGAACATCCAATTTTGTGTATAGATGACAGCTCTAAAGAGATATTTGGTGGGTTCTTAATTTCATTGTGTATAACTCTTCAGAATGAGAAGACTTCAGAGAGAGAAGTACCTTATTTACAAAATAAAGTCATCTCACCATCTCTATCATCACCTATTATAAGTCTTTGTGTTAGTTGCTACCATACACTGAGTTTGAATGATGCTCCATGTGTTGTATTCTCATTCAGAAGCAACATTCTAAAGATTTGACTCTCTTATTTATTCAAAATTTCATAGTCACAGCTCTTCTTTCATAGTATATAAAAAATCAAAATATAAACTAAAAATGGACCTTAATTACCAACAAATGCAAAGTAATCTAAAATGGAAGGGCAAAAAGTAATGTCAGAAACATGCTGTAGTGAGAAATGTCTCTGATCTCTCCCCTTGAAAAAACATTAAGCTGAACATATAAAACTCAACAAAAACCACCCAAATTACATACCAGCACATCTGAGGATGGGATCTGCACATAAGAGCTACTACAAGTCAGAAATCCTGGGAGTTGGGCAGTGGTCTAGGAGAAGCAAAGAAGCTGCCTCTCTCAGCCACGCTCCCTGTAGGAGGTGGGGGAGGGGAGAAGGTGCAGTGAGTTTCATGCACAGCCGTGCCTGGGAGAGCTATGAGCTCCACATGGCCGAAGGCAGTGCCCAGTCATCAGAGCAGAAAGCAGAAAATTGGAAATGGCAGAGAAACAACAGTTGTTTTTTACCAGCTGCAGGTGCAAAACTGAGGCTGAGCTGCAGTTCCCATCCCCCAACTCAGAGGGCCCCTTTCCCTATATTTTCCAAGACTGAACACCAGGGAGCCACAGAGGCATCTGAGCAAAAGCTACGAAAACTGTTGCTAACATTGTCAGGGACTGAGACTGAGATAGCCAGCATAATTAAACATCTATAAGAAAAAATAAAGGCATTATTAAGGCTTTATATAAAGCAAGGATTCAAAAAGCTTAGATGCCACCTACTGGAAACCAAAATAAAAGCATCTTCTTTGCAGCAGGCCAAAGGGAGACCTTAATATAATAAATCTTCTTTATGGGGGGGAAAAAAAAGCAGAATATACTTCCATTAATGCCCAAGTGGAGAAATAGTCTTTTAAATATCATGAACAACCAAGGTGACAAGGCATCTCAGAAAGAAAGAGAAAAATCTCCAGAAAATAAGCTTACAAACATAGAAATATATGACTTAAATGATAGAAAATTAAAAATGGTACGTCTGCAAAAATCAATGAGATCCAAAATGAATCATATCAATAATTTCAGAAACTGCAAAAAAAAAAAAAAAGACTAGATGAGCAGAATGAGTTCTTTAGCAAGGAGATAGACACCCTAAAAAAGAAGCAAATAGAACTCCTAGAGATAAATAATGCACTAAAGAGCTGAAAAATGAAATAGCAAGCTTGAAAAACAGTGTCGAAAAAATGGAAGAAAAAAATCAGTGATATCAAAGACAGAAATCTACAAATAAATCAGAAGAAAAAAGAGAAAAACCAAAGAATGAAAAATAATGAAAGAGAAATACAAGAACTAGCTGATACCATCAGGAGAGGAAACATAAGAATAATGGGCATTATCGAAGACTGGGAAAAGGAGCAGGGATTAGAAAGCCTTTTCAGACAAACAGTTGACAAGAATTTCTTGAATCTAAGGAATGAGCTGGAACTCAAAAATACCCAATTATCTCAACCCAAAAGGCCTTCATCAAGACACATTTTATTAAAATCAAAAATTAAAGACAAAGACAGAATACTCAGGGCAACCAGGGAAAAGAAGATGGTAACTTATAAAGGAAAAAACATTAGATTATCATCAGACTTTTCAGGACAATCCTTACAAGCCAGAAAGAAATGGAATTAAATGTTCAAACTATAAAATGAAGGAAATGCCAGCCAAGAATAATGTATCTAGCTAAGCTCTTCTTTCGATATGAAGGAGAAATTAAGACCTTTTCAGACATACAAAAATTGAGAGAATTCTCTACTACAAGGTCTGCATAACAGGAAATACTGAAAGGGGTCAGCTTACCTAAAACAAAAAGACAAAAAAATATATATTTAGGAGTAAGGTGACTAGCAGTCTGATAGAAGCAGAGGAGTACAAACATTACTAAGAACAGGGCATTATAAGATTAAACAATCAGAAGAGAATTGCTATAGCAAGATAGTAATGAACATTCAGCATGCATAGGAACAAATTGAGATAACAATGACTGAAAAGGGGAGGATTCAAAGATCTAAATTCCCAAAGGAGAATGGAGATAAGGCATGTGCAGAAGAAAATGGATGATTGTATAAATACAACTATTCTTTACATATTTGTAATGGTAACCACTCGTCAAAATTCAGAACTGAAGTATGTAACATAAAACAAGAAGGATCAGAGGGAAATTCATAAAATCCAACCAAAAAAAAAAATTGAAACACAAGGACAAGGAAGTAATAGAAACATTGAGCTACCGGAAAACAAAAGATTAAATGGTTACATAAAGACCTCATATTTCAATAATTACCCTAAATGTAAATGGACTGAATTCAACAGTAAAATGGCACAGAGTCATAGACTGGATAAAAAACAAAACCCAACTGCCCCCAGGATACATAATAATAAAGGGAATCATGCGCCAAGAAGACATAACACTTATTAATATCTATACCACCAATCAAGGAGCCCCAAGATATATAAAGCAATTACTAACGGAACTAAAGGGCAAAAGAGACCAAAATACTATCGTCATAGGGGACCTACATACCACACTGTCAGATATGGACAGGTCATCCAAACAGAAAATCAATAAGAAAATATCATTCTTAAATGACACATTAGATCAACTGGACATAATTGACATCTACAGCACTTTTCATCCCAAAACAGCTGCCTATACATTCTTCTCTAGTGCACTTGGAATATTCTTAAGAATCGACCACATACTAGGACACAGAGATAACATTGATAAATATAAGAGGGTTGAAATCATACCAACCATATTCTCTGATCATAATGCTTTGAAACTAGAGATTAACTGTAAAAAGAAAGTGGAGAAAACCACAAATACATAAAGATTAAACAACATACTACTAAAGAATAACTGGGTCAGAGAAGAAATAAAAAGAGAGACCAAGGGATACATAGAAATGAATGATAATGATAGTACAACATATCAAAATTTTTTGGACATGGCAAAAGTGGTAATAAGAGGAAAGTTCATATCATTACAGGCCTACCTGAAAAAATAATAATGAGTCCAAATAAACAACCTAATACTTCATCTTAAAAAAAAAAACTAGAAAAGGAAGAACAAATGTAGCCTAAAGTCAGCAGAAATAAAGAAAGAATAAAAATTAGAGCAGAAATATCATGAGCGAATATCTTCTCCCAATTGGTTGTATTTTTGTTTTGTTGATGGTTTCCTTTGCTGTACAAAATCTTTTTAGTTTGATATAGTCCCATTTTTTTAAAATTTTTTCTTTTGTTTCCCTTGTCCAAGGAAATATATCTGAAGAGAAATTCATTTTAGTAATAGCAGAGAGTTTACTGCCTATGTTTTTTTTCTAAAAGATTTATGGTTTTGATCTTACATTTAAGTCTTTAATCCATTTTGAGTCTATTCTTGTATATGGTGTAAGAAGATGGTCCAGTTCCATTTTTTTGTGTGTGTCTATCTTTCCAATTTCCCCAACACTATTTATTGAAGATACCGTCTTTATCCCATTGTATATTCTTCCTTTGTCATATATTAAGTGAGTGTATAGGTGAGGATTTATTTCTGGGCTCTCTATTCAGTTCCATTGATCAATGTATTTGTTTTTTACAGCAGGTACCATGCTGTTTTGATTTGTGTTGCCTTGTAGTATAGTTCAGTATTAGGTTATGTGATACTTCCAACTTTGTTCTTTCTCAAAATTGCCATGGCTATTTGGAGTTTTTTATGGCTTCATATAAATTCTAGAATTATTTGTTTTAGTTCTCTGAAAAATGCCATTGGTATTTTGATAGGGATTGCAATGAACCTATAGATTGCTTTGGGTGGTATGGCCATTTTAAAGATTTTGATTCTTCCTAACCACTCTATCTGCTTCCATTTATTTGTATATTTTTCAATTTCTTTTTCAATGAGTTATAATTTTATGAAAATAGGTTTTCCACCTTCTTGGTTAATTTGATTCCCACATATTTTATAGTTTTTGATATAATTGTAAATGAGATGGTTTTCTTAATTTCTCTTTCTGAAAGATCATCATTGGCATATAAAAATGACTTCTGTATATTTATTTTGTAACCTGCTACTTTACTGAATTCACTGATCAGTTCTAGCAGGTTTTTTTTTTTTTTTTTTTTGGAATCTTTAGGGTTCTCTCCATATAGTACAATGTCATCAGCAAATAATGAGAGTTTTACTTCATCAGATGAATGCAAATTAAAACCACAAGAGATATCACCTCACACCTGTCAGAATGGCTATCATCAATAAATCAAAAACAACAAGTGTTGGCGAAGATGTGAAAAAAAGGGAATGCACAGGGAATGCAGTTAGCATTAATATGATGGCTAAGTGGAGGGCCAGGGAAGGAGAGAGCAATTGGGAGAATCATTTTATGAACAATATAGATGTCTAACCAATGTACTGTATACTTGAAACTAATTTAAATAAATAAATTTATTTTAAAAAATTAGAGCAGAAATAAATGAAATTGACTAACTCCTGGCAAGACTCACTAAAGAAAGAGGACATAGGACAAAAATAAACAAAATCAGGTATGAAAAAGGGAAATTATGACAGACACCAGAGAAATACAAAGGATCATATAAGAATATCATGAAAAAGTATATAACACAAAATTACCTTAAAAAAAGGAGCAGTACTTAGAAAAATATAACCTTTCTAGATTGAATCAAGAAGAATTAGAAAATCTAAATAGATACATCAGCAGTATGGAAATTGAAACAATCATCAAAAATCTACCAAAAAGTAAATGTTCAGGACCAGATGGCTTCACTGGTAAATTCCTCCAAACATTCAAAGATTTAATACCTATTCTCCTCAAACTCTTCCAAAAAATCAGAGGCAGTGATATTATTTTATAAGGTCAATAATAACCTGACCCCAAAACTTGGTAAAGATAGCACAAAAAAAGAAAACTACAGACCAATATCTCTCATGGACACGGATGCAAAAATCCTAAATAAAATACTAGTGAACAAAATACAACAACGTATTAAAAGGACTATATACCACGATCAAGTGGACTTTATCCCAGAGGCACAAGGATAAATCAACATATGCAAATTAATTAATGTGATACACGACATAAACAAATTAAAAAATAAGAATCAAATGATCATATCAATAGATGCAGAAGAAGCCTTTAAAGAGATACAGCATCCATTTATGATCAAAACAGTTAACAAAATTGATATAGAAGAAAAGTATCTTAACATAATAAAGGCCATATATGACAAACCCTCAGCCAACACTATACCTACTGAGGAAAAACTAAAAACCTTCCCTCTAAAATCATGAACAAGGCAAGGCTGTTCACTATCACTACTGTTATTCATTATAAGATTGGAGCACAATCAGCAAGCAAAAGGTACTAAAGGCATCCAAACAGAAAATGAAGAAGTAAAACTGTCACTATTTGTGCATGACATGATTCTCTATGTAGAAAATCCTAAAGACTTCACAAGAACACTACTAGAAACAATAAGCAAATACAGTAAAGTTTCTGTATATAAAATCAATGTGAAAAAATCCATGTTGTTCCTATACTCATAGTGAAGTGTCAGAAAAAGAAGTGGGAAAAAAAATTCCTTTTTCCACTGCAACAAAAGGAATAAAATACCTAGGAATAAATCCAATGAAATGTGTGAAGGACCTATATAATGAAAACTATAAGATCCTACTAAAAGAAATTGAAGAAGATACAAAGAAATGGAAAAATATTCTGTGTTCTAGGATTAGAAGAATCAACAAATTAATTTTCATCAAAGTCCTATTGGAATTTTTTTAAAGAACTAGAACAAAA
Organism: Cynopterus sphinx; assembly: GCA_030015415.1. Classification (NCBI taxonomy): domain Eukaryota; kingdom Metazoa; phylum Chordata; class Mammalia; order Chiroptera; family Pteropodidae; genus Cynopterus; species Cynopterus sphinx. The sequence goes on from CM057379.1 coordinate 130,262,896, forward strand.
AAATCATCAGATTTGTATGTAAGGAAGCACAAAAGATCCCAAATTGCCAAAGTCATCCCTGGAAAAAAGAATGAGGCTGGAGGCATCACTCTGCCTGACTTTGAATTATACTATAAAGAGACAGTAATCAAAATGGCATGGTATTGGCAGAAAAACAGACACACGAACCAGTGGAACAGAATTGAGAGTACAGAAGTAAACCCATCTTTATATGGGTGAATAATTTTTGAGAAAATACCAAAAACATACAGTGGAGAAAGATAGCCTCTTCAAAAGAATGAAATTAGACTGTTGTCTATCATCACACACCAAAATTAACTCAAAATGGATTATGGACCTGAATATAAGACCTGAAACAATAAACTGCAAAGAAGAAAACATAAGAACTAAACTCAAGGACTTTGAACTTAAAGAGAATAATATGAAATTGACCTCAAAGGAAAGGAAAGTAAAAGCAAAAATAAATGAGTGGGATTGTATCTTTGCACAGCAAAAGAAACCATCGCCAAGATAAAAAGACAATCATCCGAAAAGAAAAATATTTTTGCAAGCGACACCTCCGATAAGGGCCTAATATCCAAAATATACAAAGAACTCATGCAACTCAATAACAACAAAAAAACTAATGATCCAGTCAAAAAATGGGAAGAAGACCTGAACAGACACTTCTTCTTAGAGGACATACAAATGGCCAACAAATATTTGAAAAGACGCTCACTAATGTCTCATAAAGAATTTAACAAAGACCCAATGACTTAAAGAAATGATGAGGTGTTATAAAATGCTAAATAAAAAGTGAAAATATTATTTCAATGATATTAGTATTTAGATATTCAGATGTTTAACATCTTATCAGAAGAATTATTTTCTAACTTTCTAAATAATAGTTGTAATACTATATATTTTTGCACTTTACAGAAAATATACCTGCTGCCTATGTATATTTGAATGTTGCAGCAAGTTGGTAATGTTTTTCTCCACTTGACTAATGATTATTTTTCATTTATGTTGCCCATGGACATTGGTCATTAACCTAAACCATAATACCCATCAGTACTCTAGTCATCTGCGTCTCCTCAGTGAAGAGTGGCATGTTCAGGAGGATTGAGGACCCTGCGTATTTTTTGCATAAGATTTTAAAATAGGTAATGTACTTTTTAATTTTTTTTTTCGAAGGAAATCTATTTTCAAACAAACTCTCACTTAAAGGTCCAAGTAAAAAGTAAAAATCAGAGGTGCTAAAATACAAAAAATGGGGGAAGCTCAATGCTGTACCTACTTCCTCTTCATTTTCCTGTCCAACAGCTCCTGAAGCACAATGGCAACTTTCTAGAAAGTAATCTGAGCACCATTTACTCTTCGGCCTACCATCAGTTTGTTTGTCAATATGCAGAGACATTAATTTGATCGTAGACACAGAGCTAGTTCAGTGGATGAACAAGATTAAAGTTGACCTGACATCAAAACCCTTGAACTTCTCCACTGTTTTTTGAGGTAGCTTGGACCTGTCTCCACTCTCTCTTTGCAGAGATGGAGAAAAGGAGTCCTAGAGACATAAGTTTACACGTACAAGTCTTCTTTGCTGTTTGGTGGGACCTCATACTTGCATTTTGGTTTCTTTACTCCCAGGACACCAATTTGCTATCATATCAGATCCATGTTTTTATTACTTTTTATGTTACTTATAGTTTTTATTCCATTCTATTTTTTTTATATTCTATACTCATGCTTATGCCTTTTCTCTGTAAATTTTAATCACCAGCATTGGTATGTAAGAATCAGCAAGTCCTTTTGTGTAGTATAAATTAATACTCATGATATGAGAAAAAGAGTGTCCTTTATATATACTTTTGTCTGATAAATATATGTGTTACAGTAAATTACCTAAGTAAACAAATATAACATGAAAATTAGATGTTTATCTCTATATATCTTTGAAGAAGTAACCATTTCCCTTTCTGAGCTATTTATTATCTCTTCAATTTGCAAAAGCTGAGTAATCAGGAATTCCACACCATGGCTTTAATTGCAAGCATCAGCACTAAGTGCTGATGTGGAATATTCTGTTGCTGAGTTTTTTAAAAGTGACAACTTTAAAAAGAATTTTTTTTAGTAATTAAGGTGGCCTACATAATCATACCATGCCTTTATCAGCACAATATTGTTCTCTGATACATATAGATTTAACAGTCAAATTACTTGTCAAAAACAAAATTAATGTCAATGATAACAACCATAAAAATAGGTAAAGTTAGTAGTCTACATAATGTGCCAGGCATTGTTATAAGCAATTGAAATGCATTGTTTAATTTAATAAGTCAAAAAAATTATTTAAACATTTCTGAATGCATCAAAGACAAACTAATAATGAACAAACAAACAAACAAAAAAAATGAAAACAGACTCAGATGGAGAACAAACTAGTAATTGCCAGATTGTGGGGAAAAGTGAGGGGACTAGGTGAAAAAGGTAAAGGAATTATGAAGTACAAAATGGTTACAAAATAGTCATAGAGATGTAAAGTACAGCATAGGGAATATAGTCATTAGTATTGTAATAACTATTTATAGTACTAGGCAGGTATTAGACTAATTGGGGGAAATCACTTAGTCAAAAAAAAAAAAAAAGACAGACTAATGCAATTCATGGTCACTTGCCCACCTCCGGAATTCTGCATCACAGATTCTGGCTGCACACTCATTTGCTGTACATTACACTGCTCTGGGCCATTACCTGACCTCTCTTCTCCAGCCACTTGTTCACTAGTTATTAGACAATACATTTATTTATCAGAAAGGCAAGTTGGGGGATTGTTTTCCCATGATCTCTCTCACTTTCCATATTTAACCTACCACACTTTATGCAAATTTTACCTCCTAAATCATGGATTTTAACACTTTAAGGTAAATATGAATACTCTGGGAATATGTTAAAATGCAGATCTGAGGCATGTTCAGAGATTCTGCATTTCTCACAAGCTTCCAGGTGGTGCTATGCTTCTGATCCAGGAGCCTCACTTTAAGTAACAAGATGAGCAAATAATTAATCATTTACCTCTATCCTCAGTTACTCTCTTGACTATATGACAAGAACCGAGGAGCCTGATCTGTAGATGAGTTCATGAAAATAAATCCCAACATGCTTATGTTTTCTCATATTTCTCTGTAGACAAATATCATTATCCCTCTTTGTCTTTCTTCCATATAATAAAGCCTGAAAGCTCTAGACAGGCAAAAAGGTGTTCTTCTGTTTCTCTGGTTAAGAGAATATAGACTTCTAAGTATTTGCTTTAGGGTAGAGGATCATGAAAGCTTATGTATTTTTCAGATAAACTGTTCCCAAATATTTGTACCTGATGGCTCTGAACCCAGGTGTCTTAATGTCTTAACCTGGTGAATGATTTGTTTCCAGAAAGTCTCTGAAGAGTTTGTAGACAAGAGCCTGGTGAAATCTACGTTGCAGGCTGGTTGATTTTTAGTGACCCTCAATTGCAGCTAATTTTCCAAACTTATAATGGTGAACCTCCTCTGACCCCCATGTCTCATAGCACCTATTTAACCCACTTTCTTATCCTTAAGAATGACACTGCCTGGAAATGGTTTGTGAATGGAATAGCGTGCATGGATCCATGAAGCCTGTGGAAAGATACCACTAAAAAAGAGTAAAAGGCCAGTTCAGTGAAAAAAAAAAAGAAAAAAAAAGCTATTATGAAGAATGCTCAACTTTTAATTAGTAAATCAAATAAATGTTAATGAAAAGATATTTTTTCTTTTGCTCTCTACCTATAAGATTATCCAGTGAAAGAATAATGCTCAGTATTGCTGAAGATAAGAACAGCATCCTATATTGCTCTTGTATAAATAAACGAGGGAAATTTGAAAATTTATGTTACATGTATTAGATATGTGCCTGATCTTTACTGTGTCCACCAGTTCAACTACTGAGAATTTATTCTAAAGAAATTATTAGGAGAACATGCAAATATAATTTACACAGATATATTTAGATAAACATAAGGATGTGTATAAATGGCATTTCTCAAGATATTGAAAGTTTAAGATATTGAAAATGGTTATGTTACTATGTTGAACCACATTGAAATAATTGGTAGTTGATCATCTATGACCTAAAAAGGACACTTTCATTTGGTTCAATTTAATAATTACAGTATACATAAATAATAAAATATTAACATATCATTAAAATGCACTTACATGTGCACATATGTACATAGAAAAAGGAAGGCTTTCAATCAAATGTTAATAGTAGGTTTATTTGAGTATTGGGATTATATTTTCTGTTCCTATATTTTTTATATAACTTTTCTCTCAGTGAACATGAGCAAATGTGCAGCTGTGAAATAAATAAATAAAAAGGCCAGTGTTTAAATAACCCATTAACAATTTTCCTGCATTAACACTTTTTAGCTCATTTTCAGTAAGCCAAAGTTGGGGTTACTTCAAAGTATTTTCTGCTGATGGTGATTTGATAATATGTATTATTAGAAAAAGTAATTTCCAGTTATTGTATTGGAATTCAGTAATTACTTTTTCAATAAAGGAAGGAAAAACTATTAAAAGCAAAAAGTGAACTAAATTAGCTTTATATCCTACACTCAATTAAACTATCATAGCAAAAAGGTAATGAATTAAGATAATTTGAGGATGGGAAGAAGGCTTTACAAAGCAGAGATTTAACACTATTCTGAAATCTATTAAAATACTCCAAAAGAAGATCATAGCAAAATGGGGAGGCCATAAAATACTTTAGAGAAATTGCAGTGTTCATGCTAAATAGGTAGAGAAGAGAGTTTTCAGCCTTTGAAATCTGAGGTGCTCATGTGCAAAGTAGCTCAAGCACACAAAGTATAGCTTGATGACAGTGACTCAGAGAATAAAGGTAAATTTTCCACTGGCTTCACCACTTAAGATAGCTTTGTTCTTCAGGCATTCAGTTCTCTCAAGGAATCCATATAGTATTTGAGCAGTCATTGGTATATAAGTGTTTAATTTATTATAAAGAGTATGCTCAGAAAAGTTAGCACTTGCTACTCCACTGCTAAAAACTCTCTTCTGGATTCCCACTGTATTTGGAATAAAAAAATCGGATTTCTTACTGTGATCTTCAGGATGCTATAGGCACCAGGTTTTGCCTGTATCTCCAGTGTCACTGCTTTATTTATACTGGCTTTCCTCTGTTTCTAGAATGGGTCAAACTCATGTCTGTCCCCATGCTTTTGTGCTTTTTGCTTCTTCTACCAGGAATACTCTTTCTTCTGTTCTTTGCATGGTTAGGTCTTTGTCATGGGCTCAAATGTCAACTTCTTAGAGTTCCCCAAGGCCACCATGGAAGAGTGATATAGATTGTTTCATTTGTGTGTTTTAAATGGTTGAGGGGAGCAGGGGTGAAAAGCTGGAGAACCCATGAGCCTCAGTTTTCTAGAGTCCCTAACAGAACTGACCCAGGTAGCTCTCTTGACAAAAACATCACATTGCTTTTTTTTTTCTTGTTATTTATTGGTTTATTTCACTTCACTTTGACATGAACCAGTAATCAGATGGGTGCTCAATACTGGTTAGTACCACTTTTAATACAATCAAACTTCTAGATTTTCTGCAATAAACCTCTAAAGAGACATTTCTCTACCTGAGAACTATTGTGCTTTTTTGCATTATTCTCAAAGATTTTTTAAAGTAAAAATTTACTTTAGGTAAAATGGATTATAGAAATTATGTTTATTTTAAAATTTCTAAATATATTACAGCTTAATATTGTTTTAATTCTTTTCAAAATACACATTGGCTTAATTTCGACAAGCCATACCATATGCAGATGTCTTTTTCCTGCTCCTCACTCCCTTACCTTGAGAATCACTGAAGCAGAGCAGTGTTTCTCTTACTCTTGTATTTTTATAAATGTATTTCCAGGAGTCTTTGAATATGTATTTCCTTCCAAAGGGATATGATGATGCACCAAACACAAGTTTAAGAATCACTGAGATAAAAAGTTAGAAAAGGAAGACTTCCATTTAAAATGCTGATATCTCTAGGAGAACAAAGGTTCCTTCAGTCATTGAAGCTATGGAGTGATTTTGCTTAATCACTTTATTTTTTTCCTAACACAAGGCTGGGACCAGCTACTCTGTGAGAATGGAGGCTTTGCTTAAAAGAAGAAAAAGAACAGCATTTTCTATCGTGAAACTACTGCTCTTGTTCTCTAACAGGAGAGCCTGTTGAAAAGGAAAGTAAAGCTTTGTATGTTGAAGCAAACTATCATTTTAAATCTTGCTTATTGGCATTGAGTTCAGGAAAAGAAAATGAGATTACCTTCTTCTACCTTTTTATTGTTGCCAGAATCTATAATTTATAACTCTTACTGGTTTATTTAATTTCTTTACAGTTTAAGGCAACTTTCATAAGTTAATTTGGAATAACTAGACCCTAAACCTAATGGTATTAATAAAGCAGAATGGATTCTGAATTTCAAATCTAGTCTATGAATTTATTAGCCCTTTAGATGATAATCTCTCAAGGGTGGAACTTCATTTTATTAATCACTAGACTTCCAGAGCCCTGTAAATTTTTTTCTCAGAGTATATTCTCAGTAAACACTTTTGAACACAATTGTTGTGATTTGGGGACACAAATTCTCATAACCTGAAACCTGTTTCAGGTTTTCTCATTTAAAAAATATTCACGTCCGTGCAATTCACATGGCTCAGGATGGTATTTAACATTTGTCTCTCAGTTACTGCCTTACATGGAAGAGGCCCCTTCCATGCCAAAAACCATAGAATCACACTGGGTGTCAGCTCCCAGGAGGAGACAGTGGAACTTAGTCAGGGGCAGAGCTGCCAGCAAGGACTTCTGTGATAGCAGGCAGGACACCTACCATAGTGAGAGACAGCCATTTCTCACATCAGACCAGGTGGCAAACTTGGTAAGGGAAACTTCAGGGGAAAAAAGCCAAACACACAAAATATGCCCTGTTTCTACTGCCTCTGACCAATTAGGAGCATGCTCTTCATCTTATCAAAATAAATGTGGGGGAGGAACGAGGCATGAGTTAAACATTCAGTTGTGTATTTACCTCAATCATTGAGGGTCCAGATTGGAGTCAGACCCCACTTTCCCTAGAGTCAGTAAGTTATTACAACAGCAAGGTGATTGGATGAAAGGGAAAATAAATGAAGCAAAAAACAACTCCCAGAGTGGAAAAGACTTGAAACAAGTTTAGTAAGACAAAAAAAAAATACTGCCTTTTCAGAGTTTTATGCATATTTTAAGGGCAGATAGAGTACTGTAAATATCTTCCTTTTACAGCTCCATCTAATTTGTCATGCCATTATAATTTCTGGCTCAGTTAGCAAATGACTGGAAACACTGCTTTCTGCAATTTTCCCTGAAATATGACAGTCCTGTAAGTTGTTCTATTGATGTACTTAAAATTAATCCAAGATGGGAGTGACTATTATTCTTAATTTTTATTATCAGGGAGGTTTTATAGGTGCCTGTGTGAAACTACCATCTACATACCGTGGTTATAAATTTGGGGAAAGAAAGACCTGACTAATTTCAGAAATGCAAATGCCTAGAATTCTACTATTAGAGATTAGCTGCTTTGGATCAACCTTGCAATCTCTGGCATAATGTTTCTTTCATATGACTATACTTTAAAACATTATCATAAGCAATCATTACTGATATCTTCACATCAGAAGGGCATAGGTATCTTGAAGTCACTGGAGGGGCAGCAGTAGGCAAATTTCAGAAAATACAAGAAAAATTCTAAAAACAGGTGCAAGTTCTGAAGGAAGGCAGTTAAGACAATTAATTATTCCTTATAAACATGGTGATCTTGAATAAATTACATAACCTCTTTGAACTCTGATGATTCTTTTCTGTGAAGTGAATGATAAGAACAGGGAGTTGAAAAGGATAGGAAAGAAAGTCAAAACGATGCTTCATTTTTAGGTTACCCATCACTGCAGGAGGTTCTTGATCATAATGGACTTTCTGAGAACCCTTGTATATGTCTTGGAATATCCACATCAGCTCCTGACCACTACTGGTCAAGGACAGCCCCACAGACATCAATTCCCTGTACGTTGTTTATGCGCGTTGAAGTGCAAGGTGCTGTCAGTTTGCATCTAAGAGCGTTGAAAGTCTTCATGCAGCTGGTCACTGTAGCAGAGACTGGAGTAAAAGGTAGGATAGGAATACTTTAAATGGCACAAAAAAATGCCTAATTCATATATTTTATGGTTATGTTTTTAGTTATTTAATATTTGTTACCTATCTCTATGAAGTGAACTCTATGAGAGCAGGCAGACTGTTTAGACTCTTATCATACCTGTTCTTAGTATTTGTTGAATAAATGAAAGAACAAAAATAATTGCCTTATATTTTAACTAACATATTTTTTGCATGTATTTTAAATCTGAACTGCTTACTTTTGTTGTTGTTTTGGTATGTTTATCATTGGTTTTAATTTAATTCTTTTTAAGTACCTTTCTTTTTTCAATTACCTCTGTTTTTACTATTTTACTTTAATGCAATTTTATACTTCCAAAACTGAATTAAGGGTCTTTTTGATCTTGTTTACTTTTAAATATTTTTATTTAGTTTTTATATTACATCATTAAATTTCTTTAAATCCTTACTATACTAGCTTTTAATTTTAATGATTTTGCTCAGCGATCCTTTTGTTTCCAATCTACTTTAATTTTTCTTGTCAAAGAAGTGATTTATGTTTTGAGATTATCATATTTTGCTGATGTTGTCTCATTTGAGATACTTAGTGGCAGAAATAACAGGGGGAACTTCACTCCCTCCCTCTTCTTAAGACTAGAAAGTTGAGAAGCGTTTTGAAACTGAGGTCCACTGGTCCTTACCCTGCGTTCATTCTACTATACTATGTGGGGTGCACTGTGTGAAATTACTAAACAAACTAATTCGAAATCACTAAAATAATTCTCAAGATAAGCTGGGATATGGTAACATTTATTTTAAGGATGTAGTTAATATAAAATGCTACTACAGTCACTATCCACTTAATTACTTGCTTTTGCATAATCTGTTTACCATGGCTCTCAATGCTATAAATCTGTAAGTTTGACAACAAAATGAAAAGAGACTAAGTGGTCTTGACAACAACTGCAGTCAGTTGACCAATGGACTTCCATGGCCCCTCAAAAGCAGTCAGTATAACTCTTATTTTTCTCACCTGCTCAAATGGTTGCCTACAGATTCAATAAACTCAATATTCTAATACTAAGAAATTTTCTTTCTCTGACTGACTTTTTGAAGGAGGTAAATGCAAATATTAGAAACTGTGAATTGGTTAAATATATATGCTTTAAACATGATATGTACATATATATGTATATATGTACTCATGTATATAACTTAATCATCTCTGCTCATTTATAAAACAAGTAGGAAAATAAAATCTCAGTAATTCTCATAAGCAGTAGGATGATTCCATGGAAAATGTAAAACACACACATAATATAGTAGGTTGAGACTCAGCTTCAAGATCTGACTTTGAAGAACTGATTGACTTTTGGGAACTAATTACTTTCTTCGATTATAGGTCAAGGTAACATCTGTTTTGCCTTACTTATAAAGGGTTGTTGTAAGAATAAAATGGGCTAATGACTTTGTGAAAGAGATTTAGAGAATAAAAATGTACATAAATTTATGTTTCCTGTAAAAACAAAAATATTTTTTTTCTTATTAAGAAAGCAATATATGAAGATTATAAAGAATTTGGAGAAATTAGGCGAGATAATAATGAGAATGACCCCAGAAACTCATCCACTTCTCCCTTTCAGTAGCTGACAAGAAGCAGCTCTGCAACCTGAGATAACTCAATGGAAAAACAGACACCAGAGTCTGAGCACACAAGACTTGACCCTTTTTTGAAAGATCATTTTCTCTAGCAGAATGATGCTATTATATGTTTATATACATATACCTCCCTGTGTCTCTTTTTCTATATATGTAGACTGTAATAGCAGTGGGGTTCTCTCTACCAGGATGCTTTTCCTAGCATGTCAAGCTCTGTTGATTCCAGCATATCCCTTGATGGAAAAAAAAACAAAAACAAAAACAAGAACAACCATGGACTTCTGTATCATCTGCTCTAAAATTGCTATAAATGAATCTTCATATGCCTGCACAATGTCACAAAGAGTAGGTGTATTTGTGCCCTTTTGCATAAAAACAAACAAACAAAAACAAATAAATGTGTAAATATTAAGGCAGCAATCCCACAGTTCATGAATAATCATTTACTAGCATTTTACAGCATTTTAAATTTATTTGGAAATGTTCAAGTATTTGGAGATTCACAGCTAAAAGCAACTTCCCCTATGTGAGTTTTTTCAATTGTCACTACTGCAAACTGGTAATAGTGATGTAACAAGGAGATTTAGAAAAAAACATAACTTTTTGCTGCTGAACTCTATGTATAAAGAGATTTTGCTGATTTAATGGAAGTTTCTTAGTATTGATATGCCTTCTGTATAAAAAGTCATTTAGTATTTATTTATTTATTTTTCAATTTATTCAACTATTTTTGTTAATAAATATGCAGCCCTTGTGAGAATCTAATAGTTAGATTCTCTTGAATCTAAATTCTCTTTTGTACCCCAAGGCATGAAAAAAATAACTCAAATTTATGAAAATAGATTGATATTTGGTTGATGCATGCTTTGAGTGATTATAGTCTTTAAGATTCTCCAAAGAACATACAGTCCACACATAAAGGAGGGTCCATGGGAAAAAAATGGAGTAAATTAGTTCACCCTTATCAGCAGTTTTGCTTTGCACAGTTTCGGTTACCCCAATCAACTGTAGTCTGAAAATATTAAATATTAAATTCTGAAAATTACAGAAATAAACCTTATATAAGTTTTAAATTGTGTGCTATTCTGATGAAATCCTTCATTTTATACTCTGTCCTGTCCAGGCCATGAGTCATCTATTTGTCCAGAATGTCCATGTGGGATATGCTGCCTTCCTGTTAGTTACTTAGTAAACATCTTGGTTATCAGATCAACTGTTGTAGCATTGCAGTGCTTATGTTGAAGTAACCCTTGTTTTACTTAATAATGCCACATGCACAGAAGTTCTACTATCACATAGTGTTATAATTGTTCTATTTTGTTATTTGTTATTTTTAATCTCTTACTGTGCCTAATTTATAGGTTAAACTTTATCATAGTACATATAGGAAAAAACATAGGATATATAGGGTTTGGTACTATCAGCAATTTCGAACATCCAGTGTGTGTTTTGGAACATATGTGCTGCACATCAGGGGGGTCTACTGTATGATAATTTGTCAAGTGCCTATTTCCTCAAAGCAAAGTTATAATAATGTTTGACGGTATTAGCTGACAAAAACATCCTACATTATCACAACAATATCATCTGCATTGTCTCATTTGATCTTATGATTTAGGCAGGGCAAATTGATTCCTTCTTCATTTCTTTCTTTCTTCCTTCCTTCCCTTTCCTTCTCTTCCCTTCCCTTCCCTTCCCTTCCCTTCCCTTCCCTTCCCTTCCCTTCCCTTCCCTTCCCTTTCCCTTTGCTTTTCTTCTCTTTCTCATGTTATCTTCATGAGAAAACAGTTTTTGAATTCTTAATAACCATGGTCACAGAAGTGTGAATGGCTAAATTCCATAATAAAATAACAATTCCAGGATGCTATCAAATGATTTTAGTTCAGTTCTGGGCATCCTCAATTCAGAATGTGGTATGGGGGCTGTTATCACAGGTCAGGGTATGTCATGAACAAGCCTTGGAATAGAATGAGATGTAAGGTCAAGTTAGACTTATGCACGAATATAAAGAATGAACGTTATCAGACCAGACAGTGTCTAAGTTAACAGTGTGTTTAAAAATTTTCAGTCATGAGTCAAGTTTCATAAGTTATAAAGACAGTAGTTCCTCTAAAAAAACTGGGAGCCCTCTGATGCCCTAGATATGATTTAACTTCCATGAGAAGATGTTTAGCACCTTAGCCAGCTCCCAGAGGGAGGGCTCTTATTTTGTTAACACTAAAAGTCATACTGGAACATCTTCATCTGTATTTATATCTGTATATATAGTGATCCTCAGAAGAGTCTAAACAATTTTTTATGTGAATTTAATATTTATGGAACAATGAGTTCTTCATTCACAGGAAGAACATTTAGTCTTCTCATCTCTTTAGGAGAGAAAGCCAAGCCTTTTATCTCATCAAGAAGTACCACAGGGGTATATACTAATTAGAAGACCTCACCCTGGTTGCATCTGCGGTACACTTTACTCTGCAACACTGGTTGTCCCAAGTCCCAAGGTATCATCTTTGTTAGACCAAAAATAGAGGTCCAGCACATATGTGGACTCCAAGATAGCTGCCATCTGCCACTGAGGTAACCAAAGTGCTGCTACTTTTACAGAAGCATGTCTATAAAATGGGAGTATAGGTTATATATTATTTTTATAAATACTATAAGTGACACTATTAAATTGTGCATTGTCTTTCATTTGATTAAGTTCATAATTTGCTTTTAGTATGCTAGAACCCTGTGACAGAGGCTGATAAAACCCAAATCTCAATTTTTATCTTCTACCTGAGCATGTAGTTGGATTCTGTGTTCCAGTCTCCTTTAGGATTGGGTGCTGCCATATGACCAAGTTCAAACTAATAGAATTTGCATGAGAGTGAGTTGCATGTATCACTTCTGGGCCTGGCTTATGTGCTCTCCTGTTCAATCTTCCATAATTTCTCTCTCTTTTTTTCATCTTTCAGTTTGGTTAATGAAGGTCCAGTGGAATACTCCAAGGCTCTAGAGCTTAACAAAGCCATTAGATGGAATAAGCCTAGAACCCTAAGTTATTGCATGGAACAGAAATAATCTTCCTCCCTATTCAACTTAAACTGATTATAGCATAAATAGGAAATAAACCTTTATTTATTAATTAAGCCACCAAAACATGAAGTTGTTACAGATTTATTCACTGCAACTAATGTTGTATGAATCAACAAATATTTTTTAGTATGATTTATATGATCGAATCACATTATATAAAAGTGACAATCTCAACCATGACCAATGGCACTTTCATTTTAATAAGCCAAACACTTTGCATATATAATACACATTGGTGTCTTGCATTTTGAAAATCAATTTTGATCTTCTGAACCCAAAAGTAAGATAATCTCCTGTATGATAGTCTACAAACATAAGCCCTTAATATTATTTAAATATGATGAGAAAGACTATGATGGTTGATGGTTATAATAATAATGATATCAATTATACCTTATTGACTTAGTTATCCTTATAGCATACTTATTTTCCCACTCTCACATATATTCAGGATGAACACCATTATTCCCATTTTAAAGGTATTGAAACCAAAACCCAGAAAATGTTACAAAAATAATAAAATTCAAATTCAAATTTTGATTATCGACCCTAAAGTCCATGCTTTACCACTACTTTATAATTCTTTAGATAGATCTTGTCACCAAATCATGGGTGTGCATGAATCTACTTAAAGGGCAGAAAACTCTGGGTATGTCACTCGACAGAAGTGGCTATAAAACACCTTGTTACTGCAGATCAAGGCATTTCTGTTTAATGGTGTCATTACCATATAGTCTGAACATTATATTGCACTTAAAAGATGTAAAGTCATCATTTAAATATTTACTGCTTTGGCCTCAAATTTATTACTGACAGCAGCTTTGAGATGAGGATTTAAACACTTCTACATTTATTTCTTTAGCTCCGTCAAAAGGATTTCAGCATAAGACAGTAGTTCTGAAATGGCTACTTCTTCCCAGTCAATTGTATCTAGTCAAACTCCTTTTTTCTCTTTCTGGTCACTTGTAATAAGCGACTTTATCTTAGAGATTGAAATGGGATAATCACCAAGTTTCCAAACCTTCTCTAGAAGAAATATCATTTTGTAAGAATAATATATCCAAATGCAATACTCAAAAAGAAAAAAAAAAAAGATCTAAAACTCTACTATATACTGAACATTTGTGTTTCCCAAAATTTATATGTTGAAACCTGATCCCCAATGTGATGATATTTGGAGGTGGGCCTTTGGGAGGTGATTATAAAATGAAGGTGACAACCTCACAAATGGGATTTGCACTCTGATAAAGAGAGCTCAGGAAGCTCTCTCACTTCATCTGCCATGTGAGGACACAGTGAGAAGACAGCCATTTATGAACCAGAAATTGAGCTCTCGCCAGACATGAAACCTACTGCCACCTCATTCTTGAATTTCACCGCCACTAGGACTATAAAATAAATGTTTGTTGTGTAAGCCACCTCATCTATATTATTTCACTGATAGCAACTTGAAAAAAGACAGAAATTGCTACAGGGATGTCTGTGGATAACATATTCCTAAGCATCATGATTTATAAGGTGAAACCATGGGAAGTCCTAGGGAAAGTTGGAGCAAGAAGGGAGACACCTTTTCTAGCACCGTTCAGTATTGCCTAGGGCATAGAATTATAGGATCTAAATATGACTTGTGGTCTTCTTTTCTTTTTCATATTAAAAATAATTTAAAAAATAAATAAGAATATGGTAATTAGAAACAACACTATTTACCCATTCCCAAAGAGTATGTCCCCTTTGCTTAAGAAAAGAATAGCTTAACATAGTGTACAAAGCCTCATCAACTATTTTTAAATTTAATAATTGCAAATTTTTGTGGTAAGAATTATTACAACTATTTTTTTAATTATAAGAAAACTGATCCCCAATAGTCTTTTTGGCTACTATAATGTCTTCTAAAATTATTACTTTATCTTTTCTCTGATAATTTAGATCCCTTTTTCAGAATTCACAATGCCCAGAGAGGTTTCTCTACTTACCTGCCTCTCTACTAGTCATTATTCTTACACTTTGCACTAACTTTATTTAATTTATAGCATTGAAACTTGAATGTGTTTTTTTAAAAATCACTATATTATCAATTCATTTATCCAACAAACATTTTTGAACAATTTCCTGTTTATTATAATGAGCAAGAAATATAGTTAGTGATTTCTGGTAAACTAAAGCTCTGAATAAAAGTTCTGATTTGTAACGTTTGCCACTTTCCATGGTATAATTACTCCTGCCATAGCTCACAAAATTCTCATAGATATAAATCAGTTCTCCTGAGTTTGTACTTGCCAACTCTTCATACCACTAGCAGTGTTAATTCAGATCCAGTGCTAGCTCACAAGGAGCTTATAGCATGGTAAAAAAGACAGGCTTTCAAGTTAAGAAAATTATTAACTGTTGAGTAATAATTACTATAATGAAAGTGTATACTAGAAACAGAGACTTCACAAAAGAAGGAATAATCAGTTATTGGGGAAAGAATTTAAGGATGTTTTTTGTAAAGATACTTGAAGCCCTGCATCTGAGGATGAGTGTGGATGTTTTTCTCTCAATATTAGCAGCAAAGGTCATTTAAGCTGATGGAGTGGTGAGTTCAAAGGCACTGATTCGTAACTTGACATGGCATGGTCATTTACTGGTGGTGCAACAGGAGGGGTAGTCAGGCATCAGATCATGGAGGACTTTTGAGTCCTAATTGTTGTCTAGTTGTTCATTCAAGGATATAAACTCAATGACAACTAAGATGTATCTGCAACTAATTTTTTCTCTAAAACTGTGTATAATTTTAAATCTATAGCTATAGCTATATCTACAATCAGTGTGTTTTCCTATCATGTCTTCAAAGTGCATCTCATTTGTCAACTCTGGGAAGATAGTTTTGATTCCTTCTCCTTTCACTTCCATTCTCTCCTGCTTTGTGCATTCAACCAGAGTGAACTTTCTCTTCTTTGGGGTAATTCTCATGTACCTCTGTACAGTTTACCAAGAATGTAAATTTATTTACTTAGATGTCTCTCTCTCTGTCTCCCAAAATGGTAGTTACTTGAGATCTAGAATTACCTATCATTGTTTGTATTGCCAGGGCCTAGCACAGTGTATGATATATAGGAAGTATCCAATATTTGTGAATCATATTGAATTTGTGTTATGCTACTTGATTGTAATTCAAACATTAAACAAAGAGAGTGTTGAGATTCTAGTTTTTGGAAATGTGAATATCCTGTTTTCTGGTTTTACCTTTCTAATGATTGCTGCCATATACTCAAAGGAAATGCACCCTAAGAGCTCAAACTAACATTGCTTAGAGAATAAAAATTTACTTGGCCCCTCAGCCTGCTAAGACTGTCCCTCAGGCTAAAATCCATCCAAGTTAAACTCAGCTGGAGCAAGATTATAGCAAGGCAGATAAGAAAAAGGAAGTATTTTGTGATGCCCAGAAGAAGGATAAAAATGCTGATCTTTGGATTTCTGTGTATGGCTTTAGGACATTTCTAAATTTGGCACCCCACAGCTACGGAAACCAAAAAGCTTCCTTTTAAAATCAATGAATTTTAGGACTGGAAAGGACTTTTAAATATCTACACTGGCACATTTCAACTTGAGTAATACACTGGCTTGGACTCTAAAGGTGAATTCTCCAGGTATATGTCACTTACTACTAATCTTTCTGTGGATGTGCTATGACCTTTAGCTGCTACAGATATAAAATTGAGATGGTAATAATAATATGTAAATTATGATGTTTTGTGAGGACTAAACAAGATGATGCATATATAGTGTCTGCCCTCTAGTTGTATCTCTATCCAGGTTTTAATGGAATCATTGTATATATGGCAGCAAAGGTGAGCATCAGGTCCCTGTTGGTAAAGCTCAAATTTCATTCCTTCTACTTACTTGTTGCGCCATTTTAGGTAAATCATTTGACCTATCTGGGCTTCAGATTTCTCATTTCTAGAATGGGAATAATAATGATAACTACCACAGTATTGTAGTGAGAATTAAATTATATGGTTTGAAAAGTGTAAAACATGGTTAGGCCTATAATTAATAGCAGAGGAAGTTAAGAGATAGGTTAGCATTAGGTGAAAGAAGTTATTAAATTTCATGCTTCAGGAAATGAAGTTAAGTCCTGTGGTGTTCCTACTATCTTCGTAAAAATTCTTGTGAAGCTTTGGCCTACTGATATTGCTCAGCCATTATTATTGCGCATCAATGGTCACTGCAATGCACTTATGGAGCATATATTATTATATGCAATACTGATAACTATAGTCTTTTCTGTTTCACAGTTAACTTCTGACGATCTAAATTACATCTAAAATTTTGTAAAAGTTTCTTTAATTTTCTTGTAAAAGTTTTAAGCTAATGTTAGGGTATAAATTTATTTTCCTTAAAATAAAATTACTTGACTTTAACAAAGTCCCCCTAAAACTCCCAAATTCTACTTGCTCTCTAATAGGCAAGCATTCCTTAAAATTCGTATTTGTTTTCTTCTGTCGGAGGTCCAAATATGTTTCTCACTGAAAAACATGTCATCAAAAACAAGGTCTCAAGGCCCCACTCACTGTTATGCTTAGGTAGGTTACAGAATGCGGTGCATGAAGAGCATTTACCTACCTAGGAACTGATAGGGAAGGAAAAATGTGTCGATTTTCCATACATCTCTTGGTCATTATAAGTATGAGCTCCTTGAGGACAGAAATTTTATTTAATCATCCCTGGTCCCTAACTCCCGGAAGAGAATATGAACCATACTGGGTGTATCCAATGAATAAATATAAATAAATATAAATATTTGATGCTTCTTAACCACTGCAATACTGTGAGTTACTGACATTCATTTTTTTCTGTGTGTGTGCATATGTGTATACTTGCATATGACTATTTAAGGAACAAATGATACAAACATAGAGATTATATCTATATGATTCACTTCCCCAAATGAGTGTGAACGGATTTTGGTACATTTTAGGTCTAGGCCTTTATAGTGATTTTTCAAGGGCCTAGAATGTTCAGATTTCTAGAATCAAATCTAAAGTTTTCATTGCTTGATATAGAAATGCAAAGACCTTAGAAATGTGCTAACAATGAAAATATTTGCTTTGTTTTCCAACTACACCTCGTAAAATGATAGATATTACTTTAAGACCTGTTATGCTTAGCTCCTATGAAGAGAAGGTGTAGGAAGAACTAATGTTTATTGATCCTGCATTATGCAGAAAACCCATTACATATGTTCATTAGAAAAAAATCAGGTTTGTTGAGTTATAATTTACATAAAGAAAAATCCATGATACAGCTTCACAAATATATACAGTTGTATAACCACCGCAAAAATTGGGGTAGACAACAAATAGATCACCCCCCATACACATTTTATTTGTGTCCCTTTCCAGTCAACATTCTATCTGTACTGTCAGTCATTGACAACCACCCATCTGATTTATGCCTAAGGTTTTTTTTTTTTTTCTTTTCAGTAAGGTCACATAGAAATTATACAATAGCAGGCTCTTGTCTGGCTTCTTTCACCATAGTCTAATTTAATTATTGTTATTTCCATTTTATAGATAAGAAAATGGAGGCTTAGGAAGTTTAAGCAACTTACCCTCTCTAAGCTAGGTTTTGATGCCATATCTAAAGAGAGTGATATTTTTGAGATAACATTGATTAAATTCATTATTTGGGTTTCTGCTCACAACCAGCTAATGCTGACATTCTAGAACACAAATGGAAAGGTTATATAGTCAGATCCACCTTGTTCTAACGTTTTAGTGTTTAGCTCAAGAGGTGCTTAAGAAAATTGATGAGATGGGCTCCAAGGCTCTGATCCACCCTGCTTCTTAAAATGAGATTGAGTCAGTATGATAATCTTGCTTGCTTTAGCTGAATAGAAGGTTTAAAATATAAAACTTAAGGAACACACAACGGGATAGGGAAAATTAATCAACACAGTACAATATTTACAGAAAAACCTCTCATACAGTGAATAAGGATGATATAGTTGTTTATCAGCTAAGGTATATGAATCCTTCTACTTGATAAAAGCCTAAGTCAAATACATGTTGTATTTTGGATTTCATAGAAAACGAAATAAATGAAACAGATTTGTGGCAACATACTGTAAAAAATAATTTTATGTTTCTCCTCTCTAAAGGGTGATTTGACATCTTAGCAAAGAATGTTAAGGATAATCCTGGTATGAGGAGAAAATTGGGGAGAAAATTTCTATCGAGAGAAATCATTTAGGTTCTAGAATAAAGAAGTTTTTTTTTCAATAGTTAATTTTGCTTATATCTACTATTGACTTTCCTGGCCTGAGGATGAAGGGTGTTATAAGAAATAATCTATCATCATTGGAAAAAAATCACTGGTACTTATTATGCATATGCTATATGTTCAGGTCAGGGGACATATATTTTTTAATAGTTAGAAATGCTTTATAGTTTATTAGCCTTAAATGAGATTAAGATTATACATGACTATGAAAAGTATGCATTTAGAAGCATTCTAAAGATTAAAAATCACATGCACCCCTTTCTAGTTCAACGCAAAAGGTCAAGTGGCTTGAAATAAGTGGGTCCCCCCTGGCCCCATGCTAGGATGTAGTCTACTTTCTTATTGCCATATCTATTGACATATGGATGCTATCTCTAAGATAGAAGAAGATCCTTTCAGCTATAAACTATTTTTGTATCTAAGCTATTGTTTTCATAAAATCTATTGCATTCTTTCAAGAAGAAGCCACTCACAGACTTTGTCTTCCTGAAGTCATTTATTCTTACAAGGATGGACTGCCTCTGGGGATGCTGGCTGCTGTATTGAAAAGCAGATTATAAACCAGACAGGCAAAACAATGAGGGGACTTTAGGTGACTTAGCTGTGAGGAAGGAAATAGGCCAGGTGAGGAGGGTTTAATTCTAAGGAGGGACTGCTACCTACCTGAGCACTGGCATTTGTGGGTCACACTACAAACCACTGCCATTGGACTAAGGTCTCAAGCAGCCAAAATCCTCAGTGAAACAAGTTCAGAATATAACAAGTTGTTCACATCTTCTTGCTTAATATATAAGGTGCGTGAAGCCAATGCTCTGACTAAAGTTCAGGAATTCAATTTTCCTCAGTTATTGCTGCTCATGGATTTTTTCCTTAACATTTTCTAAATGAATTAGCTCTGAAGAATGACACTCACCACGCACAGTCCCAACAAAGTGAGTGTTTGGACTAATAAACAAATTAAATGTAACATTGACATCCAAAGTTCTCTAGCATTTCTGACACTAAAACATCTTTCTCTATTGCAGTAATTTTATTTTATTTAATTTCATAGCAATTTCTTGCTGAAGGCTATCAAGGAGACAATGCTGAGGCAGAACATTTTTTTCACAATTTTTGAATATATGAGTAGTTCCTGGAAATCCTGCTTTTTTTTAGAGAGCGAAATGTCCTACAGATGAAAGAAAAACAGCAAAATCTCGATAATTTTCAATTTATTATTATAAATTCAGAGCTGAAGAACAACATTGCAGTTCAAAGCCAAAATTATGCTTTATGTAAAAGATTCTTCTGTCTTTTATAGCTGATGTTCTGCCTTCCCCCTCCCTCAATTATATAAACTTGCAAGTATTATGCCTTTCATTTATGTTTATTAGCTATTTAAATATCAATTAAAAAATTTTAAGTGGGATTACTAAATCAAGAGGAAAACATATTTTGGGTTTAAAATATACAGCTGCTTTTCTTCTGCAAATGTTGGGATCAATCCATACTCTTACCAACATTGTGTGAAAATTATTTCTCATGTCTTCATGTCTCCACATAGTTGAATCATTATTACTAATATGTATATAGATTTTATGCTAATAAAAATTGATTTCATTCCTGAAAATAATTAAAATAACACTGCAATATTATTATTGGGATTTTTACTTCCATAATGTAAAGTCCCCCTTTTCTCCATTATGATGTAGCCTCCCAGGAGTACGAAGTCCCCTCAGCTAACACTTTACTGCACAAGTCTCATTCCTGCTTCTCTCCTCTCCCTCACTCACTCCTCCCCAGGGAATAAAGAATGTTTTCCATATGATTTGCTGACTCTGATGGAAGGAACCAGGTTAAGTGCTTTAGTGTTTTGTTTCTTTGTTTTCTAAAACCAGACTGCTAACAAAGACATTTGCATATAAGGAGCTTTGTTCTGTTACGTAGGTGTTCATATTTCTATTGTAAATGAATCTTACTCATAATGAGAAGATGCTTGAGCTATTGAAAGTTATTAGTGACATAAAATTAGACCTGTTTTCTGTTCATGGGATCCCACTAGTGATGCTATTTCTCTCTGACTGCAAAAGCAGCAAAGCAAAATTTAACAACTGAGCACTTTACTTCCTCACATATACTACCTCATTTTCACCTTGAGCCTTAAAACAACTTTATGAAGGGTCCGGCATGTTAATTAGTTTCTCTGTTTAAAAGGTGAGGCTTTTTCAATATCAATGAATCACTGATGTGCTGGGAATCTGGCTTTGGGGGAGAGAGGGAAGTGGGGAGATAGAGAGAGAGAGAGAGAGAGAGAGAGAGAGAGAGAGAGAGAGACATTTGTCGATATCTTAGAGTAAACAATCCCTGCAGAATTTATTTCAAACTGGCAACAGTTTATCAATCAGCTCACAGAATTCCTAATTATGTGATAAGCAGTACCTCACTACAAAATAACTACTAATCCAAACTAAATTTTCTGATTCTAATTCCTGAATTGTATTCTGCCACACCTCTTTGTCTCTTCATATGGTCCTACATCTCATTTAGTCTAATTTCAGCCTTCAAACCATATTTCTTAACTCTGATGTCTAGATTCTCCTGTCTTGATCATTCTCCAAGTGACAAAAAGAGAGATGGCTTTAATGTGCAACTCTGATTTAGTCTTGCTCTTTTTTGGGCGGGGGAGGGGGGTTGTCTTGCTCTTGAATGCGTAAAATTATGTCAGAGGCTCTCAAATTGCTCTTGTGAAGAAATTTGGACTCTTGTTTGGGAGTCCATTTTTAATTAGTTTGTTCTTTTTGTTTTTTAGATTCCACATATAAGTGAAATCATATGGTATTTATCTTTCTCTGTCTGAGGGAGAGTTGCAGAACTGAGAGAATGAAGTGAAGGTGTGTTAGCTGGAGAATTACTGTTTAAAAATTAATTATTTGCTAGAAATTACTGTTTGGCTATCGCCATAGGAACACAGGCTACTAACTATGGAAACATAACACTCTAACAAACTTTCTGCTTCTGTACTCCCGCTTGCACACCTGACCAGTGGGTTGACACGTAATGAATAGCAGAAAAATAGACTTTTGCTTTTAGACAGAATAAAGAATGAGATTTGGGGCTTAAAAACCCTGTACCTCTACATTTCGGGGCTGCTTAATTTGGGTTCTGCATACCCCTGGCAGACCCAGCTGGCTGAATAAAGAGTGTGATGCCTATAACTCACTGAGTTCTGGTGGTCCGTGTGTCTTTCGGGGGCTGGTGGCCACAACAAAGGGTTAAAGAAATGCAAATTAGTAGTTGATAGATGATCACAGGGGGGCGGAGCACTGCATTGGGAATGCAGTTAGCATTAATATATTGGATAGGTAGAAAACCAGAGGAGACAAGGAGTAATTAGGCGGATCATTTTATAAACTATATAAAATGTCTAACTAATGTACTGTATACTTGAAACTAATTAAAATAAATAAATTAATTTTAAAAAACAATCAATTGACCATGAAAAAAAATCCAGATTCTTTAAGCAGCTTATCATGCCAACTGGCCTATGGAATGTGATTCCCACTATAATCTTATACCATTGATTTGGTTCAGATAAAGTCACTTGTTCAAATATTGACATGTAACATTACCTTGCCAATTTGGAGTCCTCATTCCAGATAAAGGTAAATTTGCATTATCCTGTATCCTTTAAGTTAGACCTTCTGTCTCTGCCAGATGCCCCAGTGGTAGGCAGAATAATAGCCCCAATGATGTTTACATTCTAGTCCCCAGAAAATGTGAATTTGTTACCTCACATTATAAAAAGAACTTTACAGATGTGATTAAGATTATGAACCTTGACATGGGAAAGTAACTTGAATCATCCATGTGGGTCCAATTCAATAATATGAACCATTAAAATTAGAGAATCTTTCTGGCACTGTCAGAGAATGAGTTTTGAAAGCACACAAACCACTGGCTTTGCTATTTGGAGGAGGGCACCTGGAGCCCACTAATGCAATAGCTTCTAGAAGATACAATGGCTTTCACTTTACAACCAGCAAAACAGGGGCCCTACAGCTGCAAGAAACTGAATTCTGATGATAGCTTTAATGAGCAGGAAATAAATCCTCCCCTTGAGCCATCAGAAAAGAATGCAGCCCTGCTGATAGCTTGATTTTAGCCCAGAGACTTTTCTGGACTTCTGACTTCTGAAGCTGCAAGATAATACTTTTTGTGTGGTTTAAGCTGCAAGTTTATGGTGAATGGTAATGGTAATAATAGAAAACTAATACAGGCCCCTTAATCAGATGCCAGGAATCATCTCTGGATAATTCATGTAAGACCCTTTCTATTCAAATTAACCCATTCCTCAGCCCTAACCCCAAGCCATTTTTTTCCCAAGAGATCATCTCTGCTCTCTATCCCACAGTTATATCACTGATACTCATTTCATTATTTTCCTCACTTATTTAAGCAACTGTTAATTAGAATCTTCTGAAGACAGTGTAAAATTTTTTTAAAATCATGCTATATTTTTCATTCTTTTTTTTTTTTTTTGTACTTCTTCAGTGTTTTGTATTTCTTGCTACATCCTTATTAGATAAATTATTTCCCCCATTCATCTCTATTCAGTTAGTGGATTTAATTTTTGTGTCCCCACTGCAAAAAATTTATATGTTAAAGATTTAATCTCCAATGTAATGGTATTTGGAGATGAAGGCTTTAGGAAACAATTAGAATTAGATGAGGTCATGAGGGTGGGGCCCTCATAATGGGATTACATATTTACCAATTTCTGGAAGAGGTTCTAGAAAGCATGCTTTCTCTCTTTACCAGGAGAGGACAGGGAGAAAAGGCAGCTAGCTGTATACAAGACAGGAATAGAGCCCTTATTAGAAACCAACCATCCTGGCACACTGATCATGGACTTCTAGCCCCCAGAACTGTGGGAAAATGAATTATTGTTGTTTAAGTAACCCAGCCTATGGTCTTTTGTTATGGCAACCCTAATACACCAAGACAGTGGGTAATCCCAAGAGTTTATTACACACTTATTACTGTCTAAAGTCAACCTATATGTTAACGTCTCTGACTTAAGCGATTTGAGTACTTTAAAACACTTTAACACTGATCAGCCATTTTTCACTTAACATGAAATATTATTTAGCATATGTCCGTTTTTAAGCTTCACACAGATAATTAAGATTATTATTGTGATGGTCATTCATTGTTTTTCTTTTTAATCATGACCGGTTAACAAAATCCAGTAAATTTCAGGTCATTCATTTTTAAGAATAATGCATGTTCTATTCACTTACATACTTACCAATTGCTCTACTCACCATCCTTATTTAACTCGCAAGACTTTTTGGAATCATTTTTCTCTTTTCACAAAATATCCTTTGGTAAATTTTGTCAGGTTAAAAATTCTCAGTTTTTGTCTACCTGAAAATGTCTTTATTTCAGTCTCTCTCTCGCTCTCTCTTTTTTTTTTTTTTTTTTTGTATAATTCTGGATTTTTTTTTTCCCTCTGAGAGCTTTGACGGCACTATTCTACTATTTTCTATCTTAACTGTTTACATTAGGAAAGCTTGATCTGAGGGCAAATTAATGGTTCTCAACCACACGGAGAGTATTAAAAGAAATACTGATGCCTAGGCACACTCCAAGAGACCTTACTTTAATTAGGATGAATATGATATTAGATATTTAGAAGCAAGTAGGTAATTACATTAATTAATTACCCAAGGAGGTAATTAAAATGTGTAGCCCTCTTTAAAATCCATTAGTCTAAATGTTCTTGCTTTTCCGGTGGTCTCTCTTAACTCTGAATGTTTTTAATGTCTTCTTATTCCCCCTCCCCCTTTTGGTGTTCTACAGTTTTCCTACAACATTCCTACATCATTAACATCCTTTTGTTACAATTAGGGGCTATTCAAATCCCTTGTTGTCCCAGTGGTGCTGAGGCAACCTCAGTCTTTCTGCCAATGCAATAAAGAATTACAGATCAGTGAAATTTAGGAAAAGTAAGATTTATTAGAATGTATTTCAAGAGAGAAATAGGCTATGCCAGAGAGGACCACAGCCCCATAGAATTTGGGAAGTAAACCTTATGTTGGCCTTTGATGAGTGATTATATAGAGATGGTGCTAAATGATTGGCACATGAGTTCATTTTGATTGACATTCGGCTATTATATAACCCTCTGTCTACTGTGCATGTGGTTCTCCAGAATTCGGTCTTTTATAATTAGATTCAAGAACTTCCAGGATATTTATTATATTATATTATAAAAATAGTATAATGACACTAAAGTTAAGAAAGATCAATATATGTAGTAACTATGCAGGCGCTTGTGGCCAGACTAAATCAGCAGTTAGTTTTATGGCTCTATTTCAGGATGTAATGGTAATCTTTAACCAAAAAATGGGTGTTTGAGGGAAGTCTTTAGGATGGTTTCTGAGTTGGACTTTCATTCCTCTGTTGCTCATGTCTTCCTGTCTGCCTAATACTTCTACTCCTATCTGTGGATTCATATCATTTTTTATCATTTTGGGGGAATATATATATATATATAAATATTGCCTCCCCTCCATTTTCCCTACTTACTTTTTTAGTACACTGGTTAGACTTAGGTTACACCTTTTCATTTTACCATATATGTCTCATAACACCACTTTTAAAATTTTTAATTTTCTTTTTGTTATTTTTTTAAGTCTATCAGTTTTTCAATTTATGCAAAATTTTAGCTGCTTTCATCTCACCCACAAAGGTCTTTTTTTTTTTTTACTTTTTATTTCAACATAATTTTAGATTCACAGAGAATTACAATATAGATACGTAGGGTACCTTAAGTGTCTCACCAATTTTCCTAAAAAGTAACATTCTATATAATGTGTATGTGTGTGTGTGTGTGTGTGTGTGTGTGTGTGTGTGTGTGTGTGTGTAGGGCTCTGCAGTTTTATCCCATATTTAGGTTTACATAACCGAAACTACATCAGAATACAGAACTGTTGTTCATCACAAGAATGGAACTCCATTTATTTTTAAATTCTACTCTCATGCCTGTTTCCTGATAACCACTCTTTGTTTCTCCATCTCTATATTTTTTTATTATTATTATTTCAAGAATATTACAACAATGGAATAATACAGTATGTAACTTTTTTTGAAATTGACCTTTTCCAAGAAGCATTATACTCTTGTAACCAACCCATCTAAGTCATTGCATGTATCAATAGCTTGTTCCTTTTAAATGCTGAACAGTATTCCTTTGTCTGAACCAGAACTTGATCCATCATCCACCTATAGAAGGATGTTTGAGTTTTTTCCAGTAAAACTGCTGTGAATGTGTGTGAACAGGTATTTGTGTGAACATAAATTTTCATTTCTCCAGGATAAGTGTCCAAGGGTATGATTCCTTGCTAAAATGGTAATTGCATATTTCATTTTGTAATGATGAAGTTTTCTAGAGAGAATTTAATCATTTTAAATTCTCACCCAAAATGTTTGAGAAACAGTTTCTCTACATCCTTGCAAGGATATTTTTTATTTAAGCTGTTCTAATAGATGTGTAGTAATCAAGAGTGTCCAGTTTCAGTGATGATCATTTCTAAGAATGTCTATTTGGGTCCTTCCCAAATCTGTTTAATTATTCAAAATAATTTATTATATCGTGCTTATTTTTATGATTTTGTTTTTATTTCTTTAACCATTTTATTTGTATTATTTTATATTTTATATTTAATAATTTTAGTTTCTTAAATCCTCAAAAGTCTAGATATGTTTGTTATTTCTGCAGACTCTCAGTTGAGGTGGTTGATATTGTTTATTGCTTTGATATTTACTGGAGCTCACAGTGGTTGAATTTAATCTGTAAAATTCTTGAGAGCTAAAAATGAAGATTTCCTCCTGATAAGATTTAGAATGCTCCTCCTGGCCGGCAGAGGTTACTACTGACCTGGGATCGCTTTAGAACAAGTTGAGGGCCTCAACTAAATGTGACAGTCTCAGTTTTTTCTGTAACATTTTAAGTAAAACCCTAATGTTAGTTTCCAAATCTCAGTACTTACAGCATAAATGTCCAAAGGTAAACTGAGATTTCTAAATTAATTAAGAGTTTTTTTTAAGTTTTAGCTAATTATTGTAGTTTTGATTATATTAGGCCTTTGAAGTATTCCTTTTCTCTCTTGAAATTTTAGAAAATTAGTAAAATGTATGTTTATTATAATTGATCTAAGATTTTTGTTTATTTGTTTTGTTTTGTTTTGTTGACTATATAGAAAAATCTCAACTAATCAATAAAAAATAATGAATGAAATTAGTAGATATTTACTATTTTATATTATTAAAAATGATTAATGATAATTAGAAAATTAGTAGAATGATTCAGTTCATAACCTCTTTTAGATATATCAAGATCATATTTAGATACCCTTTTTTTTAAAGAAAGTTTTCTCCAATAAAGCAGTAAAGCTATGGCGCTTATAACATCAATCTTATAAATATTTTCCAACACACATATCTATTCTATTTTACTACAACAATAATACAATTATTGCATGATAAAAATGGATTAAAAATGTAAAGTATATTTTTAAGGCTGATAATATTTGAAATTTAATCTAATTCTGAAAAATAAAAATCAAAAGAAAAAAATGAAAATGTGCCATGTTGCAGGCCATGAACCTTTTGAATATATAAAGTTGGCAATTTCTGATTGAAATAACTAACCCGATATAGAAAAATCATTTCAAAACACGTTCATTCAAAAGCTAGAATTTTACCTCTACAGTCTAGACTGTGCATTTGTTATTTTACAAAAGCCTAACTCCTCAAGGTCACAGCAGATAGGGATTGTTTTTTCTTCCGATATTCCCATTATACTCAGTATGAGTGAAATCTTTTCTTCTCTGGAATTACATACATAAATTTAAAATTGAAGCAGAAGTATTACATTGATAGGTATAGGATTGAAATACTTTCTCATTCAATCTAATTCATGGTTTACTTAACTGTCATTTCCTTCCTTAAAAAGGAATTTTGATGCACTATTGCCCCTCATGGGAAGAAATAATAAATTAAATAGACCTTTACATTGTAAACAGAAATGTCAGCACTTGTAATTTAATGATACCAACACGTTAGTTTGGTAACAAATTTAAGCAATGGCATAGACGTAAAGAAATCTGGTCCTATAAAAAGTCTGAAAGTATTCTAATTCCTCTCTAGGCATATACTTTAACTTCTTTTAATTGTACAGATGATTCTTTATGTCAGTAAAATTGAGATCAAAATTGTTTTTCTTTTCCCTCAGCATAAGTCAACTAAAAGAAATCTGAATGTAACAGAAACATGATTAAAAAAAAAAAAAAGCAATTTAAGAGACTGGCAATTGCAAAGTAAAAAAACAGTGAGACATGTCAAGCACTGCAGAAAAATAATATAAAAACATGCAGTTTTTCAGATAAATAAACTGTCCTTCCATTTTTTGATGTTCACTGCAATCATTACCATTTAGTAATACAGTCTGAGGCATTCAAGTAACTATTTAAGCAGTATTTACCAAAAGTAGTTATATAAAGAAGCAAGTCTTTGATTCTCACAAAACAGTTTTTAGTATTTGATGTGCTCTCTGGAGTGTTCCAGATTTAAAAATGTCTTTCTAAAAAAGAGCCAGGCCTGTAGAGACAACAAAAAGGAAAGAGTACACTGGACTAAACATCCAAAATCTTATGAGAAAAATGACAACATGAGACTACCTGAAATAATAATCTACAGAAGAAGGAAGATGAGGGAAGGGGCTGCTAGGGCGGTCGTACTTAAACTTGGCTGAAAATCCTTAGTTTGCCTAAGGCTGGAGTCCACATATGCCACATTTTAAGGTATCTGTTGCCAATTGTCTCTTCCTTGTTTACACTGCCACTGTGATATGTGGAATTATAAATGTGACAATTAAACATGATTCTTTCTTTGGTTTTCAGGATTCTTTATTAACACCACCAAATTTTTCTTGAGTGGAGCTTATTTTCATTTATAGTTTACCATGCAGCCTACTTTCACTTTTTTTAATCTTTGTAAAATACAAAAATTATTAGCTTAACTTCCAGGAACATAATTTAACATCAGGATGTAATTATATTTTCTTCATATTTAAATTATGCCCCCCCCAAAAAAAAGATAAGTTTAACTCTTTAGAACTTATCAGAAGTGAATATTTTGATTTATCTATTCTGAATTGGAAATTTAGCTAACCAAGTTAGAGGCCCCTGAAGGCTATAAGAGGAAATAAAAAGTAATACTTGATACCTAATACCAGACTGCCAGTCTGTAAACCATGTCAGTGGTTTCTTCCTCTCAGGGTAAAATCCAAGTCCCTTAGTATCTCACACAAAGACTTTTCATCATCTTGCTTCTTCTTCATGTCTAGATTCATTTCTCAATCTGTTCTTATGTGTTTTCAACACTCCAGTAAGACTGGTCTGCAGTATCTCCAAAAGCACTGGCACTTTCGTAGCCTGATGCCCTTGAACAAACTGTAACTTCCTAAAACCTCTATTCTCTAATTGTTTACCTGGAAAACTTCTACTGATCCAGAAGGACTTGACCCCTTTATATACTCCATATTTGGGTGAAATGCCTTTCTCCCTGTTCTCCCAACAGCACATGTACATTGTCTTCATGACCCTCACCGAACCAGATTTTAAAAGCTATTTTATTCCTCTGTTTCCTCCTCTAAATTTTGGAAAAAATTGTCTCTCATCTCAGCACCCCGAACACATTTGACTGTCAGGCACATCAGAGATACTTAGGAGTACATTTCAGTTTTTCTGCTATTCTGTCCAGGACAGAAATAATCTCTTGTGCCCTGCACCCCTTTATGTAGACAACAGTTAAGGCTCCACTCATAATGTTATGTTATACATCTGTTCTGATGCTGCCTCATAGCCTCTAATTGTTCGATTTGTCTGTCTGGTTATTGGCAGCCTGCTGGGTGTTAAAAGGGAAACTCAGAGCTATTTTAAGAGCTACTTATTGAGTCAGCCCTGAAAGTTTTGTTTATCTTTTTCTGTATTCTGCTTCCTTTTATATTCCTTGGGACTACTCAAAAACATTTAAAGCCATCTTGCAATTTATTTTTCCAATGTATATTTCTAGCTGAGTTCTTTTTTTTTTTAATTACTTGATAGTTCCTCTTGCAGAATTCTCAGACCAGCTTTGAGAAGAGTTCACATTACATTATTTCAGCTTCTTGGTTGTTTATACCATTATACCCCAGGAATGCAACAGGAGGGAGAAGAAAGCCGGATTCTCTTTTAGAGGTCAGATAGTACTGCAAAGCAATTAGTGTAAGCAGAAGAAAAGATGCAGAAGAAGCAGCCATCCAGGTGCATTCTTGGTCTAATGTTTAGGGCTTCCTCCAGAGCCACTGTTTGAAAGGAAAAAGTCCCTGTTATGAATTTACCCTTACTGCGAGAATGTATCAAGACATGTAATTAAAACTAGGAAAGTGGTCGATACAGGAAAAGCAAACAAAAGCGGTGACTCAGAGGAGGTGTAGCATCTGCCTCATGAATTCTTCTGTTTGTGCTTGGAGAGGAGAGAATCAACCTTCAAGTGAGGCAGAAAGTAGCAGCCAGCATGTTATTTCTGATCTCTCTAAGCAGCTCTATCTGACTTTCTGTCACTGTGGGGCTACATTTCATGTCAATGTGCAATAGGGGAAAACAAGTCACATTAGATAAAATATAAAATGAATGTGTTTCCTTATTAGAAGACTTCTTAGAGCCCATCTCTTGAATTGTGAATTCCTAGGAGGGAAATTGTCAAGTGGTCATACAGTCCTAAGCAGTAGCATGGTGGGAAGCTACTAGTCTGGCTTTCACACTTCCACTGATTTGGCTGATAGGATTCAATGGGTTCAAACGAATTACACGATTTGTTTTTTCCATCAGAGCAGGCAACAGGAGCTCCATGCTTTCTTCTGATCCTCTTGCCCCCTAAGTCCCATGGGGGTGATATACCTGAGCGACACTGAGGTCAGAAAATCCCGTCTTACAAGAGGATGCCAGCATATCCATCTACCCTCCCCCACAGAGACAGACATTCTACTTAGTACCCAGGAATATGAGCAAAAAGGGAAGAGAAGCATCTCTGCTTTACTATCCTGGAATGTCTCCTTATACAAACATTCTTAAATTGACTTTTTAAAGTTCTTAAAATGTTTTTGCTTAGAAGGTTATATAAAAACATGAGAAATCCAGGGAGAACTGTCTCCTAACAGGGATGTAATATACAGGGTTTCAAAATTCACATAAACCAGTAAACTACCCTCCACCTTTTATCTCTTTCTTTTCTTTTCTTTTCTTTTCTTTTCTTTTCTTTTCTTTTCTTTTCTTTTCTTTTCTTTTCTTCTCTTCTCTTCTCTTCTCTTCTCTTCTCTTCTCTTTTCTTTCCTTCCTTCCTTCCTTCCTTCCTTCCTTCCTTCCTTCCTTCCTTCCTTTCTTCCTTTTCTTTCTATCTTTTCTTTTTTCTCTTTCTTTCTTTCTTTCTTTCTTTCTTTCTTTCTTTCTTTCTTTCTTTCTTTCCTTTCTTTCTCTTTCTTTCTTTCTTTCTTCCTTCCTTTCTTTCTTTCTTTCTTTCTTTCTTTCTTTCTTTCTTTCTTTCTTTCTTTCTTTCCTTTTTGTCTTTTTTTCCTTCATAATTTTGTTCAGTTAACAATTTTTAAAATGCTCTTTGAAATATACCTGTGGAAAAATCAAGTCTTGAAGTCAGATACTTGGTTCAAAGAACAGTTTAAGACTTACTATTTATATGATCTTGAGCAAGTTTTCTAAGTTATATGACCCTACGTGTTTTAAATTGTAACATAGGAGAAATAACGAAAAACTAAAATACAGCGACAATTTAGTTATTTTATGTATTTCCAATCTAGTCAAAGTAGCTAAGAATTGTTAGTATCCCCTACTTTACTTCTTTTTAAAAAAAAAATAAAAAACCTGTTTCTAAAATATCTTCATTTTCTCAGAGTTGTATATATTAGTTCATTTTCACAGAGTTTCTCAAACATTTTCCAAATATATCCAGTAAGAAACAAGATAATATTCAACCTTTATAATGCCAAAAATAATTCAAGGTCCTTTTCTCTTAATATAAATTTCAGTCATTTTAATAATGTAACATTTCTGTTCACTAGAATAAAATTAAAACCACAATTTTGGCATGTCATGTCATTATCCTAAGTAATTATATTGACTCATGCTGTCACTGTTTCTTATATTGGGTTTCCCAGAGTTGGCCTCAGAAAGAGTAACTTGTATAAGTAGGAGAAAGCTTAGAAGAAGAAGAAAATAACTATAAGGAACTGAGGATACTGGAAGACTGCCAGATTAGAAGCTCACCAAAAACTGGTTTTGCTGACATCCAGTCTCACTTAGTCTGATCTCACAGGAAGCTTTGGAGTTTGCATAGCACAACAGATTTATCTCACCTCCAGCAAAGGTGCTGAACTTTTGTGTATTAGTATCAGACAGTGGCTGAAGCATACACTCAGAGGGTATTTCCCTGAACATTGACAACAGGTCTTGGAAAGATGCAAATGCGGATCATTAGTAGCCACTGCTCACAGCTACTGAGGGTGGGCACACCTGTCTGGTAAATAGGATCTGGGTGGCTCAGCAACAGCATCCTCATGGGGCAATCAGTTAGAGAAACTAGAGGAGTAGTAGAATTTATCAAAAAGATATGATAGCTGAGATGTGGGGGGATCAGATGGTTGAAAGTGGTTGGATGTAGGATTTAAAATATAATGAATGTGAAGCTAAGATATAATAATTGCCTCTCTGTTAATACCTTTTCCTTATATCTGATTCCAAATATTTTGACTTCTTTTCAAATTCTTCCATCAGCTTCAATTC
The DNA here is from genome assembly GCA_030015415.1 of Cynopterus sphinx. Classification (NCBI taxonomy): domain Eukaryota; kingdom Metazoa; phylum Chordata; class Mammalia; order Chiroptera; family Pteropodidae; genus Cynopterus; species Cynopterus sphinx. The sequence continues at coordinate 130,295,963 of CM057379.1, forward strand.
CCACAAATCTCTTAGTTGCTAACTATTTTGCTTGGCACTTTGACTTTTCATTTCGTTCTGACCCTCCAGTTCTCGGCAATTCCCCAGGAGCTATCTAATTGCATGGCTCATAGAGATCTCATTTTCTACTCTTAATCTCAACTTATTTCCCTGGCCTCTGACCTACTGCTGCCTAAACACTCATAAATCTTCTGTGTGCTGCTTTTCCGGTCCAAATTACTAGCTTTGTCTACACAACTTTCTAGATGTAAGGTAGAATAGGCAGAGCCATATTCAGACTAAGTCCATAATCACTTTGTAGAAAACCTTGCTCCGGAACACGTAGTGACGCGCAGAGACAATAGAAAGAGAAGGTAAAACTAAAGAGTTTCCTTTTATTCTTCCTTCCTTCCTTCCTTCCTTCCTTCCTTCCTTCCTTCCTTCCTTCCTTCCTTCCTTCCTCCTCCCCTTTCCACTCCCCCCCACCCCCTGCACCCCGCCTCTTTCTTTTTCTTTTTCTCTCTCTCTTTTTCAAGATTTACAGACCATTGGTCTATTTAGTACAGAAACAAAAAAAATATACTGAGTTTCATTGTCATAAGAATAAGAATGTTTTATAGCTTAGTTATTATTATATTAACTCTCACGAATGATACCAACATCATCAAGATACCTAAAGACAGTCATTGTCCTGTTTAATCAGGCCATAAACAGTTTGATCACAACTAAAATGGTTCATCCCCATGTTTTGGTACTTTATATGTAAAACATTAATTTTATGGAAACTTCATTTTCCTGGGTTACTCTCTCTTTCTCTTAAATATGATCAAAATACATAGTTACTGTAATAAAAGTTTGATTAAGTAGAACACTTGAAAAGCAATCTTTTCATAACTTCAAAATTAACCCGAATTGTTACAATAGTCCTGGTGAAAATCCTTTGAAAATGTATTAGTCCATTTCTTATCTTGCAAATGAAGCCTTTAAAAATAATCAACTTTTTGTTTCATAACTAAAAATATTATTGACCACAAGTATCTAAATAACAGTTTTCACTTAATTAGATTATATATGTAAAAAGGCATAGGAGAGTACTTTGAATATTTTTGAATTTTTAAAAATTTTATGAAACTTTATTGTCTTATCCTTTATGTCATTTTCCAACAAGCAAAATGTACAGTGAATTGAGGTTCCTGCTATTTTCCAATGTGATTAATCAAAACTTTTTCTGTAAAGTAATTCATTTTTCAGGCATGGAGACATCTCTAATTTAGCCTTTTTTTTTTTTTTTTTTTTTTTAAATAGAGTTAGAAGGAATATTTGAGCCCTTACATTTATCTGAAATACAGTTAGAATAATGAAAACGCCTTTGTCTTCTCAGCATTAAAGGCTGTAGAATGGACAATTAAAAGCTATCCCAGACTAATGCTATTAAAATGTCATGAGTAATATAGGCCTGGCCATCTGATTTATCATTTATCATTACTATATAACTTACTCAGAAGCTGTGTAATGAGGAGGGATGCAAAATTAACAAAGCTATAAATTCTTAAGTAGAAGAGGAAAAAATACTCAGATTAGACTGTTTCTCACAATAACAGTTTCAACTGACTGATACGTGATTCATTGGAATGGTAGCTTGAGAATCTTTTCAGTGTAGGCTATGTCAACAGCACCTGCAGAAATGTGGATGTCCAGTCATGAAGGTCACAGTTTTACAAAGGAATTGTTTGATGGAAAGTGTATAGGGTTGAACTGGCTACACATATGAAACCAGTAATTGCTTTAACTTTTTTTTCAAACGAAAGTTCTGATAATTATTAGATACATAGATGTGTGAATTGACTAAAGGCTGCATCTAAAACTGATCAATGCAAATAATGACTTGGATTGGATATGGGGGTTGTCAGCTCCGGCGAACCATGTTTTAACCAAAGTAACTTTATTTGTATCCATGCCTGAGCACACATTGGCAACACTTGAGAAAGCTTATTAATCAGAAAGCTGTATCCCATCCTCAGATCTGATGATTCAGCAGCTCTGAAGTGAACTTTCTGAACTTGCATTTCTAACAAGTTCCACACTTGTTGGTCTGGGGATCACACTTTGAGAACTACAAAGTTCTATTATATGTGTTGAAACACCAATAAGAAAGCGTTCTAAAGCTGAAAAGATCAAATAATAAGTTTAAAATGTTGAAAGCACTCACATAAGTAAAGGCTCCATAGCACGCCTATTTTTCCTTTAAATACCCTTTTTCAGATGTTTCTGGTACCTGTACACCTCTGGCTGCCCAAGATACCATGGTGTAAAAACTGGTCTGTTCATTCTTATATACTTGTGTCTTTTCCTCTTTTCTTTCTTTCCTCCCTTCTTTCCTCCACCATATAATCAAGACTTATGATAGTGTAGATACCAGGCCTGGTGCTTTGCATATCACATAACCAAGTCCCTGAGTACTTTCTAATCTGGTATGTAAAGTAATCACATGATGACCAGTATGAAAAGTACTTCAACAGAGCTTTCTTCACATTGTTTTGCCAGGAATAATTCATTTTTCTTAGGAGTATAAATAAAGGTTTGAATTAAGAGATGATATTTGAAATGATTCTCAAAGAATATATACAATTTTCTCAGTCAAGGAAAAAAAAAGTGGCGTTTCAGACCAGGAAAATGGCATCATGAGCATACGCTTAGAAATTTCTGAATATCTGACAATTAGAGAAGGAAGGAGCTGAAGAATGGAGAGTTTGAGGGTCAGGGGGGACACTGTGTTCTTGCCATATTGGGTTGACAATTTATAAAGACTGATGCCCTCTGAGGGCAGGACTGGTGATTTATAATCTTTTTAAAATTTATTCTAAATTCCCAGTGTCATTTCCTGGCTCTACCTCATAGAAGTTCAGATTTATTTGTCTGTTGTGGAGCTTAGACACCAGGGTTTTGGTGAAGCTCTCCATGTCACTCTAATATGCAGCCAGAGCTGAGAACCACTACAAAATCACCTTTGATTGTGACCTACTTTATAAAAGTACTCAGATTGAGTGACAAAAATGGAGAGCTGAATGAGTTGGTAACTTTTTTATCTAGGTTAAATACTTTTTTTTTGCTATTTAAATGCATGTGCTGGCCCCTCCAACTTCAATTGTTGCCAACCAAATGATCTTGAATCATGACCATGATTTCCCAGAGTCTACAAGGCCCTTCTCATGGGTGAGTTCCTGCCTAATTCTCTAGACCCTCAAGTCATGCTAGACATCCATCTTCCTTTGCCTTTTCTGAACCAATATATTTTGATATCTTGTATGTAACATCTCTCTTACATCATAATTCCTCCTCCTACTATTTTTTTTTTCTTCCTTGCATCTTCACAGCCTATCCTAAACTCCTGCTACACAGAAAATAATAAATATTGACTTCGCCTGATGCTAAAATTTAAAAAAAAAGAAAAAAAAGGAGACAAAAGATGTAAAGAATACGGTAGAAAATTTAAAAAAAAATGATAATGAATGCATGTTTGCAATAACTCTCAATTTTGGCATGTATTTCCCCGTCTTGAACATTATAAGTTCTTCCCTGCCTCAGTGCCCTCCGCCTCACAGTTTCCCTTATTTTACAACTGGTTCCATCTCATCCTGCCATCATGGGAGGGTGGAGAGGACCTTCAGATTCTATCACAGTAGAGACAACCTTTCCTCAACACAACCCATACACAGTTTTTCTCAGTCAATAAATCATATGTTTTTTCTTCATTGCATTTAGTATGATCTATCATTTGTTTTCTTATTTACTGTCCATCTTCCATTAAATTTAAGTACAAAGAGGTCAGAAACGAAATGTTTTCATTTAAAATATTGGAATCATTTCCTAGTCCAGTGCTAGATACTCAAGGAATTGATTCAATAAATATTTGTGGAATAAATGAACAGATGAGTAAATGAATGGAAAATAAGGATCTGGACATTAATACAGATTCATTTCTCAGTCCTGATAACTAAAATAAAAATTTGCCCATATATTTATTTAAACAACTTAGCACCTTAACAACAAAAATACCTAATTTAAGAGCTATGATTTGTTAAAAAGATAAATTTGCATTAACCTATTCAAACTCAAATAGTCACATCAATGTCTTTATTAAGTTGTTATTGTATCCCCAATCTTTTTTTTTCAATATAGTTTGTATAATTTACTAATATAACATCTAACCTTTATTTAAACAGTTACTTTGCTTGCCAGAGAATCTCAGCTTATATATTTGAAAACATGTTTTTAATTGTAATTTTATTTTATAATCTCATACAGGTATTGTTCATGGGATACTCACAGTCTGACTAACTTGTAAATTGTTTCATAATCATTTCTGAGAAAAATCAATGATAGAAATACCATCCTCACACAAGGGAGCAGACTATCTTTGTCTCAAGCAGAATTTTTCTAACCCAGGCTGCAAATTAGAATAACCTGGAGAGCTTTTAAAATGAACATAGACACCAGACTCTACCTTCTGAGATTTGAATATTATTGATTTGAGATGGAACCAAGGAATTTCTATTTTTAACACTCTCTGTGTTTCCATGTGTAGCCAAGGTTGAGAATCAACGATTGAAAGAAAAAAGGGGAAAAAAACTACACTCAAACAGAGAATGTATTTCTTGCTCTCCAGATTTTGAGAGTTGCGCTGACATTCAAATCAATCCAGTCATTATACATTAAAGGCAGAGAAATTACTGCTACTTGTGCTCTTGGTGCTGGCAACCTGGCTGAGAAATGGATATAAAAGACTCGAGCTGGGAGACCTGCTAAGGCCAATGATTGGCTCAGGACTAAAACTGATTGTGAGCAGAACAACTGATCTCATCCAAGTCTAGCCACCTGTTTCACTGGCCTCTTGAACCTCTGTGCTAAGCTCCATTCATGTCCTTCTTCATCAATAAAATGTCCTTCCCCTTTCCTGCTGTTAACATGCTGCCTTTTCTCCTGGAGCCAACAAAAGCCATGATGCTCCAATGCAACCACTATAGCAGGGGTCTCCAAACCTCCTGCAACCACCCCCCCACCTTCTTCTGGGGGTGTGCAGACTAGAACTAGTTCACTTTCTGTTCAGAACTGGCTGCAGAGCACAGCAGATATGAGCAGTGGAGGAGTGAAGCGAAGCTTCATCTGTATTTGCAATTGCTCCTCAGAGCTAGCATCACTGTCTCAGCTCGACCTCAAATCATCAGGCATTAGATTCTGAACAATATATATATTGACAATCTTGAACTGAGAAACTACTTACTATGTGCTAGGCATTCCACTAGACATTTTACATATTATTTCCTTTACTCTTAACAGTTATCACTTTTTTAGCCCACACATTGGATTTTTGGTTTTTAACTTTTTATATCTGTGCCCTTTACTTCAAAATTATGAGTTAGCCAAGGTCAAGTATAATATGAAATATTTCATCGTATTAATTTACATGGCTAAGGGATGAAGAAAGAGAATAAAAATTGTTATAGAGAGTTCCTTCTAGATATGTGATATCTTATTTTAATTTTCTATGTTAACTGATGAAAAACATAAGCAAGTAAACAGGATGTCTTTTAATTTGATCCCTTAAAATAGCAGTTCTCCAAGTTGTCTGGGGCCAGAAGTTTTAATAACACCTGCGAAGTTTTAGAAATACAAATCCTCAGGCTCCATCCCAGACCAAAATCTGTGCCTTTACAGCTTTTCAGAGAATTCTTATCCCCACAAAAGTATAAGAAACACTGCTGTGGACAGGACCTTGAGTCCTGTCTCTTAAGACTCTTTGACAGTAGGGAAAAAAGTGATGTCCTTTACTATAAAGCTGCAGGCAGCACTTTGAGTCTGAGATCAGATATGAGTGGGTGTAGGATGATGAGCAGGCACTGATGGTGCAGACTGAGCGATGACAGTAGCTAGAGACATCTCATCTCAGTTTTTTCTTCTAGGCTCTGATCAGTGGTTGCATGACTTTATTTTGCTTTGCTTCATTTTATTTTTCTTCTCTATTGCTATAACATTTCAGTGTCTAAAAAGGTAGGGAGGCTTTCGCTTTCTATTTTACAGATGGCTGAAGAGTAAGACGATTATTATCTTTCTATTGTCATCCCTGAATAAACTGCCAAAAGAGGAGGGACGGGCACAAATTTAGCAGAAAGGGCAACAACCCGTCCTGAGAAGTTACAGCTAAATTCAGTTGGGAGCACCGTAGTGAAGCAGGGGATCTCAAAGTGTGGACCCCAATAATCAGCATCATTTGGGAACTTGCTAGAAATGCAAATTTATGGTCTTACCCCAGACTGCTGAACTACAAACTCTGGTGGTAGGATCCAGCAATCTGAGTTTCAGCAAGACTCCCAGATAGTTTTAGTGCACTAATGTTTGAGAATCACTGCTGGGCCTTGCCGCTCACAGCGTGATCTGGCACAATAGTAGAGGCATCACATATAAGCTTATTAGAAATCTGAATTTTAGGCCGATGATGGACCCACTGACTTATTCACTATCTGCATTTAACAAAATCCACAGGTGATTGGTAAACACGTTAAAGTTTTCTAAGCACTGGTATAAAGCAAAGGATGCAAAAATTGAATCATAAAACAGAAGAAGCGTGAACAGGATTTTAATGAGGTTTCCAGCCTAAACTACAAACCTGTAAATTCTAATTGTGGGGGATGAGGCTAAAGTGAGGAAATGCATTAAAACCTGAAGAGAGGTAGCTGAATAGGTGCCTCCTTAGAGCCCGAGACACCTATTTCAGCCTGGTTGTTGTCATTACCTCGTGCAACCTTCTTGCTTAATCCTGCTCTATCAGATACTTGCTTGGGCCTACACCGCCATCAGGGACTTATTGTATCTCATTCACGCCATGAATCTTCACTAGCCACCATTTTAGATCTGCATTGAATTTCCAACCAAACTTCTTTTGGAATTCTTCTCACAGCAGGGCAGGCCTCCCTAGGTGTCCACATAAGGTCATTTCTCAGCCCAAACAGGTAGTGCCTGGGATCGATAAGAACCAAATAACTCTGAGCATTTAAACATGTGGCTAGAGTGCGAATAAGTAGTTGGAGAAATTGTAAAAAGGTCAGGTAGCAAGAACTGCTAGCTTTATAACTAGCAAAAGCACTTGCACGTGTATTTGGCATTTCATGGAACCTGCAAGCTGAGTTTGATTAGTTATTAAAATTATGGTTAGCCAGTGGGGAGAATCATGATAATTGGTATAGGTCACAGATAATCAAAGGTGTCTCTCCCAGTGGGATGAACCTATTAAAATTCGTTATTTAAAACTCTTTGCCATTTCCACATTCTGCTCACACAGAAAATGGCTGGTTTCCGAACTTGGTCTCCAAGGAAGAAAGCAAACATCTTCCATTGTTCTTTGTTTGATGCTAATTAACATTTTCAAGAGGATTGACTTAGATGCAGCTCTGTATACCCTAAAGCAATCTCACCATTCAATTTCCAGATCACAGCTTTACCTCATTAAATAATTAGCTTTTAAAATTCAGAATGCTTAGATTATTTCAACTGGTATTTCCAGAACTTGTAATCACATACAAATAGTCCTCATTCTTATCCCAACAGCGCTGAGGTGAGGAAATGCTTTTGTAAAAGGGAAAAATACCTTATTTCTATTCTTAACCTTCTGCTTTGGGATAATGGAACTCTAGTTCCTGAAAGCCAGCCAGCCAACCAACATGGATTAATTTGGTAGAACAGGTGAACTATATCATCTATCCCAGTGGCTCTGAAATCTAATGGGACACTTGGGAGGTGTTACTGATTCATCTGGTGTAAGGTGGGGTCCAGTCATTTTTGTTGTTGTTGTTTTTAGTAACTTCTAAAATTCTGGTGTCATTGCACAGGTTATTTTCCTCTTCTCCATTCAGCCTCCCACATACTTTGCCTTATTTTATCCTTGTCTCAGACTACCTGACTCTTGATATTTCTCAGAGGTCCCATTACTGTCATTACAAACTTTTCTAGCTGCCCCATTTATCCAATTTTTTTCATATACGTTAACAACAAAAACAAAACATGTTCAATACAAAACAAAGAATATCATAAAGGAAAAGAAATAAGTAAACTTACCACCCAAGGATATTTACTGAGAACATTTTTATGTATGTTTTTTTACATATGAATATATTTTCTTTATCAAAATTTGTCATACTTCTTTACATCATACATTTTTTAACCCTAGCACAACATTGTATAGAGTATCCATGATAAATGATAATTCTGTCACCACAAGCCTTTTGAATGATCAAGGGTGTGTCATCATTGTATGTACCATAATTTAGTATACTAACCCTGTTCTTTCCTGTTTATGTATTTTTAATTTTTCTCTCTTAAAAATAGTGCCAGGATAAGTCTCCTTATTTTGATATATCAATGTGAATCTCATGATTTTTAACCACCACTCATGAGTTGGTGGTCATGAGTGCAGAAGACACTGGTAAAACACACAAATATAGCAGATCATTCTTAATGTAAGCAAGTCTCCAAATAAACAAAGTTTGAATGCCAAATTCTTTTGCTCAGATAGAAAAATTCCCACTGACCTAACTAAAAAATTCCCGGTACGCCAGGTGTCTATTTCTCACAGGAACCACTAAGTGAAAAGTATTCTCTAAGCAATTTCTGTTCCTTTCCAGCAGTGCCTCTCAAACTATTCCAGTGAAGAGCCAGATTTTGGCTTGTTTTATTTTTACTTCCAATTTTTCATGGATATATGCTTTTGTATAGTATAGTATCAAATAAATAGTATAAAAATAAATTTCTAGAAAAATGAAATAAAATAACAAAATAGAAAGCCCATTTTTATTACTAAATTCAAGAGTCAGAATTTTTTTTTGACCAATTGCCATAAATATTTTAAGAGCTTACTCTCAATCTCTATACTCAATTTCATAGCAGGCAAGTAACAGTTTACAATGCAGCACTGATGGACCATAATCTGAGAGGCATTGGTTTAGAGCAAATTCTCAAGGAGATCCATTAGCTAAGTGAGATAATCCAGTGTTAGAGTGGGCATAAAAATCTCCTAGCAAAGGTGTAACAAAAGTGCAAAGTCAAAGTGTATTTGGTAACAGTGAAATAACCAGTGAGACTGTAGTAAAGTTGAGACCAATGCTAAAAACACACAGGGCTGGAAAGTACATGATCTGCAATTTGAATGATTCAGAGAAGAGAGCATAAACTGCAGAAGGATAACAGGCAAACTCATGAAGTATTACATATTTTTTCCAAAAAATGTTCTATTTCTTGACCTAGCAATGGTTTTATGGATTTTCTCCTTAGAGGCAATTATCAAAATGTACTTGTAATTTTAGGCAATTTTGTGTATTTTATAAGTAAAAATGCTACACACACACCTATATACTAACGTTTGTTAAAGCTGTAAGTGACAAATGCTTCTATATCAACACAAGTGAATGCAACTATATGATGGAAAATGTACATTGTAGATGACTTTGGTAATTCATATTCAAATATACAGTATGTGTCTAAAATTTCTTTCAACAGCACTTAAATAAAGGATCTCATACTTATCTCCTTTACAAAGAATAAACAACTGATAAAAGCAAAGACATACCAAAGACTCATTTTTACTAGTGAAGAACATAGATTATTCTTAAAGAAAAGTTGTCAGATAAGATGAATCCTAAAGCAATAATAGTGTGTGTGTGTGTGTGTGTGTGTGTGTGTGTGTGTGTGTCGAACATCTAAATGACAGGAGTAGGGCTGGAAAAGGGTTTTCTTACTATCATCCTTCTCTTATTTATGCTTCAGTTCTTAATGAGAGAAAAAGGGAACATTCCATGTACCCTTACTCTAAAATGGCATAGCAAATTATAAAGAACTAACCATATGATATTTTCAGTGTATTCTCACTACGTGTGTATATAAACATGTTTACATTGAGATTAATTTAGAAAGTCTCTTTTCTGTTTCAACTTAAATTTCAGAAACAGTGTTTCACTGGTGAGTTTTCTTTCTAGATTTTTACCCGTTTTATGCTTAAAAGATGAAGGGTATGAGGCAGCTAGAAAAAGAAAATACCTTATTCTTTATGATATTCATTCCCATTTTCATTTTCATTTTGTCATTGCAAAATCCTTAGAGCAGTTTGCTTTTATTCCTTATTCTGAGTTCTAATGACAATGTCTCTCCTGATTTCTTTGGGTTTGCTCATCAAATACAAAGGGGAATAGAAGCTGTGGACACCTTATCTAGCATCATTCTCAGGTCACCCTCCACAGGCCTCTGGATGTCTTTGTCTTCGTCTATGCAATGGGCCCAGGCACCAGAAACGTCAGGTCCAGTCCCACAGGCTTCTGTCTCCTGAAGAGAGATTTTTTTATGACTACATTCTGTAGCTATGGGCAGGTCACTTAGCCATTTGAGACTTTAGTTCCCTCATTTTTTTGACTGATTTTTATATTCTCTTTTAAGATTGTTAAAAATGTATATATATATTTTTCCCTATGAGTAAAGGAAGGAAGGAAAAAAAAGGAAGATAGATAATGGGGTCAGAGCAAATGAATGAGTGAATCAAATGCACTTGGCTCAGCAGAAATAGAACCCAGTGGATGAAGCCAAAGAAGACTCTGCTCTTTGAACCCCTGGGACATCTATCGAGCTTTGTGTCACATTGGTTATTTTTATTGGCATTTCACAAGACATTTGCGTAAAGGATCAGAATAAAAGAGATAAGATGAGAGAGAGGGAAAGAGAAAAGAAATGGATACTGGAAAGAGAGACAATAGTCCAATTCTCTTTGGTCAATTTCCTGCTGGTGGAAACAAAGAGACAGAAATAAAGCACAGGAAAGATAAAATGAAACTGCAATGGGACATGGCATAAAGTAGTCAAAGAACTGACAGGAAGGCACATTATCTGAACCCTTCTTCTCTCCTGCTAATCACCAATAAGAAGTCTACGATGCTTCCAAATTAAGGATTGCAAATCAACTGCTTTGAAAGACCAGTGGGTAATATAAATAAGTGAAGCCGGCTCAGCATGAGACAAAAAGAAATGAAAGAAACTGTGTGAACAGAAACCTCATATTTTAAATAAACCCCAGACATTACCTAAATTGTCCTGATTTTCAAAACATTATTTAGTTTTTGTGGACATTTGTCATTGTTCCTAACTCTAAAAAAAAGAGGAAAAGAAATAAAAATTCATTCACACATTAATTCTCTTTTTGTAAGTCCATATTGCCTTATATTGTTTTTCATATATGGGTATTTGCCTATGGTGATTTAAAGATTCCTAAAAGCAGTCACCATGTCATGTATTGCCTTATACTCTCCATTCACCAACATGGACTAGAGAGCAGGTCTAATTAAAAGTTTCTGCCACTGAATTAAAATAATCTGGCATGATATTCCTTTTCTTTTGCTCTCTCTAGTGGAACAAACCAAAATCTATTAGTATATACGTTTATGTGACTTTATTTTTTTCATAAAGTAGAAAATACTGGTTTAAAGTAGGTGTGTTCTCCCTCCATGTTTCTCTTTTAAAACATTAGTTCTTAGGTTTCTAATTAAAGTGCTTGAAATTTCAGAGGCTGTTTTCATTACACCTCAAAAAGAACTAGCAAGGTGATTACATGAGCTAAATCAATTTCTGAAATTTACCTTGATATCAGGATATTCATGCTCAGGGGTTAGCAAGTATTTTCTGTCCAGAGAGGAAATATTTTAGGTTTTGGGTCCACATGTTCACAACTAGTCAATTTTGCCTTTGTAGCACAAAAGCAGCCATAGACAAAACATAGACTAATGAGAGTGCCTGTGTTCCAATATAACTTTACAAAAACAAACAGCAGACAGAATTTGGCCAGTTGGCCATAGTTGGCCCTCCCCTTCCCTACATGAAAACTCTTTCCTTAGCCTGCATTCTCTAGATAACTGCTTCTATTTCAAATTGATTTCCAGTGTAGACAGCCCTCTTTAACATTTTCTCATACTTCCTGGTCAGAATTATCCCCTTCCTGAGCATTATGTGTCTCAGCTCTGGTCTTTCTCACTTCCGGTACATGCAAATCATCACTCATTCCAATGCTAAATTCAACTACAATTCAATCTTCACTGATTTTTTCCTCTCATTTGATTATTGAAAATAGCCACCAAATTATTCTCTCTTTCTGCAACCTCCCACACTTTCAATGTAGTCTACTTAGATATTATTTTTACAAGTGAAACTATATAATCTTGTCACTCTTTGTTCAAACATCTTCTATGACTCCCTGTTGCCTATAAAAATAAGGTTCGGGCTCCTTGGTAAAGACACAACTGCTGGCAGACCTTTCCAGTTAAAACATATCCAATTACTGAACCTCTGTGTGTTCATGCCCAGCCAGCTCTGAATCTTTAAACTGTTTTGTGCTTTGATTATGCCAGTGGATTCAGAACTCTGCTTAGTTAAGACTGCTTCAAGACCAGTTCAAATGCCACCATCTCTGGGAAGTAGTCTAGGTTCCCCTCAGCCAAAGGTATCCCGTCCTGCATTTATAGTCTAGACCTTCGTGTTTTGCTTAGAATAATCATTACCTTTAGTCTTAAATGTTCTGACAGCAAGATCAAAACTCTATCACCATGTCTACCACCAAGACATAAGCCATCAATTCTACTCAGAGGAGACACCATCATCAAAAGTTAATATTTATCCAGCACCTTCTATGTGGCACTATAAAACTTTTATGTTTTAAAGCTTTCAAAAATATAAATAATTTAATCTTACAACCATATCTTTTACAGATGAGCAAACCGGGGTGTTATATAATATTTATTTCAAGGATGGGGAAGCAGGCACAAAGAGTTTATACAGCTACTTGGTTGCAGAGTTGGCATCCAAAGCCAGAAGTAAAGCTTGGGAACCTGAGCTATTAGTTATGGCACTGGACAACTTTTCAATATATTTTTATATTTGGAATACATATTGTTCTTCTCACCCATAGAAGTTGTAATAATTATATCTATGCCTTAATGAAAATGCCTTGCTCAGAATATGATGTATTTAATATTGAATACACTTGTTTAGAAACTAATCCCTCAGAAATGAAATTATTTTAAAAACTACAATCTGTTCTACAGTGTTCTACTTGAGTATTACTAAAATAGTTGTTTTCTTGAGATTTAAAAATTCCATCTTACCTGCTTTTACACTTATTTTTAACTTCACAAGTTAAATTACATTTTTTATGTAAACTTCAGTTTTGGATATGAAAAAAATATCTTAAAGCAAATTTGACTTTTCTGTTGTTTCTTCCTAGTCATCCATAGACTCACAACAGGGCATTAGTCCTTCCTGGATAAAGATAGGGAATCACTACTAAGTATCCTAGAAGCCCTCTGTAAACATAGATTGGGTTTTGTCATGTTTCTAAGCACAAATCTGCTGAGATTTTTGTGCAATATTAACTCACCTGCATTTCATGTATCATGACTCAGCACAGAGCCTCAAGAGTGAGCTCCCCAAAATTTCACTTAGGGAGTCAACAGGCCTGTCTTGATTTGAATGTTATTGGACTGGCTAAGTCGGGTTCCAGATATTCCTCTGTGGCTGAGATAATCTTTCAGTTTGGTGGTGGTGAGAACTCCCTTTCCTCCCTTTCCTTTTGGTCTGGGGCTGTTTACACCTCAGACTCTCCCTTAATACTTCAGTGGGTAAGAAGGGGAGGTAGATGAGGAATGTATCAGTTTCCTAATGCTGCTGTAACAAAAGAGAAGATTGAATGACTTAAAACAACAGGAATTTATTTTCTCACAGTTCTGGAGAGACATCAGAAATCAGCCTTTAGGGGTGAATCATTCTTTGCCTCTCCAACTTCTTGGTGAATTCTGGTATCCCTTGGTTTGTGGCAGCATAACTTCCATCTCTGCCTCTGTCTTCAAATAGCTATCTTCTACTATATGTCTGCGTTCGTATGGTATCCTGCTCTTTTCTTAAGAACAGCAGTCACAGTTGTTTACAGCACACTGTAATGACTTCATTTGACCTTGATTACATCTGCAAAGTTTATTTCTCGATAAAGTCTCACTCACAGGTACCAAGAATATCTTGGGGAATATTGTTATATACTGAGCTTATAATAAAAGGTTTGACTCTTCTATTCCCTTTCTTCCTGCCCTCATAGGCCAAGGTGAGGAACAGAGAGAGGAATCCCTATCCTCCAACAATTTCAAACAAGAATCCCTAGGCCTTACTAACCCTTTCTTTAACATTCTCTCTTACAACCATCAGCACCAATTCAGCTTTCCCTTTTCATTTCTCTTTTGGCCTTTGCCACATCAGACAGCTTTAGTAATCTTGAAAGGGGCTCAGGTTTTCTTTATCCTTTGATAACCAGATGCTCCTCTGTTGTGCCAGGATTAGTTAAAAAATAGTTTTAGGTGCCTAGAAAATAGTTTCTGGAGGTAGACAGAGAAATTTAGGCTTTGCAATCAAAGAAAACTGAATTGCTATCCCAAACCTCTATTTATATAAACTCAATAATTTGTGTCTATTTGAGCTTCAGATTCTTTATAATATAAAAAAAATAAGATAAAATTACCTTGTAGAATTATTGTTATGATAAAATGCTGCAATATATAAAGTGCCAGATATCAGGGTGTTCATTAGAAAATTAATTTGTAATTCTGAGTAATTTTTTTAATTTGAAACTCTGAACAATTTTCCCAAATAAAGACTATGCAAGATGACTAGATTGTATAGTATCTTGAAGTCTACAGTACAGGTACAGTACATGCTTCTGAAACATACCCATGAAGAAAATGGACCCCATGTTTAAATAACTGACCTAGGACCAGACTTTTTGTATGACAAGCTGATCGTTTCTTTGATAAAGGTTTTAATTAATTTATAGCAAGCCCACTACCAGAATCTGTCATGGTCTCCAACATCAAGCCTTCTAAATATGCTATATTTTTCTTAGATATATTACTTAGATTGTTTGGTTGCAGGGAATAGAAATGTATTCTGGTTTAGAAAAACATAAGTTCATTGGAAAGAAGGGGGTAGCCAACAGAATCAGAGGAATTGTTGAACAACCTGATCATAGGGTAAGAACATAGTTCTGAATATCTAGGCAGCAAGACCAGATGCACAGCCAAGCCTTTATGATGAATAAATAATCAGGTGTCATTTTGGCCCCAAAAACATATTTTGAGAATAGTCTGATTGAGCAAGGTTGAGTTGCTGCCCATTCCTTAGCCTAGGAATGTAGGGCCTTAATTTGATATTCTCACTGGAACTGCATGCACTGAGAAGGACAATCTAAGTGTTCTAGAGGAATGTAAATGAGCACTTGACAGGTAAAATTGACAGATGTCTATGTGTTGTCATTTTAAGAACAGAGATTTATCTTGACTTGCAATTGTCATTCATACTCTTAATCAAATGTATTAACTGAATGAATGACAGCTTGCCTTGTTTCTAAAAGGACTTGTGAACAGGTAGAAAAGGTAATAGAGGGATGTTAGGAAAAAAAGATTCCTGACCTAAATCTCTCAAAAAAAAATTTTATATGAAAATTTCTTTAATTTAATTAATGTACATTTTCCTAACATGTAAAAAGCCTTTTGTAGCACAGCAATGACATATGAGATGTCGACCAAGGATTATGTTGCTTTGATGTTTTAATCTTATTGATAAATTAAGATTCTGACACCTCAAACTAGGAAACAGGGAAACTAAACTGGAGATGACTAAGAGGGAAGTCTGTATTTCCTAAAAAAAAAAAAAAAAAAAAAAAAAGGTGGTACTATGGGAGATCCCTCTCCTGCATTAGGATGCGAGCTGCAGAAGTGGGCTCCTGGGATTCCAAAAGACACTGAATGTCTCACACATATGTAGAACAGATTCATAAGAGGAGAGAGAAGAAAACAATGCAGAGATTCCAGGATAATTATCGCACACACTTATGCATCTGTGGCTCTCTATCAGAGGTAACGGATGTGTGTTTTATGGGTAGAGTAGCCACTGAAGGAGCCTGAGGTCAGTAAGCATTTACTTGTCCTCCTTTTCCATCTTAGTCCAACTTAAATGTTCTAACCCACATTTCTACCTCTTAATTTTACAGAAAAGGAAACAGGTTCAAAAATATTAACTCACCCGAAAGTTCATACAACTGGGCAGAGATGAAAAAGGGATTCCAGCAGAGGCCATCCTTTCAACTCTGTTTTCTAGTCTTAATATTTTCCACCAAGGGTGGAATAACCAGGTTGTCACTTATGAAGACAATTAAGCAATCAGCTGAGAAACTGTTATGTGTTGGGTAGTGTACCATAGCAAAGAATTCTTATTTTTTCTGAAATCATCCAATCAGGTAGCGTGCTCAAGCATTAGCTACGATTTTAATTCTTATACTGTGCCAAATACTGTGTGGGGTGCTTTTATATACTTTATTTCACTCTATTCTCAAAGAAGCCTTGTCAGGTGGGTAAAACAATCTGCATAACATAGCTGAGGAAATAGACTTTAAGTGTCTTACACAAGGTCACAGAGCTAGTCCTTGACAGGGCTGAGGGCATATCCCATGTCGCTTGATTCTCCATCTCTTTTGTTTTGAATGTCTTGTGCTGTCCTTTGGGGCCTTGGTAATTGCAAGTGACTTTCTTAGATGCCAGCCTTCTGGAATAAAAACACACAAATATCTGGATTTCCTGAGATGGGAATAAGGATGCCTCCTATTGATTCTATCTTGACACTGTTTCTCCTTGAAGTCTTACAGATTTCCCTTTTCATCAAGCTTTCTTTACAAACAGGACTTAGGAAAGGCTGGAGTGATGTTTATCTGTCAGGCAGACTGCTCTCTACTGCAAAAATTTTAGCCTTTGCACAGACCACTGCATCCTTCCTTAAAAACTTGTAGTAAACCAAAAGATGTCTTTTGGAATCAGACTGATGGAGGAGACACCTGTAAACATTATTCAGTCAGACAGAAGTTCAGACCACTGTCAAGAACCTCAGTGTAGCTCAAGAAAGGACAAAGCCTGACTGCATTTTTCCTGCTATATGGAGACTTGTCAGATTAAATTCAATGAGTAGAGTTAGATAAGCAGGTAAAAACTAACATTTAGCATATTGTAAGCACCTGTCCTAGTCACCAGTATGAACAGAAGACAATTCTATTTTATTCCGTTTTGTTTTGTTTTATTCGTTTGTAATAATTCCTAAAGACCACAACTGTTTCTACTCTATTTCCTGTTTATTTCACATTTATTATTTTTGTCAATCAATGTAAATGGCAACAATTATGGAAGGTACCTTTATACAGGTTTCTTCATTCTTTGTAGTACTTAACACAGTTACTGTGCATTTAGGAAGATTTCAGCAAACATTTACTGATTGACAGATTGACTCACTAAAAAGTTATTCAGTCTAGGGTTATCATTAAATATGATCCTGAAAATTCTTGGAGTCTCTCAAGGCCTGACTATTTCTACATCATAACAAAAATTCAGGTTATCAGACACACAACACTAAAATGTTTAGACTTTATTTTCTCACTTTGTACCACAAAGCATATAGCCAAAAGAAAGTGGAAAGCTGCATCATTTTTGCAAAATCATTTATGGCCCCACTTTATTTGAGTAAAATGAAGGAAAAATTAAGCTTGATCCTAATTAGCAGCATTGGCTCTTTTTGGAAATTTTATTATCCAGATAATTTACTACAAACTTTTCTGATTTTATAGACACCCAATTTTATTTTTCTAAATTGTATCCAATTAGTTTGCATCATTAGCACGTGTTCAACTGTCTATTCAACTTTTGCCTGAAAGTTTTGCACTGTATGTATGTTCATTCATTCATCAGATATTTTTCAAAGAGCAGCAATAAGCTGGGAACCATGCTAAGCAGTGGAGATACAGAATAAATGTGACAGTTTTTGCAGTTGAGAAATTGAGAATTTGGTCAGACATGTATATAGATGTATTCTAATTTTGTGTTAATTGGGAAAACGCATGAGCATGTTTATAATTTAGTTGGAGGAAACCAGTGGAAGAAGGGGTGTGATATTGCCTAGAAAGTAGATAATTGAAAATGCAAAATTCCAGAGGAAGATGATGAAATCCTGAGAATAGTTTAAGAAGACTTAGAAAGAACTGGAGAGCCTTCTTTCCCAGTTCAGTAGGGAAGAAATAAGTATATGAGTATGTGTGGATAGGCTTGGGATGTGGCTATATATGTGGGAGTGAATCTTGAGAAAATTCCCTTTTAAAATTCTAAACATCCCTAATAACCACTCTAGTTAATGTTTTTTATCTATCTTAGAAAACAACTTGATTGACAAACTAAATTATGAGCAAGATTTGCTTCTTTCTCAGAAATTCAAATTTTACATTTCTCAACTCGAATGCCTACAGATTTCATTTTGGAAGTATCATAAAAGATTATGGAAGAGCTAGTATATTTCTCCCCTTTGATGGTGATTCTTGATTATAAGCAAAACCCTCTGTCACTCTCATGACAAGCTGATTTGCTTGAACATTCAAAAAGGAAACTCATAAGCAGAGGAATAGAACTAATATAGATAATAATCAGTATTTTTATTATCTCATAGAATAGAGAGAGAAAGGAAAGTGAAAATCATCTGAAAGATTTTTATATTATCTGGAGTCTTGAAACTTCTGTACCCTTACTTATTATAAGGAAAGCAAAATAGGGCTAAAGCAGTACAAAAAATGTACCCCTGACTGTTTTGCAAATACTGAAAACTTACTGGTCTCTAAGCCTGAAAATGTTATTAAACTGAGTGTCATTATAGTTCTATATTTTTTCTGAGTTGGAGCTGTTTTTTATCCTTTTATTGTTGTCATTGTTGTTGCTTTTGGATAATGATAAAAATAAATACAAGGATGTGCTTTTATGGACTAAAATACATTTGTTGAAGACCTTAACCCTCAGTACCTCTGATTGTATTTGGAGCAGGCCCTTTAAAGAGGCAATTAAGTTAAAATGTTGCTCTTAGTGTGGGCCCTAATCTAATTTAGTTTGTGTTCTTATAATAAGAGGAAGAGTGTGTCCTTATAATAAGAGGAAGAGACACCAAAATGGGCATGCATAGAAAAAAAGCCATGTGTGAACACAGGGAGAAGATGGCCATCTGCAGGCCAAGGAGAGGGGCTTAAGAAGAAACTACACCTGCTGACCCATTGATCTTGAACTTCCATCCTCCAGAAATATAAGAACATTGATTTCTATTCCCTAAGCTACCCAGTCAGTGGTATCTTCTTATGACAGTTCTGACAAAGTAATACATGTGCTATGCCACAGAGATTAACAGTGAAACATTTAGGAGACCTTGGACATTTTTTTTGTGATAATCTTTTTTGTATCTGGAAAGAGATTGGTTTAATATACTAATAATCATAAACTAAAACCATAATGCCTTGTCCATTTTAGCTCAAGAAATAATTTATATAAGTTCTTTTAATGGAAGAAAATGGAAGCACCTGAACTTTCCCCCATAATTATTATGTTTGCTACTTTATAATAAGGCAAATGCTAGCCTTTAGGGTCCTAAATGAGGAAATAAAAGTTACTGGATGTCATCACCATCAATTATCTAAAATACAAGGGAGAGGGTCAGATAGCCTCTTGCAATTGTTGGAGAGTGAAGTGATCTTCAAGGCTCTACCATGGATGAACATTTCCCACCACCCATTCCATTTGTCCCTCCTGAGGCTGGAAGTCTTATCATCTCAGACATTTAAAACAAAATAAACAGAAACCTGTCTGGCAAAAAGCTGAGAAACCAGGGTTATAAATATATGCTACTATTTGATATTATTATGAGCAAAAGATCAAGAGGTCTTGTTTTTCATTGATTTCTGTCTCTTCACATTATATTCTAAAAATCAAGTTAAAGAACCAGTCACTTAATTTAGACCTGACAAAAAAGAAGGACATTATTGTCAATCTTAGCCAAAGATTTAAAAATAAGTAGAAACTGTAATCAATTACTAGAGTTGAGCAGAGAAGAAACAGCACATCATCTGTAGAAAAATGGAGAAGGTTTGGGTATGCTGTTGTGAAGAAAAAGAGATGAAGCCAGAAAACAAGTAAAAAGATTGTCAAAGGATAGACAGGCTCCAATTTAAGATGAAAGCAAAATTTGTAGTGAACCTGAGTCAACCTTAAAACTTCTTCACACAATCTTCCTTAACATACCCAACCACCTAGCTTCAAGCAATTATAAAAAGACTTGCCCTTTTTGGTGCCTTAATAGCTCTCAAGTGTGTGGCATTCTCTGCTCCCTGCTGCCACTACTAGTTCAGACTATATTTTTTTCCTCCAGCATGAAGGCAGTGATACAGCACATAAGAACTCACTGGGTTCATATCATCATGCAACAGTTTCTCTTACTATTTTAAAAAATGTTTACAGTTACAGCTGGCAGACAGTATAATATTGGTTTCAGGTATGCAATACAGTGATTAGACAGTTATCTTACAAAGTGATCACCCTGATCAATCTAGTCCCCATCTGACACCATGCGTAGTCATTACTATATTATTGCCTATATTCCTTACTTTATACTTTATATCCCCATGACTATTTTGTAACTACCAATTAGTACTTCTTAATCCCTTCCCTTTTTCACCCACCCCTGCCTCCTTCTCATCTGGCAAACATCAAAATGTTCTCTGTATCTATGAGTATGTGTCTGTTTTGTTTGTTTATTTTGTTCTTTAGATTCCATATGTAAGTGAAATCATATGGCATTTGTCTTTCTCTGTCTGACTTATTCCACTCAGTAAAACACCCTCTAGGTTCATCTATGCCATTACAGATGGCAAGATATCATTCTTTCCTATGGCTAAGTAATATTTCATTGCATACATGTGCCACATCTTTTTTTATCTATTCATTTATTAATGGACACCCAGGTTGCCTCCATATTTTGACTGTCGTAAATACTATTGCAGTGAACATAGGGATATACATGTCTGTTTTAAATAACATTTTGGGTTTGTTTGAATAAATACCCAGATGTGGGATTAGTGGGTCTTTCTTTGTCTCTTGGTATAGCCTTTATTTTAAAGTCTATTTCGTCTGGTATAAGTTTTGCTACTCCCAGCTTTTTTGCTTCCATTTTTTTGAAATATCTTTTTTCATCACTCTATTTTCAGTCTCTGTGAGTCTCTTGTAGGCAACATATGTGGGGGTCTTGTTTTCTTATCCATCATCCACCCAAATCTTTTAATTGGAACATTTAATCCATTTACATTTAAAGTAATTATTGATAGATATATAGTTATTGTCATTTTCTTATTTATATTTATGTCCTTTTCTTTTTTTCTTCTTCTTAAAGAAGTCCTTGTAACATCTCCTGTAATACTGATTTGGTGGTGATGAACGCCTTTGGTTTTTCTCATCTGGGAAGCTTTTTATTTATCCTTCAAGTCTAAATAATAGCTTTATTCGGTAGAGTAATCTTGGTTGTATATCCTTGCTTTTCATCACTTTGAATATCTTGTGTCAATCCCTTCTGGCCTGCAAAGTTTCTGTTGAGAAATCAGCTGACAGTCTTCTGGTAGCTCCCTTGTAGGTAACTAATTGCTTTTCTCTTGCTGTTTTCAAGACTTTAAGTTTTGGCATTTTAATTATGATGTCTTGGTGTGGGCCTCTTTGGGTTTATCTTGTTTAGGACTCTGTGCTTCCTGGGTTTGTATATCTATTTCCTTCTCAAGGTTAGGAAAGATTTTTTTTTATCATCATTTCTCTAAATAGGCTTTCAATTTCTTGCTCTTCTTCTGGTACCCTGATAATGCATATGTTGGTATACTTGATGTTGTCCCAGAGACCCTTGAACTACCTTTGTTTTTATTCTTTTATCCTTTTGCTATTCTGGTTGTGCGTTTTCTGCTACTTTGTGTTTCAAATAGCTAATTCAATCCTCTGCTTAATTTAATCTACTGTTAATTTTCTCTAACGTATTCTTGATTTTAGTCATTGTATTCTTTATTTCTGACTGGTTCTTTCTAAGCTTTCTATCTCCATTTTTATGCTTTATATCCATTTGTTAAATTTATCACTGAGTTCATCTACTCCCCGTTTTAAATTACTGAGCATCCTTATAACCAGTGTTTTGAACTCTGCATCAGGTAGATTGCTTGCCTCTGTTTTGTTTAATTCTTTTTCTAAAGCTTTGTTTTGTTCTTTCATTTGCGACATGCTTTTTTGTCTCCCCATCTTGGCTGCCTTCCCACATTTGTTTTTATGTATTAAGTAGGGATCCTAATTCTCCCAATCTTATAGTGTGGCCTAATGTAGTAGGTGTCCTGTGAAACCCAGTGGTATAGTCTTTTCTGGTCATCTAAGCCAGGTGTTTCAGATGTGTTCTTTGTATGGATTGTGTGTGTCCTCTGGTTATAGCTAAGCCTTGGCTTCTGTCTTAACATCAATGGGAGGGATTGACCCTCTGCATGCCTGGTTGTGAGGAGGTGAATGGTCCTACAGAGCAGAACTTGCTTCACCAGGACTCTGGTGCCTGCCCAGTCTGTCCTTTGGATGTGTCATCCTCCAATGCAGCTCTGGATGGTGCTCTAGCTCAGCTCAAAGCCAGTCACCAGGCATGCCAGCCCTGGGGCTTCCCGAGAGGAGCCCTGCCACAGGCCAAGTTCAGCCTTAGCCTGTGCCCTGCCCAGGGCCACCTGACAAGCAATCCATAGATGGCCACCAGGGCACTAGACTTGGAGGTGCCTCAAGAGCACAAGCCACAATCTGAGGCCTGCTGCCACTGATGCTGAGCTTGAAGCTGCTCAACAAGTAGTACAGGGCATGACGAGGCCACACTTCCTTGCCTTCAATATTAAAGCCAGCTATCCCTCTTGTGCACCATTGCCCACTTCTCTCCCTCTTATTGGTTATCTCTCACTACTGAATTGTAGTTACCTGTTACATTGGCTGTTTTCTCAGTTGGAATGTAAACTTTAGGAGGTCTAGGACTAAGCACGCTGGTGTTCCAAGGTTCTACCATGAGGAAACACTTGACCATGAGAGCTATTATTAGGAAGAGTAGCACTAGTGTGCTGTGAGTCAGTGACAAAATTATTTCCCAGAACACAGGCATCCTTGGACGTGTGATTGCACTTAACTAAACCCTACTAAATGCTGTCAACATGTTGCAAAACTATAAAGTGCAGCTGAGGAAGAAGAGAAGTTTAGCCTAAAACATGGATGAATCAGTCAGAGGAGCAGAGATAATAATGCTGTGATTCATGAACTCAAATAGGAGGCTTGTTTTACAAGTGTATCCACACAGAGGAGATGGATGTATTAGGATATTAAAACCCCACTAATTTCTTGTGATCTGATATTATATTCATCAATCACATTTCTCATTTTAATTTGATGCTCCGTTTAGATTCTGCGAGAAGACTGCATTTGGATTAGCTAAAAAACTCTCTGGCTGACTCTACGTCTGCTGCTCATAGTAAATTGGGGAAAAAAAGGCATGATAGGTAATACTGATGTGAGTCTATTGTGGTTTTGGTTAAAAAAAAAAGACCTTCTTTGAGGGAATGATCAAGTCAGGATGTTGTGCCTTAATGAACTTTATGGATCTGCCAAATTAAGATGGAATCTTGGAAATTTGTGGTCACATCAAAGAACTGCTTCTCCTGATGTCCTCTGAGCATGGCTGGCCACCGCTTTTGGGTTTTTCATCTGTGGTCTTGTTCTCTATGCTGTGATCTTTTACTTAATGGAATAATGGTTCCATTATCTACCATTCACCATAAAACCACACAATTAATTAATAAAACAGAAATAATTTTTTTTGGATAAGACTTTAGTCGATGCCCATTAAAGTAGCAAAATTACCTCTTCCAAGAGTTCTTATGCTTTTTAAGTATAATTGACTTTTCACTTCCAGGTTTTTTCTTTCTCCCATTTGAAAAGTTAACATGTGTTATAGTTTTATTATGCATTTATTCTCTCTGAGAACAATTAAAAGTCATTTTTAAAGTTTTCTTTCTCAATGTACTAAGGAATAAGCTGTAAACGTTTCTAATGCAGAAAATTATTTCAAAATGAAGTTATTTTCTGAAGATTACTTTGATATTGTAAAATAGGGTGAAAGTCAAATGATGTAGCAGAAAGTCTAGTTTCTTTATTTATTATTGATTGTTCTGGTCTATTTTTAAGGAATTACTTTCTTTCAGGTTACAATTTTCCCCCCACATTTATTATTCAAGCTTATTTATAGTTTAAAGTGATAACAAAGACGACATAAGTGGTAAATCCTACAGCAAGGTATTATTTGAGGATTTGGCCTGAATTTTAAAATATGGATAATAATGGTAGTCTCAAGACCTATACTTTTAGTTCTCAAAATTGAATGTGCATGAGAACCAAGTGAGATACTTAGAAAACTCAGATTTCTGGACCCTACCTTCAGAACTTCTGATCAGTAAACCTGAAGTAGGCTTGGAAAATTAGCATTTCTTACAAATTATCAGATAATTCTGATGCTACCAATCTGAGGACCAAATTTTGGACCTTTATTTATTTATTTATTCTTTCCATATGAAAATAATTTTGGTCAAAGACAGAAACTGTCTAGAGCCTCGCTCTTAATTCTGGTAAGCTTCTTGGTTCATTGCATCCTTGGAGGCAAAAACTATCAACTGGGTTAGTATGCCAAACCCCCAAAGATGCCTAGAGGTCCCAGAGATGCAATTTATCAATAATCATTTCATCCTTAATAGACTTAAAGCTGCTACTTCTAACTTACAAAATGGCTTATTCTCGGTGCAGGTTTCCTTGGAGCTGTTAAATGACTCTATTCAGTAAGCAGTGCTGCCACCTTCTGATTTTCAATGGAAAATGTTTATTAAAAAGTTATACTTTGTTGAATGTATTACGTACTCAGCAAGTATTTATTTTAACATGCTTTGTTCATGAGTTTTTTTTCTCCCTTGGGCATCTTATTTTAAAAGCCACTTATTGTTTCCTGTTAGCACATTTCTATTCAAAGCCCTTATCCTGTAATAACAGGCCCTCAGCATTTTAAAAACACTCTCCGTAAAACCTCTCTCCATTTAGGAGTCTAGAGTAATGTGTCAAAGCAAAGCACAAAGATTACAAAGTTATTTGTCAGTGGGTTAGTTTCCAAAGACTATTTCAAAAGAGACTTCCAAATCCCAATGCACAGTCTTTTTGAAAAAACTCATTTAAAAAATATTTTTGTTTTAGCTATTCATAGCCACCTAAAAGAGATTTTTTTTTTTTTTGCCTCAAAACAACTCCCACTCATATCTGATATTTTATAGAACCCAATTTAGTGAATAAAAGACTAGGAGTGTATTTTTTTTTTCAGATAGAGTAATAGACTACTGGAGCTTGTTGGAAGTAGAGAAAAAATAATCTAATTCTATTCTATAATTTTACCTGAGAGAGAAAGGTCGAATTCTGGCTCAAGGTCATGCATTATTTAGTGACAGAGCTACGACTCTCTTCAAACACAATCCACTACTCTAGACAGACTTGGTCTCCAGGAGGCCAAAGGTCATATCTAGACCATTTTTGTGTTCATGGTAATGGGACACTATGACTGACCAAGCCTGGTTTATGTACCCACATCTGTGATGAAGGGTCAGTGTGCCTAATCTGGTCGAGGAAAAGTCACACCTTCATAAACAACTGAGGCTCAAGAAAAGGTAACTCTCCTGGGTTAAGGAGCAAAAGACATTACTGAGGTTCAAATTAGGTTTTGACTAAAAAAAACTAGCTTTCTACAATTCTCCACTGTCCTGGGTTAGAAGTGTCGGTAGAACATGAACACATGGTATTGAGGGGAAAGTGACGATGTTCTGCATCTTCTCATGTCTCTTCCAATGTGATAAGGGTGCTGTGATCCTTCTCCCTGCCAGCCTCCCATCTTATCTCCCTTTCACGTTAACAGATTGTTAACCAGTAAATCTCTTGGGTCTGTTCAATGTAAAGGTCATTCTACACTGTGTTCTCGGGTTTTCAAGAAGATGGAGAAGAGGACTAAAGATGAAAGACTGACTCTTATTTATATAATTGCCACTTCTCTAGTAATACAAACCAGCTCTTTGATCATGTGCAAATTAAATTCTGTGTCTCAGTTTCAGCATCTAAATTGGATATTAGTCCTTCCTCACAAGATTGGTATAATAATTAAAGGAGAATTTATAGGTGAAGTGGTGACTATAGTGAAAAAAAGGTAATAGACAATAAATAGTGACTCTCACTGTGATTATTTTTATTATTAACATTATTACCTCAAGAGAAGGCATTCAGAGCTTGACTGATCCTATCTGCAGAACTATCTTAGAACTACCTCTGTCTCCTATTTGGAGTACTTTACTACACAAATCTGAAATAATTTGGACTAAATGAAAAAAAATGTCTGATTGAATTTGTGCAGTCATCAGAGAACAATATGTTGGTTTTCCTAAGAATAAATATTTGAACTCTTCTATCAGGAAAAGTAACATAAAAAATGACCTATGTCCGTGTGCAAAGCTGACAGTGGCCAGCGGTTTGGGCACCATGTTGGCACAGGAACAGGGCCTGCCATTTAACTTATCCCAGGGATTCTTTTCTATTTTATCCCTTAAAAATAACCTGCTAGATCATACATGACATCCAATCCTGCCTTATTAACTAAAAGCTAAATGAGCATTTGAGAAATTTAATTGAAAGTGATACTTAGAATGTTAATAAGCCCCTGGTCAGGAGGAAGATTTATATTCCCAGCTGCAAACCCAACCTGGAGGAAGAGTCTCTGAAGATCTTGTCACCAGAGGCAGGCTAAGCTTCCGTCTGCTGCTGCTGCTTTCCTCATGGGCTTACTTCCACCAGCTCTCCTGGCCATCCACCTGGTCCCTTAATTCTTGCTTAATCAGTCACCCCCAGGTAGAACCCTGCCTACTGGCTCCATAACAAATCAAGCACCAAGACAATGTTGCTATTAGGAATGGAAAACAAACAGTTCTCTGACTGAAATTTAAATAAATGAAAAGGATGATGATGAGAAAACGGGGATTCGAACATTTGAATCCCTTTCTTCTTAATGCAAAACTTGAAAAACGTATGTCCTAGGCAGTCAGAAACAATGTCTCTGAAAACATTCATGAAGATAGACTATAATTATTCAAATCATATTTGTATGTGTGAAAAGGAGGGTTTCCATTTTTAGAGCTTACAGTATTAAAGACACCTAATCATACTTTGATGTTTGAGCACATCTTTTCATAAAACATTTCCAGGAATAGGAGAATACTGCTGATTTTTTTCTTTTTTCTTAATAGTTTAAACCACAGGTGACCTGCATAAGTCTAAAGGAGTTCCAGTTGAGGCTAAAGCATTGTTATCAGCATGCCCAGTGGTTTACATTGTTGTCTCTGACATAAATATGTTTCAGTACATTTATTTTCTTGTTTTATGTAATTGAAATGAAAAATATTTCAGAGCAATAAATAAAGCAAACTAAAATTTTCTAATGGTTACAGACACACATATTTTAGTACAGACAAAAACAGAGATAATGATAAAGTAGAACTACTGATTGAAAGGTAATGACACCAGGTCAAACTTAAAATGTTTATTCACCAGTTGTTTTAGGGAACCTGCATTTAGTCTACAAAAGAGAGGTTAAATGTATCAACCTATAACAAATAAAAGTATGAATTATATAAAAAGTTGAGAAAGTCAGTATTTAAAAGCAAAACCGCTCCCTATTTCTGCTTACTACAGGGGCCTCAATATTGATTTAAGGAATCACTGGCTCATCTGAGCCACTTAGCTGACTAGTTAGCTTTTGCTAAGAAAATTGTAGGACTTTTGCTTGAAACCACTTTGGTTCAATTACACACTGGACCTCTTAAAAGATAAAAATGAGACTTTCTTCTAGTTTGTTAGTTTGGTTTAGGATAGATAAGGAAGTGTAACATAGTAGTTATGAGCACATACTCTGGGGAATAAGTGGCCTTGGATCAAATCTCTTTCCCAAAACTTGTTAGCCAGGCAAACTAACTTCGAATATAGTTTTTTTCTTCTGTAAAGAGGAATAATAATATCTATTCTAGAAAATGATTTTAAGAGATTAAGTCATATAATATACATAAAAATGTATCTAGTAGAGTGTATCTGACAAAAATACTAATGTTAGCCATCTTTCTCATCTTCATCATTATCCTATCATCAAAAGCTTTGGATGCCATGGAAAGGGGCTCAGACTTTTTTCTACAGTAGATGTGGAGCTGTTGAAGGAGCAGTTGCACTATCAGATGCAGATTTGGAATCATGGACACTGTGTGGAAAATAGATCTGAGAGGGGCAAGATTGGTGGCAGGAAGATCACATTGGAGACTGTTCTAATATGAGCAGGAGAAGGCTTGATGTAAAGCAATGTCTGTGAGGATGGGAAGGGGTAGGAATGAACTCAGGAAGTGATGAAAGAATCAAAACTGGAAGAACTTGGTATGAGTCTGGATATGGACAATGGAAGTGGGTGAGGAGGTTGGTGATAGCTTGGTTTTCCATCTAGGTGGCCTGGTATGTAGTTGAGCCATTCATCAACCCATGAAGAGAGTACATCGTGTATTCCTCATGTCCCATGGCCAGCATCTCCTTATAGTACCCAGATTCATCACTTTTGTTGAGCTTATTCTTCTATATAAATATGAGAAATGAGGATTTGTCTATGGGCTAAAGTTTGTTGCTTCAAGAATTCAAAGGCTATCATTATTGTTGTGTATGTAGTCATTAACAACTTATTTGGAAAGGACACATTAAGGCATTAACTAATGCTTATTGTGAGTCTGTAGTTTGCTTCCTGAGGCTCTGTAAATTTCTTGTTGGAGAGGATGGAGAACCAAATAAACAAAAAGGCAGTCAAAGGAGAGAAAGAGCGCATACGTCAAAGAGTGAAGAGTAGTCAGACTGGGTTCCACTTCTCAAATGGGATCTATAAAAACCCAGTCACTGTCCTGCAAGCCTTCAACTAGGATTGCTATCAAATCAAAAAGTAAATGGATGTGCTTTGAACCTCTCAAGTTGCTTTAAGTTAACAAAACTTTTTGATTTTTCTCACTTTACATTTTGGACTCAATTGAATTGAACCAAAGTTTCTCTGAACTGACTGGCATAAGCCTTGTCCAGCCTTGGTTCAAAAGAGAAGTCTGCACAGTTTTTACTCGGTGCTGTGCATCTCTCCAACTATTCCATTCCTTGCAACGTTTTTTTCACTCCCTACCTCCAGACTCCAGCAAGGTTTACTATTTCCTAATAAGATACAGGATACTAAGGTTAAACATTTGTCAGGAATTTTGCATTTTAACAAAGTTCTCTTGAAAATGAAAACACTTAAGATCCAAAGGACTTCTAGGCTTAGAAGCACTAAGTGTTTGTCTGAAGGTCTTACCCAACATTTCTTGTCTTTCATTGTGGAGGCTGAGAAGTTTGATGGTCAGAAAACCTGAACAAGTCCTTAAGAAAGTTGCCCAACATTAAAACTAACCTGAAAGAGTTAGGGGACTTCTTCACCAGGAAGACTCGCTGATTTCCCACCCTTTTCCCACAAACTATACAAACACTTCATTATTGGTTTAGATGCCCAGTGAGTTTTACTAACAACCTTAGTTTATTTCGTTTATAGTACTTATCATACTAGAATGAATTTGCTAGCTTATTCGACTTCATTCCT
Source organism: Cynopterus sphinx (assembly GCA_030015415.1). Lineage (NCBI taxonomy): Eukaryota > Metazoa > Chordata > Mammalia > Chiroptera > Pteropodidae > Cynopterus > Cynopterus sphinx. Next base: position 130,325,660 of record CM057379.1, read on the forward strand.
CATCAGATTTTATTTGCTTTTGGGGAGAAAATATCTTGTTATAATTTATGCACCTTTTGGTCAACATGACACAGTACCTAGTGAAGAGAAGTCTTTAAACGTAGAAATAGTTTATTAGCTTGGTTGTTTTAAGACCTGTGTATTCCTATGGGTTTAGATACTAACTAGTTGAAAGTCTAAAAGTTTTCAGAGTCCTCAGGGCTTATCCCTAAAATGGGGTAATATTTTTTTCAGACCTCTGATCCTTAGGAATCCTCTCCTTAAAACTCATTTGGAAAAGAATCTGTAAAAAGCATTGTGCCAAGGTAAAGATTTTTTAATTATCATTCTTGATTAAAATAGTGTAATTCCAGTCCAAGGCAAAATTATGAGTTCTCTCATTGGCTTTTCCTCTCCATGTTCAGGCTCTTTATGATAGCTTTACTCCTACAAGTTATCTAGGCCTTTTTCTTTGGGCAGTGCCATTTATAGTCTCTCTTCACCTTTCCCATGTCAAAGAAGTGAGGGGAACTGGCATTGTACCTACTTATGGATCAATACATTATTCTGGGTACTTTACATAAGTATTCTTATTTTACCTTCTCAAATATACTGTAAAGTAGTTATTAACCCATTTTGCAAAGGAGAGAGATGAGGTTTAGAAAAGTTAAGTAACCTGCCAAAAGTCACCCAGATGGGAAGTGACAGATTCAGAACTGAGGCCTTAAGTTGTTCTAGATGCAAATTACTGAATATGCTCGCCATCACACTGCTGATTTTGAAGCTGAGAGGTCCTAGATTTCCAAGATGATATTTTAATCTTCGGTCTCTCTCTGGGATGAACATATGATACTGATTGTAAAGGAGTTAGTAGATTTTTCTCTACCATGACTATACTTGTGCATTATCATATAAGCATATTTTTTCAAGTCAAGACAATGACTCTCTTAGGCACTTTTGGAAAGGGTTCATCTTTAAATTCAGAGTACTAGCCAAGGACATCAGAGGTAAGATTCACAGTTGAATGATAGAGAAAAACAAGGTTGAAAAGCCACAGCAGAGCTAACAGACTTGCTCAGTCAGTTATGGTTCTCTGAATTTTCAAATAGTGCTTTCAAATATTGGCAAAACAAGGAGGAAAAGTCTATTCAAATCTTCCCACCGAAAAGGAAAAAAAATCACACATAACCAAATTAAAAATTAAAATTAACATCACTCCAAATGCTTAATTCAGAAATAGCGAAATGTCTTTGGGAAGCTGTCAGCTTTGACAGCAACATCTTTTGTTTATAAGAATTTGTTGGTAAGGCTTTTGTTACTTTTCAAAGCATCTTCTCAACAAATGTGCAAAAAAGTAGGGCAGGCATTAGAGAAAAATTACAGAATAAATATACACACTAGAAGAGTCGTTGGAGGCAATCTGGTTAACTTCTATATTATGTATGAGGAAGTTAAGAGAACAGGGAAAAGCAGAGACTTGTTCACCAAGGCAGTGGGAATTAACAATCAGAACAGAATAGGTCATGCTGTGTAATATATAAACCCCAATATCACAGTGCCTTAGCCTTTAAAAGTGTTTCTTGCTTATATGAACTCTGCTGCTTTGGGCAGCTCACCAAGGCAGTTCTTTTCTAAGACATGACGTTTTCCTAAGACATGAACTTTAGATCTTTGCTGTTTCCATCTTGTGGCTTCATCATCTCATCATGTGTGCCTTTTTAGAATCACTGTGATAGATAAAGAGAGCTGATAGGTTGCCAAGGCTATTCATGGGCCTGTTCAGAAATGACATATGTAAATTCTGTTGTCTACTGGCCAGGACCAATAATGTGGTCTTCAGCAAGGGTATGGGAAATGTCGTTTCCTGTGTCCAAAAAGTAGAGAAGAATCAGATATGGATGGGCATCAGTAATCTCCACCAGTAAAGTGGTCCAAAACTCAGGCTTCCTGATGGCCTCTTTCTACTATTACATGACCTCCATACACTATTTGTAATAGATTCTGGAAATTTCAGAAAACTCTAATGTTATCTTAACCCTAGTATTTTTTAAAATTTATTTTAGAGAAATAACTTGTTTGACTTGACCTCATTTTTCCCAAATATAATTGGCTACCTAGAAAAGAATTACTGCATTTCTAGGGGGTGCCATTTTTATTTTCCTTTTTGACCTTTGCAATGAGCTATTGAAATTGGTACTATTAGCCTCAGTTTAAATAGGAGGCTTTGGTTGCAAATTATAGAAAATGAATAAATTACCTCGTTAAAAAAATTAAAAATGAGAAATTATGTTTAAAAAGCCCAGAAGCTCATAGAAACTCAAATAGGAAAAGTCATCAGGAAACCAAACTACTGACAAACTGGAACTGGGCCTCATTTAGAATTTGCAGCTGCTCACTCATGGGCTGTCTTGTCTCCTATGAGCAATTTTCAGTTTCTCTGAAGTAATCTGTTCTGTTCTTAATCTCTCTTTTCACGTACTTGTCCTCCATCCCCTGCCACTGCCTGATTTTCTCTGCTTTCAGTTTCTGAACCCTTAATCATTTCTGCTTGTAAATAAATAGCTCAGAATCATTCACCAGTCCCTCTGTGTCTCGGCATCTCTCAGTTATGGCCATTCCCCTCACTGCTTACTTGCTTTGTCTTTTAACATCCTAGTTGCAAATTTCAAAATACTGTATACCTGGCTCATTCTTATGAACCAGGCCACGTAAATCCTATGCCATTTGATCAGGTGTCCTTGGATTAGCCTCCCCCGCCTGCCTAGTCATAAACGTGTGTATTTCTGATATAGCTAAAGAAGGCAGAGAAGTTATGGACATGGACACTCTGACTTAACAAGAGCAAGAGCAGGGTATCTTCCCATAGGAAGAGAGGTGGGAAGGCAGGTAACATTGAATATACCTAATCTAGTTCAAGGTCACTGCTGTGGTCTGAATATTTGTGCCTTCACCCCTCAATTCACATGATGAAATCTTAACCCCCAAAAGTGATTGTATGAATAGTGAAGGTCTTTGGGAAATGTTTAGATCATGAGGGAGGAGCCCTAATATATTTAACTAGTGCTCTTATAAAAGAGACCCTACAGAGCTCTCTAGCCCCTTTGTAAAGAAACAAAAAGTAGTTTGTGATCCATAATCAAGCTCTCATGCAACATGCTGGCACCCTGCTCTTAAATTTCCAGCCTCCAGAATTGTAAGCTATACATTTCTGTTGTTTATAAGCCATTCCTTTTATAGTATTTCATTATAGTAGCCTGAATGGACTGAGTCACAGTGCTGGTAAATGTCAGTGTGAGATTTAAGAGCAAAACTGCCTGACACTTCAGTAGCAAACTGAATGAGGAAAAGTAGAAGCAACACTAGGCTGAAACTTAGTATCCTTCTCCTTCAATACTTTATGCTCTGTAGATCCTCAACCCTCAAGCAATCACAAGTCTAGCTAAATAGACATCTCACAAAAGCAAACTGTTTGGCTAAAGCTGAAGAAAGCATTTTAGGGCACATTTAGAGTTGATTTCTGCTTGAATCAATCAAACACAGGAATAGTTAAAAAAAAAAACGGAATGAAAATAATAAATCAACAGTTCTCAGACTGGAACTTTAAATTTGGTTTCTTGAGGCACTTAGTGAGGTTGAATCTGTTCAAGTGGGAACCCTACCACCAGGTTTCAGTGCAAGAATTAATTTTATAATCATATTTTAAAATTTATGACTGTGCATCACTGCCAATACTGATGACTAAACTCTGTCACAAAGTCAAAACACTTAACTTCTCTGTATCTCAGTTTCCACAACAGTAAAACAAGAGGTGTTATAATAAATTGCCTCCTAGGGTCCTTATAGCTACAAAATGCTACCACTAGCTCACCTTACAAATTTAACATGCAAATGCCTACATCTACTGATTACGGCCTGAGGCAAGATCATTTTCTTCAATGCTCATTTTAAATAGCAACCAAGAATCCTTGCATAGATTAATTTTTGAACTAAACTGCAGTACTGTTCAGTAGGAACTTTCTGTAATGACGGAAATAATCTATATCTGTCTAATACAGCAGCCTCTAGTCATATGTGACTATCAGGGACTTAAAATGTAGCTAGTGCAACAGAAGAACTAAATTTTTACTTTAATTTAAATGTAAACAGCTAGATGTGGCTATTGGCTACATTTCTAAAATGAGTAGGAACAGAGATGTATATAATATAGATGATGAAGGGAAAATCAATAATAATAGTAATTTAATAAGTATTAAAAATATTAATTTAATGCATGAATTCAGAAAACCATCAGCTTTCATTTTCATGTGGAACTATGGACTCTTCTTTTTAGATTTTAGGTAACAATCTATTTTGAGATGATAGAGGTCTTTTGACAAGCAGGAAAGGAGTGAAGATTTCTCAAGCTCTAGCTGTATGTCTCAGAATAGTAACTAAATCTGTTAAACAAATATCAAAACTTTCCTAAAAAAATAGCAATTGTCTCTTACAGTATGTTTCATCAGAGATTAAAAATATTTACTTAAGGTTCTTTGCAAAGATTGTGGCAGTTCAAATGAATAGCTTTAAGAGTCTTTAGTTTACTGGATTTGAAATTTGGAGCTTTAAATTTTTAACTCTATCTTTATCATAAATTACTCTTTTCTTTAATTCTAGATTACTGTATAATGTAAAATTTACTATTATTCTATCAACAGTGTTGAGAAAGGAAAAATAGTGTGGGAAGAAAGACTTTTTTTGTAGCTAAATGATTTTAGCATTCATTACATAGACTACCACTTTTTTCAGTAGCAACATTTAAGTTTCTAAAACTTCTCCACATGTGCTATCTAACAAGTCTCATAAATAATTTTGTCATTCGTGGATCTGGCGAAACCATCAAGGTGAAAGCTGCTTTTTAGTTCCCAAAAAACTCAATATCTTAAATCTTTCAACCTCTTTAGAGTTCATGGTATAATTAAACAGGGCTTCATATTTATTTATTTTCTTAAACTCATATTTTATTATTTATTTTTCTTTGATTGAATTATATAGTTCAAAAATAAACTTACATAGCTTTTCTAGAATATCAGACAGATACTTTTGACAAATGATGTTCTGTGACTAAGAGTTAGTCTTCTGATACATGGATTAATCTCAAAATGATCTCTGAGATCTCTCACACTTACTCAGAAGGATCAAACATTTTCAATTGCCTTTTACTGCTTTGCCCAGCATGAGACATGTTGTCTACTTCATGTGCAGTGACTTTTCATTATAAAGTGATCTACTAATGAAAAATTTAAAAGAAATTTTAATACAAAGGTAAGAATATAAAAATAAGTTAAGATATAACTGTTTGATGTGCTACCAACAAAAAATAATGCATTGATGATTGGATGAGCCCCCATGCATGCATACAGGCCAAGGCAACAATAACTGTCACAACTCTCATCTCTGTTTCCCTAACTGACAGGTGGTAGTTGTGTTTTTAAATGTGTGTATATCTTATATTTAAATAAATATGGTAGTAGTTATTTTAGTTAAGTCTCTTCAATATATTGGGTTATCTATGAAATAGAATGAATGATACTAATGATCACACTTCTCTACAGAGTAGATCCTTATGCTTCTAAAATACCATGATTTTTAGAGAACTTATAAAATGTTCATTTTAGCTTATTATTTTTGAATAAGAAAGATAAACCAGCTTGGGACAAAATCAAGATTATTACTTTATTTTTATAAAGTAAAACATTGCTTAACCAGAATACTCAAGAAGGGAATTCCCAAGTCACTTGCAGTTACTATATAACAGAGATGTGGTCCATATTCCTCCTTGTATTAGATTATGTAATTTACTAAGTTTGGTCAAGTTCAGTTGACATATAACATTATATTAGTTTCAGATGTACAACCCAGTGATTAGACATTTATATAACTGACAAAGTAATCACTCTAGTGTACATCTGACACCATACATAATTATTACAATACTATAGCCTATATTCCTTATGCTATATTTTACAAAACCATGACTATTTTGTAACTACCAATTTATACTTTTTAATTTCTTCCCCCTTTTTACCCACTCTTCAAAACCTCATTCTATTTTGCAACAATCAAAATATTCTCTGTAGCTATTAGTTTTTTTTTACTTTGTTCTTTAGATGACACATATAAGTGAAATCACATAGCATGCGTCCTTCTCTGTCTGACTTACAGCATACAGCAAAATACCATCTAAGTCCATTCATGTTGTTGAAGATGTCAAGCTTTCATTTATTTTTTATGACTGAGTAATATTTCATTGTATATAGGTACTACCTCTTCTTTATCCACTCATCTATTGATAGACACTTGGATTGCTTCCACATCTTGGCTATTGTAAATAATACTGCAATAAACATAGAGATGTATATGTCTCTTCAAAGTAGAGCTTTGGGTTTCCTTGGACAAATACCCAGAAGTGGCATTAGTGGGTCCTTCTTTATCTTTTGCTATAGCTTTTATTTTAAAGTCTATTTTGTCTCATGTATTGGTACCCAAGCTCCCCTGCCGCACTTTCATTAAATACCTTTTTCCATGCCTTTACTTTCAAGCTGTGTGCATCTTTCAATATGAAGTGAGTCTCTTATAGGTGGTATATGTTGGGGTCTTATTTTCTTATCCACTCAGCCACTCCATATCTTTTATTGGAGCATTTAATCCATCTACATTTAAAGTCAATGTTGACAGAAAATTTAGTTACTGTCATTTTATTATTCATATTTTCATCCTCCACTTTCTCCTTCTTTTTCAAGAAGTTCCTCTAACATTTCTTATAATATTGGTTTGGTGGTGATGAACTTCTGCTTTTTCTTATCTAGGAAGCTCTTTATCTGTTCTTCAATATTAAATGATAGCTTTGCTGGGTAGAGTAATCTTGGTTGTACTTCCTTCCTTTTCATCACTTAGAATATTTCATGGCAATCCCTTCTGGTCTGCAAAGTTTCTGTTGAGAAAGCTATGGAGCTCCCTCATAAGTAATTGTTTTTCTCTTGCTGCTTTTAAGATTCTCGCTTTGTCTTAAAACTTTGGCATTTTAATTATGATGTGACTTTGTGTAGGCCTCTTTGGGTTCATCTTGTTTGGGATTCTCTGCACTTTCTGGGCTTGTATGTCTATTTCCTTTGCCAGGTTAGAGAAGGTTTCCACCATTATTCATCTAAACAGGTTTTTAATTTCTTGCTCTCTTCTTTTTCTATTACCTCAATGATACAAATATTGTTATCCTTGATGTTGTTCCAGAGGACCCTTAAACTACCCATAATTTTTTTGGATTTTTTTTGTTTTTGCTATTCTGATTGGGTGTTTTCTCCTATCTTATCTTCCAAATCACTGATCTGATTTGGGGTTTCATCTAATCCACTGTTGTTTCCACCTAATGTAGTTGGTTCCCTTTGATTTCCTCTAATGGTCATTTCAGTCAGTGAGTAAATCTATGTGCAGGCCCTTAAAGAGGAGCACCTAGAACTTCAGGCACTTTCCATTTTACTAAACCCCAATTCCTGCTGATTTTCACAGTCAGAGTTACTGGAAATTTCCTTCTTGACACTACAACCCTAAACTTTGGAGTCTTGTTTGGATCTGGGACTCATCACTCCTTAGGCAGACCTCCACAGCTGAGATGTCCCTCCCAGTTTTTAAATATCACTGATGGTTGTGGGGCCTGCCCATTTTGCATCTCCACCCTTTTATCAGTGTCAAGTTAACCTCTTCTGTTTATCCTTATTTAGGGGACTTTTGTGCAGATGAAATTCTTACATTTCTCAATGATGGTCATTGCAATGATGGTTGTCTAGTTGTAATTTTGATGTGATCATGAGATGAGGCAACACAGTGTTTACTTACTCCTATATTTTCTTTTTGTTTATATCAAAGAGCAACATACCTCTTTCACCAAGTCACACATAACTGAAACATTAGTTTTTATGTCAAACACACTTTGGTGTGTAATTCCAAGTAAGCCAGTTGTAATTCTAATTTCTTTTCTAAAATATTTTGAGTATCAACAGTGATAATAGTTCAATTTTAATTAAATGCTTGAGGGCTTTTAATTTTTTAAGACAATCATTTTCATTAAGAATTTTGCTACTATTAGCACACTCTTTTGATGTGCAGCTAGTCCGTTATGTAAATCAGACATCTACACCACCTATTTGGTAACCAGTAGCACTTTGAGTTATTTCTAATTTTAATCATTAAAACTTGTCATCTCCATAATCATACTATAAGATAAAGTATTGTCTTAAATTCATTGTTTGTATCAAGTACTTAGTTATATATACAGATGGTGATATATCAGTAATTATCTACCAATTAATATATTAGCTTCATTTGTATGTGTGTATCTCTGAATGTTTGTGTGAGTGTGTGTTCTGCTTTTTTATATCAGGATAAAATAACTTACTAAATTAAATAAAAATTCTGATTAGCTGTATTCTAATTAATACTAATTAGGATAGCTTTACTTTAATAATCAGCTTTTATTTTAATTTTTTAATTTTTACCAATTTTTTTCATATTAAGAGTTCAATATAAAGATAGTGACACCTAAGTTCTAACATTTTTCAGATTACTTATAGTTAAAGGTCTTAAAATTTTTTGCTGTAGAATAAAATATTTGTCTTTCATGAAACATTCAAAGTTATTTCAAAGAAATATGAAAAAAATGTTTTAAACATATCAATATTGAATTTTTTTTGCACTTTCAGCCAAGGAGAATGATTCTTTCTTGTTTGACCTTTTTCAATGAATAAAGCATAAATTTTCTTCTCACTGACAACTTGGCCATTAAGAGATTATACATCATTCAAAAGGAAGTTGAAAAAGATTATTTATATCAATATGAATTGAATTAGTGAGAATTTTCCACTAGAGAACATTTTCTTCTCAATTGAAACTGTTATTTTGGTGCTTAATTATTGTCTTAATTTTAAGAGGGATCAGTGTCTCTTGCAATCCCTTTCACAAGCCCATTTCCTACTCAAAGATAACAGAAAGATTTATAGTTACACATTTATTTTTTTTCTCTATCACATATCTACATGGTTCTCAGAAGCTCAGATAGGTACAGGCTAGAAGATGTGCAACAATATTACTATGCCTGTAATTGTTAAATGAAAAAGGACCATTATGAATGATTTATCATTCTAGGGAGGCGGTTATCATTATTAAATCAGATCAACATTTTCCTGTTTTTTATTCTTATTTGCTGTGTTTTTATTTGTTTGTCTTTTTTTTCTGTCTTCCTATTAATCATGGCCCATAGAGTGTAAAAAAAGCTTGATATTTCAGAAATCATTCAAATTTTATTGTGCTTTATTAGCTTATTCTTATAACAAGCAATAGAGGCTTACATGAATGTACCAAGTAATGGAGATAATACCATCTACAAATAATGAAGATTCACCAAAAATTCAGAAAAAACCTTAACAATATCCTTAAAAAAAAAAAAAAAGAACCAGACCCCAGATATGCTTTACAGAAACTAGAACACGGTTCAAGATTTTTCAAGGAGTCAACCAAGTCCTTTGGGTGAAGAAAGCTCATCACTCTCTCCTTATGTATATTGTTTTGACTTTTCTCTGGTGCTCAACCACCAATACAACTGATTGATTTACTTTCTGGTATTCTTTACTTCTCTCCTTGACTGTTGTGGGGGTCGTGAGGTCAAAGGCCTAGCTCTGATATCATTATCTCTGACTAGAGTATTAGGGCTCTATGATCCAGGACCTGATTATTTATTTCTTAAATATAAATAAATTTCTGTATTTTAGGAAGCTAGTATTTTTGCTGGAAAAAAAACTCAGGTTACTGCTGAGGATACCATTATACTCAGAATACTTGGCAAGATCATAGGTTTTATATTTTTTAAAATTCCTGGGAATATTCCATATACCACCACCCCTCAGTGCGTACATACACACACACACACACAAAACCTATAATGTTTACCTTTAGCACCTAGCCTTACCATTTTCTTATGGGAAATGGGGGACACTCAAAAAATATTTACGAAGTGAAGGGATAATAGTTTAAATCGTTCTTTATTAGGTTATACATCTTTAGGAAGCGGTAGCATGCTGTCTTAGATATTTTTGTATTGTTTATTCCTGTGTCAGATATGACTTAAAAATTAATAAAGTTCCCAATGATTAAGGTGGGAAAACTATATATATAGAGAGAGATATAAACACATGTATATATGTATATATGATTCTGTGTTCAAATAGGGAATTAGATGAATTATATATATATACATACATATATACATGTATACATATATATGTGGGTGTATATAATTCTGCGTTCAAATAAGTTATTAGATGAATTAGCATTGACTTAATTGTGGTTTCTGAAAGGTAATTTGTCTATACATATTGGTAGTCTTAAAACAATTACACTCTTTAAACAAGCCATTTTATTTACAAGAATTTATTGTAAGAAAATTATTCAGAGAGTCAAAGACTGCATCAAATTTTTATTACAAAATTATTTATAACTGCAAAAATTTAAAGCATTTAAATTATCTAATGAAATGCTATTGTGTTATAGACATGCAAATATATACTATGCACATATAAATTTTTTTAAAAATAAAAATGACAAAACTTCTAACAACATTTTTAATAAAAAGTCTGAATTAAGATATAATATGATAAGAAACTATTTAGAAGTGCATTATATTTGTGTATATAAAAGGACAGAGAGAGAAGTTTAACAGAATATGTAAAAACATTAATAATGAATGTTTCTCGTGGGTGGGATTCTAGTTGATATACATCTTCATAGTTTTCTAAATTTTCAAAATTACTACTGTAAATAGGTAATGCTTTTATGACAGATGAGTGATAGAAAAAATATAATTTAGCTTACTAACATGATGTTATTAAACAAAGATATGCTAAGTGTTCTAGATGTTAACTTTTCAGTTCATGTGTCCTTGAGACCACACCACAAACAGGAAGGAAAGACCATGAAGTTTGGAGTCAAATTTTCCTAGGAAGGAGCCCTCACTCTGTCTCATGCCTCACATGTGACTAGGGGAAATCACATTAGCTATCTGCCCACCTGAGCTCTTTCATTTAAAAAAATGAAGATACAAACATTAACTTTATGGAATTTCTATGAGCAATAAAAAGAGTTGAATTCATTAGACCAACTTCTATGACTGATATATAGTAACCTTTCGGTAAATGTTAGATGACGATGATTATAATTCGGTTTAGGTATTTTTCATGCATATATGATGCATATATGATTACTCCAAATGAAGTAGAGAAAGCATAGCATGCTAATTAAATTACAGCTTCATGCTAGCTTGATTTTCTAAGCTTAAAGTACTTTATAATATAAATAAAGGACAAAACACTTCTCTCTCCTCATACTCATTCACTCATCCTATCAGAGCCATCTCAAAAGATTTCTTTTAAAAAAAGAAGAAAAATGTTGGCAATTTAAGAGTAAAATCAAAGAATCAAGTTGATTCTTATATTAATAACCACCACATAGCACTTACTATCTGCCCCAGCACCTGCCGTCCTCAGCAGTTTGCAAACATGCTGTTAGTTAATCATTAAAACAATTTTACAATAGATTTTATTATCATACCCACTTTAACGATGAGGAACCTGAGACAGAGGCATTCAACAATTTCCTAAAGTCACACAGCTAAGGGCAATCTAATGCATTCCCAGGCAGATTTGAATCCTGAGTCCATGTTCTCCAACTTTCAGCTCTTCTGAATTATCAACACTATTATGCATTCTCCTTATGTCTTGATTGGAAGATCTCCCAGGAGCTTCTATTTAATTTGTATGGAAATCCTTGCCAATTTGCTAAGCTGGTGTATATATAATATCTACCCACTAAAATAGAAGCTCCTGAGGGGAGGAGGAGACTTTTCTGCCATGTTTATTGTCTGTTTTTTGTTTTGTTTTGTTTCGTTTTGTTTTGTTTTTAATACAGTGTCTGAAAGAGAGGGCACTCAAATATTAATAAGTAAATGGGTAAATAAATCGATGATAATCCAAATTATTTTTTCCTAATTTTAATTTTTCTTTCATTCAGCCTTTCTCAGAAGTATGTGAGGTTCAACAAGCTGAGCTTAAAGCACAAATAAATGTGCAGTCCTTTGTTTTCTCTGTATGCCCAGGAGGCCCTATATCTTCCTGGTTTGAAAAGAAAGTCCTTCTCTTTGATGTTTGGCTTCCATCTTAATTGGAAGCAATTTTTCTCTCTCCTGGAACAGTCCTTGACCACATCTCTGCTAGCAGTCATTTGCTTCCTTGACTTATCTGTATGTGCAGGTGTCATCTTTCTCCTACCACCTAATGAATTTCTTAACTGTGCTTTTATTTTACATAACATCTAGCACAGTACCTGACATATAATAAGCATTCCAGAAACATTTTTATGAAAAGAAAGAGGGCCAAATAACCTCCATAAAAACAAGCAACTTACTCTATAGCAGAGGTTGGTAAACTTTTTCACAAAGGGACAGATAGTGAGCATTTTGTCTTTGTAGGTCACACTGTCTCTTTTAACTACTTTGAAGCATGGAAACAGCTATAGACAGAAAGCAAATGAGTGACGGTGGCTCTATGCTTATAAAACTTAATTTACAAAAACAGGCAATGGGCTAGATTTGGCCCACAGGTAACAGTAGTTTGCCAACTTGTGTATTTACCACTTCCCACACTGTAGTGCTTGCTTTGCATTTTCACTAGAAACAAAAGGGTAGATTTGGTGGAGAGAGAGTATGAATTTATCAATAAAACCTTCCCATTACTAGAAAAGCTCAGAGAATGCAGCCTCCTGAAAATAGGTCAGCTACTTGGTTTGCACATGTAAAGACTATACTGTGGTTTACTTTATATGTCTTGTTTTCTTTGCATGAAATTCTTTTCTAATCTCATCTCCTTCTCAATCGCCTTAAAGCTCTGTCCTTCCAAACCTCTAAAAGATAATAAATAAAAATTTCCTATTAAAGATAATGGGCTTCCAGGAATCTCTCTGCAAAGAGGAAATGAGGGGAAAAAATCTTATTAAGACCTATCTCCATCATATAGATTGATCTGCAATTCACTAATTATAAATGGATTTTGCTTTATCAATAAACTCTATTTTCTTATAATATCCCTTTAGGATATCAAAATTGAAATTAGTTCTGGGCAATTCCTAAGGCAAAGAAGAAAAGTGCATAGAAAATATTTCGGCTGAGAAGAAAATCATGGATACAAAACACTATGCAACTAGGTGGTAGAGTATAATATTTCAATAACGGTCACCTATTTACTTCTGATTTAAAGTGAGTTTTAGTGTCCTCTACCAGGGAAACAGAAACTACTATTTGTATTTAGATAGAGGAAATTCAAGGCAGAACATTGTTTACACAGAACTAAGAAGTTAAACTAAAGAAGAAAGAGACTGCTTTAAGCATACAGTTCTGAGGGATAAAGTGCCCTGGTTTCTCCCTTCCAGCCTCCTGATGATGCCTACCACTGGGTTGAATACAGTCATAAAACAGCTGACAAGGAAGTCTGGGAAACAGCCTGATGGGTTAGATTCATGTGATCAAAGGCAGAGTAGAGAAAAAAGAAATCAATCTAAGGACAAACATGCATGGACCAGTACAAAAGTAAAAAGTGAGATAATAAGAAGAAATACCTTGACACTGACGTGAACTCCATAAAACAGGAAAACACATGTGCCTTGTTTATATATGCATTTTCCCTGGACCTGCACAAAGGGATCATTAAATAAATATTTGCTGACTAAATTAGTTAAAGAAGAATGCTGCTAGGGATTCTCACACCACATAGCCTAGCATCAAATTCTCCTTTTTCCATTTTCTTGCTTTTCCTTCCTTTCTCTCTCCTTTCAGTGCAACTATGTGCAGCTGAGTCATAATTGCAATAAAACTACAGGTATTGGTGCTCTGGGGCACTTGCTTCAATGAGGAGTAGGGTACTCTCAGTTTTCTGTCCCCAGTGTGTGTGTGTGTGTGTGTGTGTGTGTGTGTGTGTGTGTGTGTGTGTGTGAATAAATGTCTCTGTGGTAAGGGTGGGAGAAGAAGTTGGGAGGTACGGATAGTTAATAGTCACAGGAGAAATCTGTGGGTCCACTACTCTGGCCTTTGTTCTGCTTGATTGACACTGGACAACAGAATAGCACAACAAGCTGGACACTTAATTTCTGAATCCATCCTAGGCTACTAACCTATGTTCTGTTTTCAGCTACTCAAAAGACCAGTCATGCTCTCATGACCCATTTTTTTTCCAGAGGAGTTCTCAAGCAGAGCTATTGAATCCCAAACAGTGCAATTATTTCTATTAAACCAGTAGCCCCCAAACTTTATAAATCATTTTCTCTTAATAATGCAACATATTTGAGCTCACATTTCTAAAATATGTAAAATTTAAATAACTGTTGTCTCAAGACACATCATTGACCTAAAGTGAGGATCACAACTAACAACAGTAGATATAAATTCATGATACAAATACTTCCTGTCTAATACTTTAGAGTTTTGTAGCTAATTGCTTTTAAGATTTGATTAAATTACCATGATTTTACCTTATCTTTGGACTGATAAGATCTCATGCTAAGAGCAGAAGTATTAGCAATTCTTATTTATTTTATATCACTTATTATTAGTAATATCTTCAAGTAGTAGCTGTATTTCAAGGTACTTGTTCTTTTGGTAAGGGTCATCTTAGTTACAGGTAGAAAGTGTTTGTAACTCCTCTTTATGAGGCCATATAAATAGCAATGAGTTACAATAGAAGGCAAACAAGTAGATTAATGAGGCAAGACTATCATCGCCTCATCAGTGTAGAACCCCTTCCACAATCAGGATGCCACTTGTACCATGACATGTGCCTACCTGTGTGACCAGCAGACCCAACGAGAGGCATGATGTCAATTTATATGCTCAGTATTAGAAAACCTTTATTCCTCGCTTATTTCCTTAAATAATCAATATTATAAACAAGATATTTTCACTTCTTCCCACTTGATAGACTACTGCTTTAAGCCACAATCCTCTTGCCAGAATATTAGGCATGGACTTAACATGAATCCAAAAATTCTGTTGGTCCATTACCTAAGATTTTATTCATGGTGATTTTCTCCAAGAATTTTGTAATGGGTTGAAAAGTGGACCCAAAAAGAGACATCTAAGTCCTAACCCTCCTTACATCTATAAATTTGACCTGATTGGAAAATAAGGTCTTTGCGGATGTAATTTGATTACAGAACTCAGGATGATACCATTCTGGATTAAGAGTGAATCCTAAATTCAATAATGCATGTCCTAATAAGAGACAGAAAAGGAGGAAACCCACAGACCTAGAGGGGAAGGCCATGTGAAGATATGAAAGCAGAAAAAGGAGTAATGTAACTCCAAGCCAAGGAATGACAAGGGCTACCAATGGCTACTAGAGAGGCATTTCCTCTTAGAATTTCCTGAAGGAGGCAATCCTGCCAATGCCTTGATTTTGAATTTCTGGGCATTAGAACTGTGAGAGAATAAATTTCTGTCATGTTAAGACATGAAGTTTGTGGTAATTAGTTATCACAGCTTTAGGGACTAATACAAGGTCCTATTGTCTCTCTTCACAATTTAGCCCCTCCAGGAAGACCCTCTGATACACACACTCCAGCAACACAAACTTGTATAAATCTGAGCCAAATTGTGAACTGTATCCAGACTTTTTGTCACATAATCCTAAAATCAAAGGATATGGCTAGGCATGTCTTTCAGTGACCTAGAAGTTTCACTGATAGTAAAGATGCTAGGATCTTGAGGAGGCTAGTCTGCACAAAGTTTAAAATATGACCTGTGGGGTCAGTGTGGACAGCTTACATTTCTAAAATATGTAAAATTTAAATAACTATTGTCTCAAGACACATTGTAGATAGTCCTAATGTGAGAATCACAACTAACAACAATGGACTCTTCTTCCTCTTTGCATGCAATACTCATGTGAAGACTTCAAATTGATATTGACATTTTTCTATCATGAGAGAAGCCAGCTTAAGGGTGATGCTTAAGGGTGATCCATGGGACTAAGAAAATAACATAGAAATAGAGTTGGTGCCTTGAGCAAACCACACCTGAATCACGCCTACTCTAAATCTTCTCAGTAACTAGAACATAAGAAGCTATATCATTAAAGTTTGCTTTAGTAAATATTTTATCATTTGCCACTGAAAATATCCTAGCTGGTATTCTCTCTTATCTTGTTCTCTCTGTTTCTCTTTCTTTTTAATTTATAAATTCAACAGTTATTAAATCATTGTTGGATGTAGACCTTTATACTCCCTGCTGTTTTTTCAAGTGTATTATTTCAAGTTTTCCAGAATGTTTTTAGTATAAATATAAGATATATTGGTATTTTCTATTTCCTTTTTCCAAATGATAGACTATGATGATCAAGAAAAGTAAAATGAGAAGACAGATGTGAGTTATAAATTGTTTACAAAAAAATTAAGACAGAACAAAGTTCTTACATATATATTCTACTACTTTTCCTCTGAAAGTTATGAAAAAATGAGGTTTAGAATAACCACTCACTAAAACAATGAATTTAGCATATATGTATAGTGCACCCAATATAGCAAGGCAATTAAAAGTTACTAGGAGAAAAAAATTATGTGAAGTCAGAATTAAAATGTTTTCATTCTGCTGACAAAGTCATAATTTTCCATCTGGGTTCATGAAGGAATCTTGCTCAACTTGCCTTTTGATTTTTCTGTCATTGTGTAATTTCTGTTTGACCATAGGCCCTTGTATATGTGTACTCTGGCTGCCATAACAAAACACCACAAATTGGGTGGCTTAAATGACAGAAATTAATTTTCTCACACTTCTGGAGAATGGAAGTCCAAGACCAAGGTGCTGACAGGGCTGGTTTCTAGTGAAACCTTTTTTCCTTGGCTTGTAGATGACTTCTTTTATGTCTTCACATGGCCTTTTCTCTTACTGTATATACTCCAGGCATTGCTTCTCCTTATAAGGACATCAGTCTTTTTGGATTAGGTCTCTATCCTTGTGACTTAGTCCAACCTTAATTATTTCCTTGAAGGCCGTAGCTTCAAGGAGATAATGGGGGTTAGGGCTTCACCGGAAGGTGGCGGGTATTATTCGGTATGTAACACTGCTATTTTTTTTTTTTTTTGTCAACTCCATCTCTTCATTTTTCAGGCATACCACATGCTTGAAACTCATCATAGGTGCCCACACATACTTACCAAGAAGGGGAAGAGAGAGATTTTAAAACCAATTTACAAAAGAATATTACTACTTACTGAGGGACACCAGTGGTAATATTCCCAAGGTTTAGTTGTAATGACCCTGCAAATAGTTGAAATTAGTCAATATTTTATTTTGAGATAGCTATTATTTGTTTGGGTTGTATATTCACGTTTAACTTTAGTTAATCAAACTTTCCAGCATATACATACATGCTGCTCATAGCAGATTAAACTAGTATCTGCACAGTTCTATCACACAGCATTCTTATCCCTCTCTACTTAAGACCTTGTTTCCCAAGTCCTGAATAATCATTTCAACTCTATCAGCCTGTTCAAAGTCTCCCCTTACACTACAATTCAGGCTAAGACCTACTTCCTCCCTTAACCCTTCTTATAATATTCCAGGCCACCCTCATCCTCTTCATCTTTAACCCTCTATCACCAGCAGTACTTCTATCACCAGCACATCTATCTCTAGCATTTTTACAGCTCCAGTGCTTAATCTCATGTTCATCTTTTTTGTATTTATGGATATGAATTAATTCCTCAAATACATTATTCTGAGTATTACCCTATTTCCAATCCTCATCATACCATAAAAGGACTAAGCCTTGTCCTAGTACCCTCAAAGTCCCCAGCACTATGGTGAGGATCTAACTAAAAACTTGGAAAAGCTTGTGGTGTAGCTCCATCTGAGACAGCAGCAGGGAAAAGGCCAAATCTCTTTTTTCTATCTGATCTCTCACTTTCAGGTTCTTCTCCTCTATGTCTCTTGCCCAGACATTATGTAAGTACTCTGATTTACAACACAGACAATATGTTTAAGTCAATTTTCCCTTTTGGCATTATAAATAATGAAGACTACAAATTGAAATGCTCTTATTAACCTACCATCTGAACAAGAAGCTCTTCAAATTTAAACATTTCTATTTTATGGAACCAGACAAAATGCTTTATTAAAAAATATTGTCTAGAGGACTTTAGATTTAGGTATATTTATTGTACCTATAAAACCAGCCATTATTTCCATTTCCCATGGACATCGAGCTAAAATTTATGTGAAATTTAACAATGAATGAAGATTGATTAAAATCACACATGCTGAATTATGTTTTTTCCCAAGGATGGTTAACAATTTTCTGAATAAACTTGACCTTCTCACTTGCTTTAATTTTAATATCAAGGCAAATGGAAATCATATTCAAACAAGTATACCAGTCCATTTGGGCAAGCTTAGAAACTTCTGTCTGTGAAAATGAAAAGTAATTTACTCTTTTTTTATTAAGACGTTGGGAGCAGAAAACATCCACTATGATTCTCTCCTGACACCGTAAAGTATCTCACATCATTTCACTCTCCTAGAACACCTTTCCACAGCATCTTAACCTACAGAAACCTTTCCTTACTTCAAAATGTGCATTTTCTGTGATGGTTTTCCTGACCATGCTTCCATAGTTGGAGTGATGGTGGACTTGTGCCATAAATTTTCGCTGAATACTTACCAAGTACCGTATCATAAATAGGGTAAAGTTCTGGGAACAAAAATACAATAATATATAGTTGTACCTTCCCTCAAATAACTTATAGTCTCGTGGGATTGATTCCCAAAGAAAGTGACAATCATGTTACATCACAATAAGGTTACTTACAGACTTTCAGCAGAGTAGTTTTCACAAAGAAAGTTTTCACTATATTTATAATTATCCATCTAATAAAAAATTAAATACCTCTAACCAGAGATATCTTTCTAGACTTGTACTGAATTGCTATTTAAATTTTTATTGATATTTAACTTTTAACATTATTTTCTTAGATGACCTGAAATAGCCATTCTAACTTTGATATTTTATAATACTATATTTTATTATCTAAGCAATGCTATAGATCCCTACAAAGCAGAAACTTTTCATAACAGCCACAGCTTTCCAGACATACACAAAAAATAATTCCTTAAATGTAACCTGTACTCTGTTTTCCTGGGTTTTAATTGAAAAATGACTGCATATACTCAGGAGCAGAGTATATTACTGTCCGAGTGTGGCTTTAACAAATGCAGATTATGCTTTTTTGAATAATTTAGTTAACTTTTTTAAATATGAGTTTCCTTACATTTAAAATTTATTTAATGGTTTTTGCATTATAAGATTATTATGTTAAACAATATTTTATAATAAAATATCTAGCACACAGAGTACCTTAAAACATGATTTTTAATTAATCTCTAAATACTTAATTGTAGAGAGAGAAACTTGAATTCAAATTCCATCTCTTCTACTTACAGATAGTGACAGTAGGTGAATTATATAGTTTCTATAAACCTAAACATTCTCATTAATAAATTGGAATAATAATAATAATAAAACCTACTTCCTCAGATTTTTGTAAAGATCCAATAAAATAATATTTGTAGAGAACTTAGTACAGTGCCTGGCATATAGAAAGCATTCAATAAATGTCATATTTTAAGATTTATATTTGTTATCTAGATTTAAAGGAATAGTGTGTGACTTCCCAAGAATTTAAATGGAATCACATAATTTATCCAAAGATCTATCTTTACTAAATTGTCCTAAGTAACTAGGACCTAATTGATAGTGAAAAAAAGACTCTCTGAAGTTAACAACGATAATAATAATGATAATGCACCATGACAGAGCTTCTACAATTCTCTATTGCCACTTTGCTAAAACTAAGTCTAACAATGGTTGTATATTTACTGAAAAAAGGTTTAACAAGCCAGAACAGATAATCTAAAGATAAATAGTAAAGACACATTCTGTGTTTAAGTTGCTCATGGTCTCATAAAGGAGTGGGACATTCAAACAAAGAGTACAATGAGGTGGGGTATTTATTTATTGTCATGATCTGCTAAGGGTACAAAAGAGGTGGATCAACTGTCCTCAAACAGAGCAATAAAGAAAAGCTCCACTGGAGAGGCTGGAATCAAAGTCAGTCTTGAAGACAGAGTTAGGGTTTACCAGGAAGAAGAAACAGAAGAGGAAATGGAGTATGTAATGCCTGGGATGACAAAAGGGAAAGGTTGGAGTGGTTTTTGTATCAGTGATGTGGATGTAAGTTGGGGAAACAATAGAATTGAAGCAAGAACCAGCTTATCTTAACATGATTCTTAAAATTTTAGGATCATAGTTTCTTTCCATTTCAAATGAATGTTATGTAATCTTTGTTCAGGAAAAGATACATATACACATATTAAAAATACATGTCTATATAGTCTAAATACTGAAAAGATGAGAAGTAAAATCTATAGCCAGGAAAAGAATTATTCTTGCTCCATCAGACAAGCATATGGAGTCTCTACAGGATGAAGTAGTAATGGGTGCAGAGACTGGTTGAGCAGTATCAACAGCTTTTGTTTTTTGTTTTCTATTTTCTTGGAGACTTGCCCAGTTTTCATTTGAACAGCGACTCCTCCTCTATATAACATAAAATGCTTTGAGAGAAACTGACTTAATCTATGGGTAAGAGATGTGGTTTCAGTTTAAGATAATGACCAAAATCCCATCCTTTGGCCACAGTTATTGATTCAGGGTTGAGCACGAGAAACTTATTTGACCAAGCAATTTACTAAAAAGGTTCACTGAAGGCTTCTGGGAAATGAGTACCTTTGCTTTTTTGGGAGGGCTTCAAGAAGCAAATAGCACAATTTCTTTTTTTATCTATATGGTTAAGGGCACAGCAGACCCAGGGGTTATTGCTAGTCACATACCATGACCATGATAGATAGACAGGTTTTAGAATTAAGCTGGTACCACAAGAGGCAGAATGAAAATGGTGAAAAGAAATTTGGCACTTATTGATACTTTAGAGTCACAGAATCAATAAGCCTTGATGCCTACCTACCACTGGGCCTTCCTTATGGCAGCCACAAGTCCCTTATGTAGTTGAACAAAACTGAATTAGATTTCAATTGATTGTATGCAACAAAATCTTGAAAAACACATTGAAAAAAATAGATATGTACTCTTCTCTTTGTTTATACAGAGTCAAAGACAGTGCTTTCTTTGCACTCTCTTCTTTGTCCCTCTCTCTTCGTCCCTCTTCTCTTCCCACACTGCATGGCCTCACCTCTGAGTTACTTAATTATGTTCACCTTGATAGAATTGGGAGAGTATTATGAGGTCTTCAGGTCCTGAATTTACTCAGTTGTTTCATTCATTTACCTTAATAAACAAATCTTCCTCTTGCTAATACTTTCTCTAAAAACACAATTCTAAGGTTTATAATGGCAACAACCTCTGCCTAGCAAAGACTTCGTCATCCTTACATATGGGCCAAGAGCTTGAAAAAAAGGTGACAACAAGAACATGCAGATAAGGAGGAAAAATATTCATTCTACCATACTAGTGTTTGCAGTGTGATCAGAGATTCCCCCAAAAGCCATTGAACTTGCAATGCTTCATAAGTACAGGCTAAGGATACTTACATTATATGTTGGGAGCTACTGAAGAATTTTAAGTAGAGATATAACATGGTCATATTTATGTTCTTCAAAGATCAGTATGGAGCAATGTTGTTAATACATGGCAAGTGAAAGTTTCTTATATCTGCATTTTATTTTTATGCTTTGGAGTTATCATAACTTATCCCCTCTCTCTCTGTCTCTCTCTCTCTGTATATATTTAATATAATATATATGTATATGTACACATATACGCATATACACATACACACATATATGTATACATATGCATATACATATATACACATATATACACATATACGTATATGTATACATATACGTATATACATGTACACATATTATACACACATACAAATATATTATATTACATACACATATATGTATATGTACATATAGTATATTGTATTATTCTCATATGATGTTTTAGATTTATCACACTCTAATGATTTGCAGTTTTATGTCCTCCTACTTAAAGCAGCCTGTGTACCCAAAGAATCAGATTAACTGTAGGTTTAAAGTAAATGATAAGGTATAACTTATCTATTTATTTTAAAATAAAATCTTTGTCTACAAAAAACAATGTGTGGTATGTAATACCTAAGATTATTGAACGTATCATGAGAGCATTTCAAGATGGGAACTGACTATTCCTTACCAATGTAACTTATATTTTAAGGTAGTATGACATTTATTTCATAAACATGATATTAATCAATAAATTTAGCAAAAGAAGGACAATTGTATCGGAAGCCATCCCTTAGTTACTTATACGAATAGCATTCAGAACATAATATGACCCTCTTGCCTTCATTCATTTGATTATTCCAAGCTCATAATTCAAAAGCATGCTGGGAACATGAAAAGAGATAGATAGGCGGTTACACTTGGTCTCTGGAATTCATTCAGATCACAGGTCACTTTTAATGTCTATGTTCTCAACTCTCCAAACTTTCACTCCCTTTCCTAAGTCTCTTGACTGATTGAGTCTTGTTCTCCTGACTTTGATCTAATTAATTCTTCTTCTATAGGGGTTGCTATTTACTTTCTGATTTTATGTGTTGTGAGTATAGCAAGAATTACCTAACCCCTTGATCTTGCTATAGTTATCTTTATTGGTACATAATAAACTACTCTGAAAGTTAACATCTAAACATAGTAAATGGCTATCTCACACAGTTTCTAAGGTCAGCAAACCAAACAGTCTTAGCTGAATGGTTATGGTTCAAGGTCTTTTACGAGGCTGCAGCCAAGATGTTGGATGGGGCTACAGTCATAAGAAGGCTTAACTGGCACTGGAAGATCTACTTCTAAGATGGGATCATTCACATTGCTCTTGGCACTAGGCCTCAGTTTTTTTCCATATGGGCTTTTTTTTTTTTTTTTTTTTATGATATGGTAGTCAGCTTCCCTCAGAGAGGATGATGGGAGGGAGAGAGAGAGAGAAAAAGGAAAACTGAATTCTCTCTTAAACCTAATTTTAGAAGTAATATACCATCAGTCTTGTCATATTCTTTTGGCCCTACAGACCAAGTTCAATACAATGTGGAAAGGGAATATATGGGGATGTGACCACCAGAAGATGGATATAATTAAGGGCCCCCTGGGAGTTTGACCAGCATATACCCTTGGTAAATTCAGACTTCTACCATACAGGCCTACTGTCTCTTACTTAACTCCCATTACCTTTTGAT
This sequence comes from Cynopterus sphinx, assembly GCA_030015415.1. NCBI lineage: Eukaryota > Metazoa > Chordata > Mammalia > Chiroptera > Pteropodidae > Cynopterus > Cynopterus sphinx. The sequence goes on from CM057379.1 coordinate 130,349,051, forward strand.
GGGAGGAAAAATGGATATCTCTGAAAAATATTTTTTTCTGAAATAATTTCAAAATATACATAAAGAATATTATTAACATTTTATAAATACCATAGCTGACTTGGGTAAAAAATTGTTATCTTCATAAGAGGCAAAATATTGAACTTTTAATTGTGCTATCTATTTTAACAATGGACTAAAACAGACATTATGAAAGTATTTAAATTATAATATAAATGATACATCAAAAATGTTTTAAAAGTGTAAGATGATCTGTTCCTAAATTCTGAAATAATGACTAATTTTCTTCTGTAGTTTGGTATTTTCCAACTTTACTATATTTTAATGAATTTAAATAAATATAAATAATAAATAAGTAAGTGATTAAGAGCCTTTGTTTGACTTATAAATATACTATCATTAGTGCTATCTTATAAGAAAAGCTACTAGTAGTAGTATTCAAAATTTTTGACTATAAAATACATGGGAAAGGAAGGGAAAAAAAAGTTATAATATCTTCAAAAATAACAAAGGCTTAATGCTAAAAGATAAAAGATTTATATATTTTAAAAGAATCAGTCATCTGGAAGAGGAAAAGTATATATTAGAATCCCAATAGTGCACTAATAAGGAGGTAGCAGTTTGACATTTTTTAAGCTAGATACTCAAGCAGACTAAGGCTTTGTGAAACCATTAATTAAGTCTTGATATAATACCTAAGATCACCATGCTATATCAAACCTAAAAGCAATAATGATACAATCTCCAAAGAAAAGAAAGAAAGCTTAAGTATTGACTGAGGACTCAAAGTCATTTGACAAGAGGCTTGACTGAGTTTAGAACCTTAAATATTCAGAACTTTTGAACAGAGTAAAGTCTACCTTTGATAAAGGTCTACCACTGTCCATTTGCTTACTTTCATTTCTCAAAAGAAAAAAAAAAATTCAGCCTTGCTAGAGAAAGGTTTGATATTTTCCTGACTGGTAAAGTTTAATGATAATTATGATTGTTTTATATCTGATCATTAGGCTTATGGTGATTATATTAATGGTGTTTTAAGAGCAGGGTCACAGGCTTAACTCATTCTGCAGAACAATAACTGGGCATTAGAAGTGAATTACATCTATTTTCATGTTAAAAAAATGCTCCTCTTTTAATTCCAATTTGAAACCCAGATATCTTCACATAGGATATGACCCCCTGTAAGAGGACATTTATTTTATAAACATTTGAAATATAAAAGATAATAAAATATACAATACATGAAATCAACTATATATATAGTAAAATAAGTCACAGTGAAATTATAAATATTTATATAATGTTGGTAATATATAAACTAAACCTAAAACTGGAAGAAGTGTATTTCAAAGAGTCCACAACTGCCTTTTCTGTAAGGGCTGGAATGTGACTTCCAGTTAAAAGGAAGCAAAGAAGTATGTTTAGGTTGAAGTTACCTCAGTGAAGACCCACTTCTGCTAGTCTCTTTGTAGTCTCCTCCTTGTTTAGCTAAAAATTTGTAATTTGATCTCTTTTACCTATATGTTACCATAAACTTACTTAGCTTTATTTCTACTAACTGACCTTGGTATTTTCCTTTTCTAATGCATTAGATTCTTTTTCTGATCAATGCCTGCAACTCAATACCACTCAGTTCAGTAGTTACTGATGTTAACCTACCAGGACCGAATATTTTAGGCTTACTAAGGTGACTTTGAAAGGCTATCTCTGGTGGCTTTTCTAGACATCAATTATAACCCTGAGGTTCTCTTCAACCTAAGGCAGCTTGAACATACTCACCTGAAAAAGACATCAACAAAGAGCCTGACCCATTATCTCAAAAGGTGGTAGGAAGGATGGGCAAGCTATCTTTACAGTGTTCTACTTGGTATCCTTTGCTTTTTCAACACCTTCCATAATTAAAAGAGAGAGTGAATACAGTTTTCTGAGCGCCAGCAGTATAGCATATAGCTTGATCTCTGCTTAACTTTCATAGACTCACTTGATTCTTAAAACTCTACAGCCACTATAAAAAATAGTATAAAGTTTCCTCAAAAAACTAAAGATAGATTTACCATATGATCCGGCAGTCTCTTTACTGAGTATTTACCCTATGAACTTGAAAATTTATATCCAAAAAGATACTGGTTTGCACACCATGTCTGTAGCAGCATTATTTATGATCGCCAGGACATGGAAGCAACCGAAGTGTCCCGTAACAGACAATTGGATAAAGAAGCTGCAGTACGTATATAATAGAATATTATTCAGCCATAAGAAGAGATAAAATACTGCCATTTGTGATAACATAGATGGACCTCGAGATAATTATGCTAAGCAAAATAAGCCAGACAGAAAAAGTTGAAAACCACACGATATCACTTATATGTGGGATATAAACCTAAAAACAACAAACAGGAAATACAAAAAGAGATTCATGGACATGGACAATAGACTAGTTGTTAGAAGAGTATAAGCGGAAAGATGGAGGAAGGAGGTAGATTGGGTAAAAGGGGTCAAATATGTGGTGACAGATAGAAATAACTATGATCAGTGAACACAAAAAGCAGTATATATATGCCTTACTGTTGAATTGTACACTTGAAACTCACTGAATTTTGTTAACCAATTTTACCATAATAAAAATTAATTAAAAAGAAAACTCTGTGCACTATTAGTATGTTCACATATTTTTTAATTGAAGAAATTAATGCTCATAAGTTAATAATAAACTAAAAATGCCATAATCAAAACCAAGGCTTGCCGGCCTCCAAAGCCCATTTTTACTCCATAATGCCATGCAGCTTTTTCAAGCCAAATGGCTTTTGCCTTTCCCCTGATGATTTTTTTTTATTCACCTCTTTAACTTGCCTTATCGTGCATGCCCACACACATACACACACTACTTAAGTTAGTTAAGTATTTTTTTCAGTACCTGTTATTTAGTTCTTTGCCAACTAGCCACAAAAATATTTTGATTTTTTGATATTGCATCTAGTTTGCTAAATGGTGAGTCATTTAGTAATAAAATAATGCCCCAAAGGACATTTTTACATTTATTTGCTATTTCTCTTTTAAAATTTCTATCACTAAAAACACCAAACAACCATAGGCTCTGGATATAATAACTTCAGTTTCAAATAAACTGTCTTTATGGCTAGAAGGTTGAAAAAAAGACTATTATATCAGTCTCTCAGCTACTTTCCTACAGAACATTGTAATATGTTCAAACAAATGAAGGTAGCAGTTGATAAACCAGTCTTTTAACCTTATGCAAGATTTTTCATACCTAAAATTCAGATCACTTTGGAGGCAAGTATTAACTTACTTTTTCTTTTTTCCTAATTTTTCATATGGACAAATTTAGATACAGAGGAGATAATGAAGTTGGCAGAGAGTCAGGAGCAAGGCATTGATGGAAAATGTATTGTAGGATGCTGAATTCAGTGCTTCTAGCTTGCATTTCTCATAATGGAAGCACAGCCAACCAGTTACACTTGTATTTTATGGTTCACTGAACACCCACAATTATAAATTTTAAATACTCATCAAATGTCATAAAATGTCATTTAATATTGTTCTTAGTCTGTAAAGAGAAAATGAAAACTGATAAAGTTCATGTATATTTTGTGCTGGTTCAATACCCTAAATAACATACTATAAGACATTCAACAAATATACAGTTGATTGTAGTAATATGTTAATATTAAATAAGAGCATGCTACATTTCTTAAGACAAAGTAGTCATACTAAACAGGTTCTTTTAATGATGCTCTACACAATGTCTTTGACTGCATTACGGCATAGGTTTGATTGATAATAAAAAGTGCCTTTAAAAGGAGTATTCTACATTTTTATAGAACTCCAATTCTTCTGTACAATTATGGAATTTGAAATGTAATTCTCCTCAGGACCATAAAGGATTTAGAACAGAGAAATGTTGTTAAGAATAAGGTAATATTAAAAGGAATTGCTTCAAACATCCTTTTCATTTTGCTATTTGTTGATGTCATGTTATATTCCAAGTCATAACGTTGTTATGGAAAAATAAAAATAAAAATCCACTCTAGAAAATTACTTCTAAAATGTTAACTAAATAATATTTTTTCTCTTAATGATCACATATTAATTTCCTATGGTTATTTGTCTATGAACTACACACAGAATTTTCAGAGGAATGGATGATCAGCCAACATACAACTATTTAGATACCTCAACTCATGTAAATAATTACAAACTCATCCAAAGAAGTGAGATGTGTTATTTCAGTCTTGACTCCTATCACTATTTCATATCTAATTAATCACAACGTCTCATAGGTTTTACCTCCTATTAATAATCTCACAAATCTTCCCATTCTACTATATCACAGAACCATTATTAAGAATTATTAAAGTTTCTAATAACTTTGTCCTCTTTAATGTATTCTGAGAAGCATTTTGGAAATAAAACTGTGATTATTCTACTGCTGCACTTTAATTTACTTCAGAATATTTATATTTAATTCATGATAAAGTCCAAATCTGTAAGAATAGATTATGCAGTGTCCTCCATGAGCTGATTCTTTTTACCTTTCTAACTTTTATTCCCTCTTTCCCCAAATATTTCATTCAAATTAAACATCATGTAGTTTCCCAAGCTAGAAAGATCATTCTTGTTCCTTCTCCCCAAGTCTTTTTTTATGTTTCTTCTTCCTAGAACACATTTTCCCTCACCTTTTATCTACCTACTCCACCAGTCTGTTGAGAAATAATCTAGTAATCACATCCTCCAATATGACTTTTTTACCCTCTCCTCTCTTATGGATTAGATCCCTCTTCTATGTAAACTCTTAGCTAGGTACCTATGCCTATTACTGTATTTATATAGTTCTGCTATCTTCCATGAGACATCTGTTATATCTTTTAGATCTTTGACCTACACAGGACTTGTCACATGGTTTTTGATTCAGGAAAAGATTTGTAGAATAAATAAACTCAAAATGGAGAAGGCATATATTAATTCCATCCTAATTTACAAATTTGTCACATGTTTATCCTTCACTGCGAACTATACCCAATGAGATAGTTGGTATCTGATCTAATAGTGCTGACTTCTAACATTTTTAAACTAAATGTTATGTTTTAATTATTAATTATATGTTTATACAATAATAATATGATTTAATAACTGTAAGATTAACTATAAGATGGCATGAATGGTAAAATATATCTCCTCTACAGATATGTTAAAATGTGTGTGTGTGATGAGGGATGTCTTATAATCAATGAAATAAAAACGATTGAGGTTTTTTTGTGCTTAACTATGTGCTGTGTTTTATATTAGTAATTCTCTTAATCCTCATAACAGTCTTATGAGAAAGGTACTTTTACTATTCTCATTTTAAAAATTAATAAACTGAGTTTAAAGAAAGTTAAGAAATTTTCTCAGGGTTACTTAGATTGTTAACTGTCAATGCCGCGATTTCAGGCTCTATCTTACTCCAAAGTTCATATTCTACTGTCTGAAATATTTCTGATATTCCTTTATTTGGGCTAAGCTCTGAAAGAAAAAAACAAAGAAAGTAATATTACTCACATTTATTTTAGAATACACTTTCCTTGTGTATTCATCTTACACAAGTACACACACAGAGAAACACAAACACACTCAGAATTTCTAAATTATGTAGTAGGTATATTTTAAAAAATGTTATCTGTTAAGAATTAAAATTATTTCTGCATGTAGATTATAAAATGCCTCTTAAAATGGAGACACCTGAGGAATTGAAAAAAACAAGGTTGAGTTGAGGAATGAGTATTATTCTAGAATGTTAATGACATTTTAGGAAGAAGCATGTTAGCTTCATTGAAGGCAGATGCCTCCCACCTAAATGTCATCCAATTACAGATATGTTCTATAAATATTTTACATTTGAAGATGTCAATGGAAAGTAAGCCTATCCAAATACTGAAGTATAAATAATGCAAATAATTTCTGAATTTTAACATTCTGCAAGAGAATTGAACCAACAAAATGCTGAAATCAACACCATGGATTTTGAAACAAATTTAACACTTTCTGCTTGTTACAAAGGGATTCCAATATGATCCATAACCTCCAACAGTAGAAAGAACCATATTTAGATAAATTTTGTCCTTTTTAATTGCTCACTATTTTCCATTCCTCTATAAACTCGTATATACATGCATATGCATATACATATACATACCCATTGAATTTGGTGCCCATTTTTGTCAAGGGTCTTTTCTTCCTATATGCGCTTGTCAGTTCACCTGGCCTATGAAATGCTCTCATGATGAGATTAGAGGTTGTTTACTTCTGTATGCTCAGAACACAAAAGCAACTCATCATAGTTCTAACTTTTTCTCCCAGTTTCCGTACTTTCCTAGTCATTTAGCCTAGTGATTTTTAAGTACAAGGGAAAGCGCTGTTTCTTAGGATCAAGCGTCAAAAACCTCTGGGAGGTTTTCCCAACCAAGTACAGGCTTGATGATATTGTTTTATTTTCAGCAAGAAAGTAAGGCTTTCTTCCCCTCTTTTGGATGAATCACTGATGCACAGGGCAACAAAACTAAATATGTTCTAATACTTGAGTGTGTCTAGGTAAGAAAAAAATTAAAGATAATCATTGCTCTGACTCTGCAAAATTGCATATAGGTCTTTAAATGCATGTGCCTCTGTGATGTTCCACAAGCTGGACCCCATCCTGTTTCCATTCAACTATTTTCTATTAGCTTTAACATCCTAGATCAAAAATCATTACTTCTTTTGCTTATTTATATAGTCTTGTTAGGATTCTTCTAGTAGTCTATGTGCATAGCCAACGCAGTTAAACATTATCTATGTTTGCTATACCCACTAAATTGTAAGTTTCTTGAGTTCAAAAATAATCTGTTTATTATTTCTATTATAAAACCCTATCATAGCAACAAGAATTTAATATGTATATAATAAATGAATCCTGATTGATGAATAACAAAATTAATGAATTAATATTCAATCTTGAACCGAGTGCTATATAAATAAAATAAAACTGCATATGTTTCCCCCATTGAATTTCTTTAAGGTGATATGACTCATAGGAAGAGAGAATGACATAAGATAGTGTATGATAAAATGTTAAATTTATAATTTTTGGATTTTCAAGTGGAGAAAACATCTATTTGGGGCAGAATAGAAAAATTATTTCAACTTAATTTTGAAGTGTGACAGACTAAAATAAATAGACAAGAGAAGAAAGGACATGCTGTAAAGATGGGAAACTGCGTGTTCCCAGGTTTTATGAATGGCTAAGTATGTGTTCTATAGAGGCCATGAAAAAGAAATGGTAGAAATTTGGCACAGGGAGGCAGTCACTTCCTGGCATATGCCTTATCTAAAATGCCCAGTTCTCGGGGATTCCTGATTGGCCCAGGGAAGTTGTTATTTCAATATTAACTTAAGAGTCTCATCAGGGACTAGATTGAACTTTTTAAGACAAGTCTTAGAGAAATGGGCAAAACATGCAGACTATTATCAAAGATAGAATTTGCAAAGTTGAGGTTTATATTTAAAGATCGCAACTGATTAAGAATTCTATCTTCGTTTATAAAACAAAAACAAAAACAAGAGAGTGACCAATTTTATTTTATTTTATTATTTTATTTTATTTTATTATTTATTTATTTATTTATTTTTAGGTGAGGCAACCCTTGGTTGACCTCATAGATTGCAAGGACCTGGTCAGTTTATAATCCCTTATTTTTTTTTTTTACTTTTTATGCCTATAGCACCTGATCTTCCTAGGTGGTCTCCCATCTAAGTACTAACCAGTCCAGACCCTGCTTAGCTTCTGAGATCAGATGAGATCAGGCTTGTTCAGGGTAGCGTGACTATAGACGAATTTTATTTTTAAGTAATCGAATTACCAAATAAATTCAACATATTTCAAAGATATATCTGTTGATAATTTAACTTCTAAGACAATTTCTAGTCCCTCTGACCATACTAGAATAGGACCACTAAAGCAATATGGTTTGCTGGTAGTCCTTCCTAAACTTTCCCTCAAGTATGGCCAAAAATAATAATAGGCAGGAGAAGAACTATAAAGGGCATGTGGGGAAACCAGAAAGAATGACCAAGATTCATGCAGTAGAAGCCCTCAAGCCAGTTAATGACTACTTCTTACTGTCTCTGTCCACTAGTATACAATATTTTCTTTAACCAGGGACAGATGTGTAGAGATTCATTCTTCTGTCCCCTTTTCTGCATGGAAAATTCAATTGATATTTTCCTATTTCTTCACCATCATTGTGTAATAGGTGTCTGAGGACTGGTTAATTATATAGATTTTATTCATACATTATAAGATAATGATTGTGAAATCCATATATTACTAAAATAATGCACATCATAAAGAGAGACCTTAAACTTAGGACTGGTTGCAGTAGTTGAAAATGATTTTGAATTGTCTACTACTTGAAAGAGATTGCATGTGTGATACTTGAATTGTATTAGATAGAAACTCTTAGAATTGTTTTTGAGGGGGCAACTGTACATTAAGCAAATAAGTAATTGACTGTAGTAGCTACTTTTTTTCCCCTGCTTGGGTCATCTATCACACCTATGAGCATGTGAGTCAAGATGAGCTATTTAAAGCCCCTCATAATATCAAAAATAGGAATGAGTCTAATGTTAGACAGATGACCCAAGCTGAGCCAATCAGAGATATTATCCTAGTCTTTCTGATGGGGTTAACAGGGCAAATGCTATAGCTTGGAGTCATAGAAACTAATAATTGAAAGCAATTTAGAAAGAAACAGACATAAGAAATAAAGAGAGAGGAAGGGAAAGTCCTAGCATTATGATATTCTCATTTTAATTTTATTGTATCTATGGATCTATTCTTGTTTTTGCATGCTTTAGTTTGTAAAGTACCACAGAGTTTACTAACAAATCACTGTTTTTTATTTTGATTAGTTGGTGTTTACCTGTTGCTACTTTAAAAAGTCCAAACAATAGAGAATTTTGCATATGCGTATTGATTCTCATGACTTTTTAAATTAGCTATTATTATTTTTAGCTGTAAACCAGTTAAGAAAATTAATACTCAGCAAAGTTAGGTAATTTTCCAAAGTCACTTGGCTTAGAAGTTTTAGAATTGAGATGAGAAGTAAGGTCTGAGACTGGGATCACAGTGCATGTCTTTTTTCCTGAACTTTATCGTCTTCTGAAGATGCCTAAGAGTTGATGAGGTAGAAAAGCAGGGAAGGATGCATTTGTTCTAGGTGGGTAGAGACATTTGTTCATGTTTTATTCTAGGAACAGTAAATACCACTCTAGGAAGAAGATAGAATGCTCTGTTAGAGGTGGCTGTGAAAGTCAATGATGGGGACAATCTTAAAGAACACAGCAAGGGAGAAATAAGCTACATTTATTTTATATAAAAATAAATAAGTTTGGCAGCACCTGGGATAATGCTTTGGAAGAAGGCAGCAGTGTAAGCAAAAAGACCAGATAGAGGATTTCTATGGTCATGTGGACAAAGGATGATGGAGTCTAAACTAAGGTGAAGATTGATGGCAAGGACAAAGCCATAGTCTGTAAATTATTCAGTCAGAATTACTAGGTATAAGAAGTATAAGAAGGAATATATCAGAAAATAACTCTTTATGTCTCTTTGATCAAGTATGTAGATAAATGATAACATTCACTGAGCATGGGAATATAGATATAATGGCTAAAGTTGTGTTAAAAAAGGACAGTTAAAATTTATATATTTGATTATAGGCTATCAAATGGAAAATCCTAGCAAGCAGATAACTAGTCTGGAGTTTAAGAGAATTGTTTCACCTTCCTGACAGGTAAAAGTGGCTCTTAGGTCTATGCTTCCCTATAGCTAAAATTTTTTTAATCATTGGTTAAAAAAAAAAAAAAGGACAGTAGAAGTCTAGGGTAGCAGGGACCAGGTGTTGATTCTTCAGTCAGCACTCAAATAAGTAAAGCAGTCCCAGCCCAGGAAATGGCTTAAACCCAAGTTTTGCTTTTATCTTATGAGTTATGGCAGTAGAGAAATGAACAGAGAAGTAGGCAGATTGAGGAGGAATCTGGTAAATAGTATATTTTAGAACTAAATAGAGGATGAGGGATCCAATAAAAAGTTTGAGAAAGGGTAAACAGAAATTTAGAAGAAAGAAAGGGTAAACAGAAATTTGGAAGAAAGAAAGAAATCATTATAAAAAAATAATGATTTGTGTCAGAACTACAGAGAATTCACATAAGAACAAAAATAAAATATGTCTTTTTGATTCAGACAGTTGGAAATTCTTGCTGATCTTGGTAGAAACATATTTAGTGAGGAGATATTCACTAGTTAAGAATTTAATCAGCCACAGAAACTCCATGTTTAGGTAGAGTTTGTTCACTTTTATAAACACAATGTTAAGAATGCTGAAAACATAACAGAAACTAGAAAAATTATACCTATGCATATGAATCAAATATGCCAGCACAGGTATCTTATAACAGAAGAGAGTGTAGATCTTTTTTGCATTTACTTCATAAAAATGATTATTGTTTCCATCCACCAACCTTTTGCCTTTGAAGAATAGGTAACTGAATATCTGAAGCAAACCAGACTTCTCTGGCAAAATGTGGTGAATGAGAGAGCAGAAGCACAGGGTCAGCTGTTGGCATCTGAGCAAGACCAAAGACTTGCTGGATGTTTGATATCCCCTAATACAGTCAAGTTTCTTACCCAATCGAAAACCTTTAACAAAGTACTGAAGGAGACAGGCACCCTGTTGTTTCAGTGTTGTGAAAACCAGCCAGAGGGAAAGAAAGAAGATACTTTCATGTGCTAACCTCATCCTGTTTTCCCCTTTTGTTTTGCCTTTGCCTCTGCCTGTTTTCTCTCTCTCTCTCTGTACTACAGGATCCACTTCTTTCTAACCTTTGAACACCATATGAACATGTCACATTGAGAGCTACGGTGAACTGGAGGTAGAGTGAAATCAACTCCTTTAACTTCTATTTCTCATAAAGTGGTCAGAAGGGAAAAAAGAAGTTTCTCAGAGCTATCTCTCTATGTAACAGTCAGGAAGGCTCACTTGGTTTCCAGCTCTCACAGGGCCTGACTCTGGGTTACCTGAAAAACAAAACCTATTAAAGCCAACCTAAACTGAAAATAGCCTTGCAAAAATCTTCCTTACCTGGAATGCTACCTGGTGTGGAGACAAGAATAAGAATTCTTCCTGTTCAGGATAGCCAGAAGACATCTAGGGTAGCTGGAACCCTTCAGCCTATTATCACAGGCCACAGTAACTTTGACTTTTTACTCCATAGTACTATACAAATATGAGCATTGTATTTGTATCATGATATAGAAATAGTAGCACCGGTCACCTCTCATTTAGGCAGTGAGTTTGAACATATTATGAGGAGATTTTGGAAAGTAATATTGTCTGTGAGATCCAGGAGAGTAAATATTGAAAGATGGGATGTTACCACTAGAATGGGCCCATGTTCTGGGCTTTCTGCAGGTCAGGGTAGCAGGCTCAGGGAACCTAAGATAGAAGAGCTGCATTGCTATCAAGAAACAGAAGCCAGTTAGTTAACCAGAACTTAAGCCAGAGCTTCTCTCCTGCTCACTGAACCCATCACATCCTTAATTGCAATTCAGGAAAAACAAAAACAATTTTTAAAAGGGATATACTAGGTAATGAAGAGTTCATCTCTGGAGCATGGTGGACCTGGATGAGGATTTTAATTTCATCACTTACTTGTTTGATAACTCCATAAAAACAGGGATCACTTCTGCTTTTGCCCACCCCTATGTTCCCAGTGTTTAGCACAGTACCTGGCACATAGAGAAAAAACTCAACTTGTTGAATAAACAAAAGAAAAGAAATACGAAGAAGTAAATAAGATAGGAAAAATTATCTCACATTGAGTCAGTTGCTTAACATCTCATAATCTCATTTTTTTCGTCTACAAAATGGGAAAAAATATTGTACATCAGCAAAGAATGTCTGAGTGGATTCAAGGTGAAAGGATATCTGTAATTATGCTTATCAGCATATTTAGTCCATAAGACATACTCAATAAATGTTAGCCATTTCAGTGATTAATAAAGCTTTGTAAGTACAGGATACTTTAGCTTAAAATGGAAAAAAAATTGATTAAAGGGCTAGGATATTAGTCACACAAAATCTGGAGAGTGAAGGTGATCTCACTACAAGGCTGAACACAGGTAAGAGATGGTATCTGTATGCCCTTTGCACTTTATGAATATATATATGTCTCCATCTCCTGAGAAGATGGTATCATAAGGAATGCTAAAATGACCCAACTCAAACATCAACATGGGCTTTTTACTTTAAAAAGTTGGGGAGGAGGGGAAGATACCTAGTTTTAAAGAACTATTTGAAAGATTAATAATCATCATCCTAATAATAATAATAACCTGATAATTGCAATTAAGAATTGGGCTTGTGTAAAGTACAAAACAATAATATTTTATGATTAAATCATTGATAGTAACTATTGCACGTAGGAAGTATTTAATAAAAACAATGGAAAGATCAAGGTGAACTATAATATGGTGAAACTGCAGAATATTAGGGTTGACTGAGTCTCGAAAACCATGTTTCTAAACTTCAGCTGGCACCTGAATCCTGGGAAGATATATGCCAGTCTGAAGTCTTGAAGAATAACCTGGATTTGGGTTGATGAAATAATAGTTCTGAAAGGGTCTTACTCTTCAGCAATAGAGACAGAAGGATAGAGAGATGGACAGAGACAGAGAGAAATAGAGAACCAATCCAAGAGTCTTGTTGACTGTTCTAAGAAATGTCAATTATATTATCCTAGAAAAGAGTATACTAGGGCCTAGTGAGCCTTAGTTTTCAGCATTTCCACTGAAGAAATGGGTCAGGACAGTTGATAATGCTCTATAAGTCATCTCTTCTAAGTTTTGCCATTATCCAAAAACCAGTTGAGGCACTTGTTAAATTTCCCAGGCTGTCATTAGTTAGAAATAATGTAATCTTACCTAAGCACTGTAGTGCTATTTATCTTTTCTTATCATTACAACAAAATGCCACAGTTCTGTCTCACAACATAGATTATAACAGGAACATAAAATAAAGCAAATTAATTGTTTCTCATGATAACAATGTTAGATGACAAAGAAATAAAAACAGGCTGTCCTCTTCCCAAAGCAATTTTAAACTCTAACATCGAGTCATGCTCAGTCTACTCTGATCACCATAGGCTTCATAAAATGTATTATTTCAAAACAATTTTTATTAATGTATGGATATTTCCTCCTGTTGTATAACAGAATCAGCTCACACAGAGCCTCCACTTATCACTGAAGGCAATTCTTTTAAAGGGCCTTTCAGAAATCTGGAATACAGTTAGTTATAGCAATAAGCATCTCTGAACTATATCTTACTGGGGGATTTAATGAAAAGTTTTGTTCCTCATATAAACTTAGGATCATATCTGATACCCATGAAACAGATGATAAATGCTTATTTTAAGAGTAGGAAATATCAAGAGGAGAAGAAGACCTTACCACATCCATAAGAAAAAGCAAATGGAATATGAAAATTATTATAGTATATCAGAATTCCTATGACACCCAAGACTCTTGGTGTGGAAGAATCAAAATGAATCAGGGGAACATTTGGTCATGCAGGACTTATTTATACATTAGACTGTAATGGACTTTGCACTACCAGGTAGTCTGATGACATTTCTTAAAATACAGCATTGGAGCAATTCAAAGAAAGCAGCATGTTTGGCTGATATAATTAAACATTAGAAAAAGTCTTTTGACAAAAAGTAGAATTTAAACTGGGACTTAAAAAATAGGTAGGAATGGAATAAATTGTGCATGATTAGGATGGGAATTTTGGGAAAAAAACAGCTTAATTAAAAATTTATTATTATGATCTAAGTATAGAATATGGAATACATAATGTGGACAATATAAAAAAAGTTTGAGTCCTCGAATAAGGAAACATGGAATGATTTCTTCATATAAGAGGAAACTACTACATAGTAGTCAAAATTTATCTCCTTTCTAAATTCCTTTAATGCTAAGACCACGTCTTAGTCATATTTGCTTTTCTAGGGCTGAGCACAGCACCTGGTTTATAATTTTAATTTAATGAAATGGTAGTTGACTGAATAGCCCCCAAATTATATTTGAATAGTCTATGTAAACAACCTTGGGGGAGATGGACTTAACAAATTTAAAAATATCAGTTTGTTTTTCTCCCCATAACTATATTTATTGGTACTTGACACTTATAGAGAATTGCTTCTCTGCATTCGTATAACCCCTAAAATCAGGTTTTCACTTATCTTTTAACACACATTTTTATTCAATTTACCACATCATAAATACTAAAGAGATGAACCAATAGCTTTTAAGTAAGAAAGTCAAAATTCTGAATTTTTAAAAAGTAAGTATTTAAAATATAAAATTATACTTCTAAGACAGAATGTTCAATGAGGAACCAGAGTGATGAGGTAACCCATTATTAAAATTTTTTCTTGAGGCACTGATAATTCAGGACCCAGGTTCATAAAAATGGATAAGGTGGTTTTGATAATAAACACATAAAAAATCAAGAATATCAGAGGAAGAAAGTGTTGGCTGGAGTGATCATGAAATCATAAAAATCATGGAAGCCATGGAATAATGTCTCATGAATTTCCCAGAAGGGGAGTCAGCAGCAGAAACATCAAGTTTTCTTTATTTTGTTTTGTTTTGTTTTTATTAAAATGTGCACGTTAGCACTCATCTACATTTTAAATTTAGATATTATTCATATCTTTTTGCTTGATACTGATGTCCTCAAATATATAAACCTCAAGTGACAATTCCATGAAAATATACAGTACATATGTTTAAACACATGTGTTATAGATAAGACTCTGAAAATTGATTTCCATCAACTATATCCTATCTTAAATATCCTAGGAGAATTTTTTTTCAAAAGTATCTATGAAGAATTCTGTTATGAATTGCAGAATCACTTCTTATATCTTTCACTTCAACATATTTCAATATCTTGAGCTTACTTGGCAAGGTACAATCTACATTGAGGCTTCAGCCCTTGCTCTATGTATGACAGACATTATAATAGCAAAAGATTCACCTTCTCAATTCTTGCACAATATTAGAATTTGCAGCAATATTGTACTCATCTAGAGTGACCTAAGAAAGATTTTATATTTCTTCTTAAAATTGTAATCTAACAGACAAATCTCCAAGAAGTAATTTATGATGCATTTTCTAAATTCTTCCTGTTGTCTTAAATGTCATTGGAAGTAGGACTGACAGCTTACTCTGCTTCACTCCCACACACCCAGAAATAATACACACACACACACACACACACACACACACACACCTCCCTTCATCAATGTAGTAATGCTTTCTTTACTGTAATACTACCTAATAATCTATAATCAGTAGTTATACCACCTATGATATTTTGCAGGAGTCTTGTGCCAAATGTAACCAACAACCTATTTTTAAATAAAATTTTATTGGAGTAAAGCTATGCTAACTTTTTTTCATATTGTCTGTAGAGGCCTTCGTGCTATATAATGGCAGAATTGAGCAGTAGTTGTGGCCAAGATCATGTGACTCACAAAATCTAAAATATTTATTATCTGGTTCTTTACAGATAAAGTTTACTGATTCCCAACCTATAGTCTAAATATTATGATGCATCAGAAATTCCTGGTCACTTATAGCTGTTAAAACTGAGTGTTTCTTAATCAAAATGATGCAAACATATTTCTGTAAATAACTTTGAGTTAATTATAATATAATTTTGGCAATAAGTTGCAGTAAATATTCTTTAATACCCAATGGCATACAGTGTTTGGCTATAAAAATATCTATCATATTTATTAATATTTCAGTGTGCCAGGTATAAGCAGGCTCTTTGGGGTATATATAGATATTTTTTAAAATCTTCATTCCAATAGTAAACTCTCATTATAATTTACTGATAAGTAAACAGAGGCCCAAAATGTTTATAAAAATTACCTAGCAACATACAAGTAGTATATTGAACAGCTATGATTTGATATCAGATTTTTTTTTCCTTCAAAATTCAGGTTCTTTCTAGTACTGAATAAAAACTTTTCTAAAATTATAATTTTTTTAGCTCTCTGGGAAGCTAACTAGACAAAACATGCAGGCACCTCACATTCTGAATTGACTTTATAGCCCTAGAGTCCTCTAACATTTAGTTCTAAATAAATACTATCATATACACAAGAGAGGCCTAAAGAAAACCAGTTAGTGCCATTACAATAACAGCAGGGCCTCTTAGAAAACAATTATTTTACTATCATACTAGGTGGAAAAGGAATAATTCCACAGACCATTTATATTTCTCCTTGGAAGTGCTCTCTGCATTAGAAGCCAAGATTGCACATTACAACAAAAGATGTCATCTCCACCTTCCTGCATTTCAATCCCTGCTCCATGCAAATAAAATTTAGAAATCTCATTGGAGGTGTTCACAGATAAAATGCTTGAAACAACTGCCCTGCATTAGAGTTTCACGAACCACTGGGGTGTAATCAGATCTTCTTTGAAAACCACATTCAGGCTCTGTGTACAATATCACTGTGACCACTGCTTCTCAGAAAGCCTGTACTCTAAAGCAAAATGAAGGTCTCAGATTGTTTGAGAACACAAAGAAATTTCTAAAAAAAAAAAAAAATACTTGCTAAGAATAGACTTCTTTTAAAGAAGTATATCCATGTGTCTGATCCAAATAAAAATATAAGGAATTGCCCTTAAAATTACTACTTTTATTCTGCAGTTAATATTCCTAGAAATTATATCATGATAAATTTGAGAGCAAGTGCAGAGAAGAAAATGGAATTACCATTTTTACTACTGTGTAGCCCAAATTAGAAAAAATTTGTTAATAACATTCAATCATATTTTTTATTGGGCATTTAATAGTTATCAATCCATCAATATTTACTGAGCTTATTGTGTGCTTATCATTGTGTTATAGCTGGAGTTTCAAATATTAAGAAAAATATGCTGCCCTCAAGGGCTTATATGTAGTAAAGATTTTGTAAATAATAATTATAATGTGGTAGCAGAAATGAAATAAAGGTAAGAAGAAGAGAAAAGAGAGAAGAAGGGAAGGGAAGGGAAGGGAAGGGAAAGTAAGAAAAGGAAGGGATGAAAAAAGGACTATTTACCTGCACATATGCTGGAGGAGAGATCTTGGTAACCTAACTCATCTTTAGTTGGTGAAATAAGAGAAGCCAAGATTAGTAAAGTCACAAATTATTCCATAGTTAGAACTGTACCTCCTACAGGACTATAGGATTAGAGCAAAAGCAATTTTCAGAGAGAAAACAAAAGAAAACAACAATAATGACTGAAAAGAAACAACCACTTACATGGAAAACTGACCTAATCCAAATGTAGCAAGACATAGGCTTAAGATATATTTACGGTTTTATCATAACTAAAACTTAGTTATCAATGAAATATGTCCATTTTTTTAATCTCATGGCTACTAGTTGGAATAGAAAGGTATTCCCTAACACGTAATTAAACCATTTGTTTAATTTCCACTCTCAAGCATAAGCATTTAGAAAGTAAAATGATGACTGTAGCAAAAACCTAATCAGTATAACTTGATTCATTTATCACGCTATGGTTTATTAGAAATGTTAAAATACAAGATATAAAATACTCCATATCTTTCATTTTAGGAGCTTTCACTTTATAAATCATGTAAAAATATTGGTGATTGGGTGAGCCTTTTGCAAATGTTACTTTATCTTCTTCACATAAATAACCACTTTCATGAATCTCAATCAGGTTAGAGTAATTGCAGTGATCATCAGATTAAACATGCTTTCCTTTGTTCTAAAATAAAAACAGATCTATTTTAGCACAATATATTATAAATTCATCTAATGCATTCCAAATTTTTATCGGCAGTTGATAGAAAAAAGAAACAATATATTCCTTTAACTATATTGATTCACTAAGAAGACAAACATTACTGCCAGTGTTTAGCAGTTGTTAACTGCAGAAAAACTTTTAACCCTTGATTTTTAATTTCTTCATCTGTAAATGTAGAAGATAATAATTTAGCGGCATGTGACTAGTAAAATAATCTATGCATGATGTAACTAGCACAACACCCAGCACAAAATAAGAAATCAATAATAGATATTTTTCTATTAGAGAAGATGCTATAAAATCTATTTCATTCCTCAAAAAACTGTTTCCTTTATTTTTTTTTAAACAATAAAGATGGAAATATAATGTCATTTGACTACAAGAAGTCCTAATCTAGTAAATATAAAAGGATCTGAGTACAGAGGGAAGTACTACCCAAACGGCACAATAACAATTATATATTTTGCTTTTTTATTCCACAATGACGTTAGTAATTAGCAGTCTTGACTAGACAGCATCTTTAATGTACAAGATGTGGCCTGCAATGATTTTAAACATTCATCTTTGATCATTACTATAAAAAAAAAGTTAAAAGGTCAAGCTGAAGAAGTTGGTAAAGAACAGATGAGCAGGAGCAAGATAACATTGTTTATTGTTCAGTAGCTAAGATTATAGACTCTGATCTGAACACAAACTCTGGTCTGCTAATTCAAACTTTGACTTTGGGCAAAATACTTTTTCTCTCTGAGCCTCGGTTAAGTGGATATAATAAACAAGGTCATGTGTTTGCTATTTGATATTCAGTGCTCTGTCCATGAAAGATTCTTAATAAATAGTAGTTAAATATATTTTTCAAATGTATTTAATTATGGGGTGATTATAAAGGGTTAATTTCAAGAGAATGACCCATCCTATAACAAACACACACACACACACGCACACACACACACACACACACACACACACACTAGCACACTAGCACACTGGCACACTAGCCTGGACCCTTCTTACTCAAATTTTGGTCCCAAGTTTAGCAGCATTAGAAAACATGGAAGCTTGCTGGGAATGCTGAATCTTAGGCCCCATTCCAATCATATGAATCAGAATCTTAGAAATTTTAGTAAGATCTTCAGATAATTTGGATGCACAACCAAGTTGAAGAAGCACTGATGCAGAGATTCATTTAATTGTAATTGTTCTATGCATTATGGCTACAACAGTGTGTAAATATACATACATATACAAATACACATACATATACATACACATACACATACACATATATATATATACATACGCATATATGAATAAAACATAGTATACCAATGCACCAATATTTGATTAGTTGAACCGAAATCCTTTATAACCAACAATGGTCACTATAAAACTGGTAAAGTTGGTATGTTAAGTAGTTTTAATTGTTATCTACAAAAGTAACCACTCATTGTCTTGTGGAGATCTGAAATAAGTGTTTGATGATATTAATTTGAAAATGAAAAGTAAAAATTGAAATGAAATAATTTAGTATTGCCATTCCACAGGGTAAGATTAGTCTGCCTCTTTATATACTACTTATCTGAGCAGATCAACATTGTCTCAAAATGTTTTCCAAGACAACTTATATTACAGTCATATAGGGACTAGTTGTAAGTGCAAATTCTAAGTCATCAAATTCCCAAATACAGTTAAGCAGAATTTTTAGGAAGTGGGGGTACAAAAGATGGGAAATACATACTCATATTTGTTTTTATTTTAAAAGGACACTTAGAAATATAATGATGACTGTGTCCCACTCTCAGAAATTTTAATTTAATTCATATAAGTGTTTCTTGGACATTGACATTTTTTAAAAGTTCTCCAGGCAATTCTAATGTAAAGACAAAGCTGAGAACTGTTGTTTCCAATAGAGCTAAGATTCATGGCTAGTATAAAAAATATCTTCATTAAGTTGTTTAATTCTAATTATGAAATATAAACTTCAACACTAGGTTGGGAAGACAGATTGAGCATAATAACCAGAACACGCATGTGGTCCTTTATATTCACACACTCATTAGCCACAATCCTAAAGTTGTGATAGTGGTTAGGACTCGAAATACAAAAATATTTGCTAATTAATTTATGTTTTGTCAAATCAATCTTCATTCAAACATTTGCCCTCTTTACTACTGACATTTCTCCCCATTTTGACATTAAAAAAATATTTATCAGATAATTAAAATAGAAGTGAACTGGATAGAATGATGGAGATTTAAATTTCTGCAAGTTATCCAGGATTTTATAAAAGTGATGTGGAAGAATGACATGCAAAATCATTGACAAATGACTTTCTGACAGAGGTATACCAGTTGGCAAGAAGAGAATTTCAGGAAACTGAGATGTAGGGTATCAAGAGAAGAGAGTTCAAAAAAGAATAACTGTATATCAAAAAAAAAAAAAAAATAGAAGAGGTCCTTAAGAAAACTGCTTATGTACTGAAAGATTCTATTAAAAGGATTCTTATATGAAAAAGATTCAAAAGTCATTCTTAGAGTGAGGGGTTATGTTAACTTTGAACTTAGAAAAATACACTGAAAAAATGGAATTTATTTTTACCAGTTTCCAATCATGATATAGTTGCAACTATAATCTAAAGTTTATAGAATATAAGGTTAAATAAATTATTTTTATAATTTTTAGTTCCATCTTTTCTAAGAGTAATTTCAGTAAGCACCCTATTCAATATAGTCTGAAATATGCTGCTGCATTTTACTAGATCAACTATCCTCCAACAACAGAAATGTTTCTATATATTTTCCTCTCTTCCATAGTACCTATAATAACAAGGATTTCAAAAGTCCATCTAGTTCAGAATCATGGCCAGTGCAAAGCTACTTAAAAATGTATTATCTGCCGGAACGGGACCTTAATTGCCATCACCCTGCATGATTCATTCATTTGGAAAATAACAAAGTTGGAAAGCTACAAAGCACAGATGTATTTTGTAACATTAACATTTTTTTTATTTTAAAAAAGAGTTTTCTTGGTAATAATCTTAAATATTTTTTACTTTCCCCCCCAAATTTAACTTCTGGTCAAATAAAATAATCTAAAATATGTTGCTTCATTTATTGGAGCATTGCTAATTCTGGTAAAAATAGTAAATCAACAAAAATGCACAATATTCAAAATGTTGAAGTAAGTAAATGTATTCAGCTAATGAAATATTATGAATCTGTAAAAAGTAATGTTATGATGAGTTTTTAAACATAAGAAAATGCTTATGTTTGAATGATAGGTGAAATAAAGAGTATATATTATTTATGCGGGATATGTTTAATTACATTGTAAAAACATACATATATATATATGTATGTATGTATGTGTGTGTGTGTGTGTGTGTGTGTGTGTGTGTGTGTATATATATATATATATATATATATATAAACAAAAACTGCAACAATGTGACCAAAATGTTAATATAGGATAGGGTTATAAAAGGTTTTCTTTTTCATTTAAATTTTGTTCTTTACTTTTCAAATTTTCAAACATTTTCCATGAAAAGCTTTAATTACTAGAAAAATAAAATAGAAAGCTTTCAAGTTTAAGTTCAAACTAAAGCCCAGACACCTTCTGTTCTCAATCTTGCAAGTCAAACTGATTCAAGATCCCTTGTTTCTTGATAGGTCACAGTGGAAAATGATTGCAATTCAAGAAATTCAGTTTCAAGAAATCATACATTGATATGTAATAAATTCATTACTGAACCTGTTTTTAATGAAGATTTAACTTGTTATAACGAAATGAGTATATTTTCAAAGAATGGGGCAATTTTATATTTATGAAAATCAATGTTTTTATTATGACACTAGAAAAGATAACAAAAAAGAGAAACCAAATCACCAGTCACCAAATCTTCCCTGTTAGGTAAGTGCTGAGTAACAAATGTATGGCCTCAGATTTTTCTTAGCAAAGTCAGTTACCATTACTTTCAATCTGAATCAACATATGAATTAAAAACTATTTGCCCATCCTAGATATTGTATGGATCTATGGAAGGGGCATATATTTTAAACAATAATATATCACAGACTTATTATGCAAGTTAGCATGGGGGTAGAGAGTGTGTGTTGACAGAGACAAGAATTTACAAGGTGTAATATGTCAAGCAAATTAAGTGGCAGACTGAGAAAAAGAAGGTTAAAAGCTATTTTCTTACCCTTTGAAACTACCTGATACAATACTTAAATCACGGTACTAAGCCAGTAGCAAATGGCTAATAATTCACTGTGTAACAGCAGGTAATACAATGGAAAGATGTCTTTGGAGGCTGGAGAACCCTGGAATATAGGAAAGGACTGACATCATCTCCCTGACATCTCTGTTAGAAATAGCCCAGTACTGGGATTAAATGTAATTAAAACAGAATCTGCATGTGGAGGAAGGTCTCAATATTTTTGTTAGAGTTTGGACTGGTAGATATTTCACAGGGCATTTAAGAACAAGCCCTAATAAATTATTTGTTGAAAGCTACTATAAATTTCACAAAGTAACATATGCAGTTCCAAGAATCAACCAATCTCCCATGAATCCCCATGATAATTTTTGTGTTAGAAGAAAGAGTACAGAAAGTGTAACAAAAAGGTCAATTGGGAAAAATATGGGTTCCCACTAGTTTACAAATTGAGTCTTCCAGAAAGCAATCAGCATGCCATCCTCCTCATTTCCTTGCCTCATATTTCATTTGTTATCTCCTGGAGCTGGATCTGAGCTTGTGATTTTAAATTTTACAAATGGAACATAATTGTAAAGCATTGACATAAATATATAATTACTAAGTATCAATGCAAACAATTCACTCATGCAAAGAACAGTTACCTAATTTATCTATCAAACATTTTTTTTTTGTAGGGAGAATGGGAGGGAGCGGGAGAAAGGAAGCAAGAGAAAGAGACAAAATTTCATTTTGCAGAAAGAAAATATAATTATATCATTTCTATAAATCATGTTTTTCTTTCAAGTTCTTTACTCATCTGTTTTATTTGACTATAACCCATAATCCCAATAAGTATAAAAAAACAAAAGGGATATAATTTCTACAAATGATACTAAAACTATAAGGTATCTATTTGGAAAATAAAAATGACCTTGAATGTTTTTAACTTATAGCACACAAAAAATACATAAAAATAGAGTAACATTAGCAAGGTCAAATAAGATATCTGTCTCTTGTATACTCTAAGAACAACAATAATTTGGCATCCACCCACAGCCAAAAGTGCTTTCATGGAAGATTTTGGATCCAGCTAAGAGATTGGGAAATACCAGTGCAGTCCAAGATCAAAAAGAGCAATATTGAGAAGGCAGGCTTGCACCCAGTTGGCTTAGTTGCTGTTCATGGTCCTTATATACCTAGAAACAACTCAATTACCCTGAGGATTCATCTAAGCACTATGTGGCTTGGTTCTTTTGCCAGCACCATATACCAAGAGACTGGGAAAAGTCACACCTACCCATGTACATGGGTTATAGGTATTCAAAACTTAATCTCAGCTACAGACCCTGAAGTGGACTATGAACCAGCTTCAGCTCCTATTGATTAAAGTCCAGTCAGGTTATAGATTCTGAAAGAGTCTTGTAGCCTATCCCATCTGCAGTCTGTGAATAGCCATTTGGCACAAGGACCTTGCAGGAGACACTCCTAGCAACAAGTCTAGAGATCTTGAAAAGCCCCTATGTTCAGCTCTAATTCTCTGAACAGCCAAAGTCTGCCAACCCATGGACCAGCAGGGGACAATCCGTTCTGCAAACCCAAAGATCCTGAAGGGCCTAATAGTCAGTTCAAGCCTTTCCCAGCCATGGTTTGTAAGCAGTCCTGCTGTCACAGGCACCCTAGGGAGAACACTCATGTCTGCAGTTCAAAAGATCCAGAAAGGGCCTTATACTTAACTACAGCACCTCCAGCCACAATCAGGGAGCAGTCCAGCTTACCCAGAAACCTGGTGGCACACTCATCTTAGTCTGCATAGTCAGGTCTAGAGACCTAAATCTTAACTATGGAAACTGAAATATCTCTGAGTCGCTGCTCTGGTCTCTCTTATACATGTCCCAGAGCCACCACTGCCTACCCAGGGACTCATCCAGTGACTAGGCAGGAACCCTCCCAGGGATCTACCAGAAGCCACATGCCTCCATATACCTAGTAATAGGTGCACTGATTGGATACTCAATGGTGGACTCTGAAATGGATGCTTGTCCTAGTGCCACCCCACTGAACAAGCTATTGGAGGAAATTCCAATGATCCAGGTACCAGGCAGAATCCACACCTGCCTAAGCCCCAGTAGTAAGCACACCAACTGTGGACCCCACTGCAGACCCAGCAACAGCCTCAAATCTGGCTCCAACCCAGAATGACTGAAAGTTTTGGGGTAATTCCATCATACCTGGGAAACAAGGGGAGATGACCTTTACCTGCTAACACCAGTCTACAGAGACTGAAAAAGGTATTTGTTCATTCAAATACATATAAATTTATGTAAGTCTACATGGGTCACAAAGAAATAGGCAGGAAACTAACAAAGCTCCAGTAACTGACCCCAAATAAGTGGATCTATAATTTATGTGGTAAAGAATGCAAAATAAGCATCTTAAAGAAACTAAGTGAAAAGCAAGAGAACACGACAACAAAACCAGAAACACAAAGCATGAACAAATTAAGTTTAAATGAATAAAAAAGAACCAAACAGAAATCCTGAAGCTGAAGAATGAGAGAGCTGAAAAATTCAATAGAGAGCTTCAACAACAGCTTTGATTATTTCTTATTAGCCAGTTAGCAGGAAGAGAGAGAGAGAGAGGAGAGAGAGAGAAAGAGAAAGAAAGAAAGAAAGAAAGAAAGAAAGAAAGAAAGAAAGGAAGGAAGGAAGGAAGGAAGGAAGGAAGGAAGGAAGGAAGGAAGGAAGGAAGGAAAGAAAGAAAGAAAGAAAGAAAGAAAGAAAGAAAGAAAGAAAGAAAGAAAGAAAGAAAGAAAGAAAGAAAAGAGAAAAAGAAAAGGAAAAAGAAAAGAAATTCTACACGAATTATGGGACACCATCAAACAAATGAACATATGCATCATGGGAGTCCCAGAGGAGACTAGAGAGGGTAAGAAAATAAGAGCTGAAAACATCTCAACTTTTGAAAGAGGGATGAACATCTAGTTGAAGGATATTCAAAGAACTTAAATAAGATAAAATGAAATAAGATTACTTCAAGACACATTATTATTAAAATGTTAAAAGGTAAACACAACTAAAAGATTTTTAAAGCAGCAAGAGAAAAATGACTCATCACATAAGGCTATAAGCAGATGTCTCTGCTGAAAGCATGTAGGCCAGGTGGGAATGAAATTATATAAATCAAAGGGCTAAAAGGAAACACTGCAAACTAAGAATATTATACGTGGTCAACTTTCCTTCATTAATGAAGGAGAGATGAAGATCTTCCAAAACAAACAAGAACTAAGAGAGTTCATTATCAGTAGATCTGCTTAACAAGAAATGATAAAAAGTGGTTTTCCAGTTGAAATAAAAGGACACTAAGTAACATAAAAAGATAATATAAAACTCAACAGTGAAGGTAAATATGCAGTCGATTTCAAAATATACTAATATTGTAGCAGTAGTATATAAATCACTTTTATCTCTAGCATGAATATTAAAAAATACTAATGCTTAAAATAACTATAGCTACAATAATTTCCTCATGAATGCACAATATACACAGATGTAAAGTATGAAATCAATAGCAAAAATTGTGGGAGAATAAATGTGTAGAGATTTTTAATGTGATTGAAGGTCAGTTCTTATCATCTTAAAATAGACTTATACGATGTTTTATGTAAGCCTCATGATGACCCAAAAGAGAAAAACCTATGGTAGATTAAATTTTCATAGGATTAAAACTATGTAAGAAAGTTTTAATACTTTAATTTTGGAGGAAGAAAGTGGTTGGTTAATATTTTAACAGAACCCTCTGAGAAGATGATGGCATTTAAGCTAAAATCTAAGTAACGCAAAAGAAGCAGTCAGGCAAAAGTCTGAGAAAAGTGTTTTAGGCAGCAGGAAAAAAACACAAATGCTTGAGGTTGAACTAAAGTTGACATTTTAAAAGGTAGAAGATAAGAAAGTCCATCTAACTGGACTGTATAGGATTTAAGAGGTGGTCAAGGAAAAGATTATAAAGCCCTTTGAAGAGTTCAAATATTATTCTATTTCAATAGGAAGCCAAAAGAAGATTACAAGAAGATTGTAAAATAATCTGATAAAGTCTCTAAGTAAAGCAGAGGAAAAAATATAGGATAATAGGAGACTATTTCAGAAGTCCAAGTAAGATATGATGGTAGTTAGAATGACTATGGTAGTGGTAAAGTTGTGAGAAGCAGTTGGATGGAGGCTAAGTTTTGGAAACAGAACCAATAGGACTTGCTTCTGCATCTGATGTGAAAAGCAAACAAAATAATTGAGAAAAAATGTAATTAAGTAGAGAAGTGGAAGGGTAGAAAGATAAGTAGAATGTCTAAATATGGAATTTTAGAATTATGTATCTGTTGCATGAGACTAAAAATTGATGAGAATGATTGGTCTTCATGAAAATAAAAGTCATTGAAGTTTATGAGGTCACATTGGTGGTTTCTGAGAAGAAGTATGTTAAACCTGAGAAAGAAGGAGAGCTCCGAGTGGCTAACTGGGCTCAAATTAAAAAGAAAAGAAAAGAGTCTAGTAGCCATTTCTACACATGGACTTCTCACACAAACTGTACTTCAAGGAGAAGCTTGCACTGAACTGCTGCCTCTGAGACTTTTTTTTATCCAGTGAGGACTATGCAGCTATGTCCCCATCAACATCTTCACTAACCAATCAGAGTGACTTCATTCTGACCAATCAGAACAGTGCTTTTTGGATCAATCAAACTGCAAGGACTTGGAGTCCTCATGTGCATGAGGACAGACCAGTTAGGGACCAGGAGCAGGAACTTCTATCTATATAAGTCAGCAGCCCTCTGGTTAGAGAATACACTTTCCATTTTCCCTTAAGACTAAAGCTTGCATTTCTTCAGCTGAAGCTGAAACACTGAAAATGAAACACCAAAAAGATCTGGCAGCAACAGAGCAGAACAGATGGGGGCAGGGCAGAGTGGACCAGACTATAGCAGAATGTAGCAGAGCTGTCTAGCCAGAGAGGGACCTCATCCTAAGGCTGCTTCACAGCCATGCAGCTTCATAATTGAGCTGTAAAACTATTAAGTGTTCCATAGCCATTCTGTTCTCACAGCCATGCTATATCACAATCAAGCTCTTTGCACTCAATAGTTTCCTTCTTCACCACACCCCTAGTTGGAGATTCCTGTTAGCATTGAATTAGTGCCAACAGCCATTGGTTGACAAGTATTACACAGAAAAATAGTTAGGCTTGGCATGAATAAGATGACATAATCTAGGAGGTAATGTATTTAGTGAATTGAGAAGTGCCTGGGAGCTTGATAGATAACAGTGAAGAGAGGAGCATTAAGGATGGTTAATTGGTGATAAAAGCATCAGATGAGCTAAACGTTTTAGATAAAGTTTGAAATTAAATGGATTGTGCATAGGAATGGGGAAAGTGTTTTATTTGAATTCTCACACAGAGTTACAAAGGGCTGGGAAATGAGAAATCTTAGTGTGAGAAAGCACACAGAAAGTAAATCAAGTCAGAGAGAAAAATCACATTGTCAGGTTATGAATATAATGACATTTGTTTACATTGAATCCATTTGTGTATGTTTTTGCCACAACACATAGTGCCAAGCAGTAACAAAATTTAGAGTGAAAAAATAGGATGTGAGTTTGGAGGAGAACTTTGGAATAAGTGAGAATGTGAACACACAAATGGAAGGATGACCCTAGAGATTTATATCTTGCAAAGTGGCTGATGGCAACAGGGATAAGAATAGTATGTTTATTTGGCTATGCTTTTTCCCAGAAAATTTAAAGTCAGTTCTTAATGAGATGATAGTGTTTGTGCAAGAATAAGAGAAGTTGTGAAAGTTCTCAAGAGTTTGGTTTCACTGCAACTATCCAAAAAATAGGAGTATACATAGAGAAAATGAAACCTAACTTGGGAGTGAGGAGCAGTGATTGGATGGGAAGGTTGTCCCTGAGAGGTGAATTCTGAGAAACAATGGGTAGTATGGGGCAGCCACAGCTAGTAGAGTTGTTTGAAGTATGAAAAAGGAAATAGAATAAAAGGACAGTGAGAAAGAAATTTTCTAAGGGTAGCAAATTTATTATAGAGAGAAGAAATCTAAGGAGGAAATGAAAGATCAAGTTCACTCTAGGAAAGAAAGGAGTTGGCAAGGCAATTCAGAAAAAAATGAGGTATATAAACAAAGGGCTGGGAAAACAAAGGATTCAGAATCACATTCAAATAGCAGAACATGCTATCTCATCAAGATCCTAATGGTTTATTGTCATTAACTAACTGTTCCATTTACACAGAGTCATAGATGACTTATAAAAGTTCCAAAGGGCTGATACCTGGTACCTCTACTAGCTCTGTTCTAGAGAAAGATGGAAAATACTTGGTATGGCTGTTGATCCATGCTGCATTCCTTACTCTTACTCTGTCATAAAAAATGAGTGAAGTGGCATTCATGGTCAACATAAGACAAAAAGAGAAGAAATCTCAGGCTATATTACATGGAAATAAATGAGACCTCCATCATGTAAATGATCTGGGGTGAGATGCAAGACTTAGGAATTTTCAAGTGTTCATGGTTTTTAAAATTTCAATATACAGTCAGAGTTAAGAACCACTGATATAAATTAAGAGAGAAATATTTCCAATACTTTCTTACAAAATCATAACAGTACCATCAGGGAAAGTTAGAAGCTATGACTGAAGGAGAAAATTACAAATATTTCCCACTTATAACTATCTATGCAAAAATTCCAAATAAAATATTAACAAACCAATTTTAGTAGCATATTAAAAGAATAGTAGAATATAACCAATAGGGATACATCCTGAATTTGGTTAAAAATGTGATTATTACTTCTTAAAAATAGTAGGGAGGAAAAATATATGGAAAGTTGTAATATTACTTAAATTTTTTTAAATAATGTAAAAAACCAATTGATTTTACACTTCGAGAAAACACACCACACCCCCCTGATCCATATATATCCTATTTACTGGTAAAATCCTAAAAGCCTTGCAATTAGTCAACTTTTAGATATAGATATATGCTTTTTCTGGCATTATTCTGAAGTTGCTTGCCAATGCCAATTAGACTACAGAAAGATAGAAGTTATTTAATGTGTAATACGTGGAAAACAATAACAAAAATAAAAAACACAGGAGAGACTAGTAAAAAAATATCAGAAATATTAAAGAATTTTAAAATAGTGACAAAGTTAAAACAAATATACAAAATACCTTGCCTGTGTACTACACAAATAATAGCAGTTTAGAAAATTCACTTTAAATATATCTCACTCATAATAGTAACAGCAAAAAAAAAAAAATCTTAAAAATAACTTTAGTAACAATATGTAAGACTCACGTGAATAAAGCAACAAAACTGCCAAAGCAAGAACAAGGTTGAAACACATGAAGAAGCTATTGTTCTTGAACACAAAGATTCAATTTTGTATGACAGTTATCCCTAAACCAGTCAATAAATTTAGAGTATACTCAATGAAAATGTTAACATGTGTATGTACATGGGTCTGCCTCTCTCTCTGTCTCTGAGTTTAAGTTTTAAATGTGTCAATATTTTAAAATTTATCTAACAAAGAAAAAATTTAACAAGAACCAGCCAGGTAAATTTCACACGCGCGCACGCGCGCGCACACACACACACACACACACACACAAACACACACACACACACACACACACGATGAAAGAGGATTGGTCCTAAACAACATTAAAACATACAATAAAACAACCAAAATTACAACAGGATGATGTAGTTGTAGGACTAGAATAAATCACTGGAAAATAATTTTTTAAAATCTAAACATATCCAGGATACATTGACAATTAGAATATGAAAAATCAATATTTCAAACAGACAAGAGAAAGATGGATTATTCATTAACTGTCACTGGGATAACTTCCAGCCATTAGGTAATAAACAAGCCAGTGCTCACTCATTTCACCAAAATAATTTCTAGACAGATCAAAGATTTAAACATAAATATATAAATTATATATGTATATAAATATAAATATATATAAATTATATATGTATATAAATTTTATATAATTGGAAAATTATGTATATATCTAATTGAAAAAGTGGTTTCTTTTGCTGTGCAGAGCATTTTAATTTGACATAGACCCATTCAATAATTTTTGCTTTTACTTCCCTTGTCTTTGAGGTCAAATTCATGAAATCCTCTAAATCCAAGATCCGTGAATTTAGTACCTATGTTTTCGTCTATAAAATTTATTGTTTAAGGTCATATATTTAAGACGGAATCATTCTGAGTTAATTTTGGTGTATGATGGCAGAGAGCAATCTAGTTTTATTCTTTTGCATGTTGCCTTCCTATTTCCCAGTACTATTGATTGAAGAGGCTCTCCTATCTCCATTGCATGTTTTTGGCTCATTTGTCAAAAAGTATCTGCTCATGTATCAGTGACAATGCTGCATTGTTTATGAAAGCCAAAAGTGAGACATTTTGGCTACTTTCACTCATTCATACAATGAAACATTACAATTAAAAAAAAAATAAACCTCTGTGAATTCAATGGAAAGATGTCAATGGCACCACTGTCAGTCTGAAATGGATTTTGCAGAACAGGACCCACAGTGTGATCTGATTTATGTTCTAGGTAATATTTATATGTGTTCTCCTTGACATATAGCCACTTTAAACTTCAGTATAGTTAGGATCTTTTTCTTTTTTATAAAAGGTGTATTGCTTTTTAAAATTAGCTAGCTATATAAAGAGGTAAAAATGTGTTTCTTAACATGGTCCCCAAAATATAGCTAAATGAACTACCATTGTCAAAGTATTACATATACTAATATACATTACCTATATATATTGTAGTAAACATATATTGTACAGTTCAGAAAGCACCTCTAGGGACTCCAATGCCTTATGTCAAATTGTGAGAACATTAATTTTTGTTTTGTAAATCACTGACTATAATGATAAACTGGAAGACTGGGCAGGATATAAATGGACATGTTGAAAAACATATTAAATGAAATTCTGATATCTACTTTATCTTAACCTCTTTTATTTTTGTTTCCTTCTTTATCTTTTCTAATATTTACTGAATGCCTACTATGAAAGTGGAGCCATATGAAAAAACTGAGACCTGTTTTTGATCTATAGAACTATGAATTTTTTCTAATTTGATCTCGCACATTTTCGGCAATCATGATATTTAATCTGCACTATATTTTTATATGGTGAATATTATTAACCCCAATTTTTACACACACGCATACACACACACACACCATTGAGCAAGTTATTTAAATTCAAAGAATTAATTAATTAATTAATTTATTTATTTATTTATTTTTATTTTTTTAATACAGAATTTATTTCACATGTATATTTTTGGATCCCCACAATTTTCATTTGTCTGACTGCCACTACCACTATGATCTATCATTACATTTCACACATACTTAAAACCAAGCACAGGGTGGAGTTCCATCTTTAAAAACTAAACAGACCTTTCAGACAACACATTTTGGCAATGGAACCTGGACAACATTTATCACTCACAGTAGAAAAGTTCTCATTCTGTATCTTATAAAGAATAGTCATATACCGACTGTTATAGAAATGAAATAAGACAAAACATTTCAACAAACTATTTAAAACATTTTCTTTAAAAGATTTCCTCCATTGCCAGAGACCTTGAATAGCATTCTGGTCAGTCATCCAGAGCAATTCTTCACATAATTGATGAAGTTGGCTTCCACTTTAGAAGGAGCTATCTTTTTTTATATATTTGCTTGGATTTTTGCTTTAATATCTTCTATAGAACTGGATTCCTGCAGTGTCTTAGGAGTTTTTTTCTGTTTTTTGTCTGTTTTTCTGTGTTGTTGTTTGTTCATTTTTAAGGATTCTTGATCTTTTGATCTTAGTATTAATAATTTTGTAATCTGGTTTGATTTTTGTGCATTTTGGCTGGAGTATTGATATAGATTTCTTTACTGTAGCTTTTTCTTCAGCTTCCTCATCATCAAAATTATCATCTTCATAATCATAATCTTTATCAGCAGTAAGTTTTACTTTTTTTTCTGTGGAATGTTTTTATCACTTCCAGGAGCAGATCACTTTCCAGATATATTTAGGAGTTTCACTTCCCCTTTGTCTTCATCTTCTGACTGTGCTTCTTCCTCTACAGCTACAAAGTATTGTCAACTAATATGCATGGGCCCTGAAATACACTTAACTCTAAGACCATAGGTGGTATTATTATTTCAAAGCCCCCAAGGGGAACCACTGGCTGTAGAGATATTTTGAAAGTTACCTTAATTGGACTGCCTTCAAAATTCATTGTCTCTGCTTTAACTATGTACAATTCATTCTTTGCATCAGCTCATAAAGGACTGTTCTTAAAGATAATTGAGGCTCACTTTCAACATTAACTACTTTAAAGTGATAATTTTTGTTGACGTTTGGTTTATAATAGTTTTAGAGGCTGGAAGTCCATGATTAGGGTGCCAGTATGCTCAGTTGAGGGCTCCCTTCCAGGTTGCAGACTTCTTGTTGTATCTTCATAGATGGAAGGGGTTTAAACCTCAAAGAATGTAAATAGCTTTCAAAAGGGTACACAACTAGATAGTGCTGGAGTCCAAAATAGAACTGGAAGCTTGTTTGACATCAAATTACAAATATTTTACCTTCTTTCATGCTGGGTATTTATTTCATAAGAGGGTTGAATTTCTTTTTTATTATTATAGAACATCACAATGTCACATTTTTACCACCCACTCATTTTTTGTTCATTCACCATTTATCAAATGCTTTCTGGTGCGACACTAGTAAATGTTTAATAACCTATTCTCTGGGGGAAAAGCCCTTTCCCATTCCTAATTTTATAACATAAATACTCCCACCATGCCTGATTGTAAGCTACCAAGTTGATCCAAAACAGCTGAAGAGTTCCTGAAAATCTGAAAATCAGCTCTCACAGACCAGCAGGAGTCAGGCAGCACACTGTGGACTGCTTTTCATATACCAGGCTATTAGGCATTAGAGAAAAATAGAAATAATGATCTTTCCGCTTTTGAATAATCCAGACTAGTAAAGAAAAATAATAACCTACAACATAAATTATCATAACTTTTGGGAAAAGTGGATAATTTTAATATCTATTATCTTTACTTTATCATCTTTTAGATTACTATTTATAATATTGTTCTCAATTGAAGGTTACTTTAATCATCCTCAAAACCATAATATAAGTAATTAAAATTTATCCAAGAGATTAGCCATAAAAAATTGTAAATCAAAACTACTTTAAAACTTTATTTTTCAAATTTTCTATATACAAAAATTCCTTAATGTTAGTTCATCTTGTATATTCTATCTAATGTGATTTTTACTAGCTGTATAAAATTAGAACAGAATTAAATGGTAGCAACTACCTGTGTTGCATGTGATAATTACTATAATCATGCCATCATCATTCTCTAAATTGATGTATTTTCCCTACAACACATCAAGAAAATTATTTACTTCTAAGATGATGAATGACTTACAACAACAATTCAGACAGGCATTACAATGACAAGTAATAAGGTAAACACAATTTTTCCTTGAAATAGAAACACAACTGGTTCTATATGTTGGCATGTGTAGATTTTACATTTAAAACCACACATTAAATTTTGCAGACATTAAGAGCTCTGATTAGGAAAAGCCTGATGCTGACAAATGAAGATGCCTTAGCCATGTTTTCTCTATGAAACACACAATGTTCTTTATAATATTAAAAAATGGCCATTGTTATAGGAGAAAGCCAGTTCCACTTACCAAAAGTGTTGTTTTAAAAGCAGCCTTAATGACAAATTACTAAATAATTTAAAATATGAAATGAATTACTTTCTTGTGTAGATAGTAAGTGAAAAGAGGAAAGTATTTTATAAAATATTTTTTTGAAAATTGCTATTCATTATTAGGGTGTTATGAACCCAATATTGAATCTGATGATCTGTAATGTGAAAGAGACAAAGTTTCTGCAGATAAGTCTAACTCCTTTTTTGACATAACCCTATCTTTCTCACCCACAATACCAAAGAGAAACATATTTTTTACCAGGCTTCTAGAGAATTATATGTAATTAAACTTAAACCAATTACTATAGGTTGAACAATTATTCTTACACATGCATGTGTGCATTACTACTTTTTAAAAATTATGCAAATGCTGTTCACATATATATTTACTTGAATATATTATTGTAATTAGAATAGCTTTTGATACTGTTTTTATCCCAAGGTATAGTTACTAAAGTCCAACTGTCATACAGGATCTATGAAATTTTTATATTATAAATTAATCTGAATTTTAAAATGGCAATCATTTAAGATGGTTCATAGGACACTTATGTCCAGAAAGTAAATGTAAGTTTGATGCTTTTTCAACAGAAATGTCTTGAGCTAATTACTATGTTTTAAATAAGACTAAGTGGATGTTTAGATACAGGAATGTTTAAAATATGGCCTTGTCCTGAACAGAGTCTTATGGAAGACAGAAACATAAACAAGTATAAGATAATATATAAGAGAATGTGATGACCAATTTGTTTCATGTACAAAGTGAATGATGA
Organism: Cynopterus sphinx; assembly: GCA_030015415.1. Classification (NCBI taxonomy): domain Eukaryota; kingdom Metazoa; phylum Chordata; class Mammalia; order Chiroptera; family Pteropodidae; genus Cynopterus; species Cynopterus sphinx. The sequence goes on from CM057379.1 coordinate 130,383,795, forward strand.
AAACATAGGGGAGGAATCAGGTAATAAAAGGCATGACTTTTGAAACTTGAAACACAATAAGAATAATTCTATCAGGTGAGTATAGAAGGATTATTCAACAGAGAAAAAAAAAGCTAGCAAAGTTTCTCCCTACTATTAAAAGTTCTGATTTTCAGTTTGTGAACACAGACAGGTCTATAATTGAGCATCTCTCCCATGATTCATATTCTTACAATCCTTATTCAATCCACTTCATGTGGGTTAAATTTTTTGGCATAATCTACTGAATAGTATTAAGATAAGATTTTTTCCTTCTAGCGAAATTTCAACTTATTTACTTTCACACATACGCATTAAGCCATGTTCTATAGCAAAAATACATTAATTCTGCCCACACCAATCATTGGTGTTAAGAATCATGAACAACCATCAGATTAGCTTAGTCTGCTTTTTACATTTGCTGAATTTGGATTTAATTTTAAAGTTTTTTTTATCATATTGTTATTCTCATGATATCTAACAACTTCAAAAGCAGTAAGAATATTTTAAGAATGTATATGAAGAGTGTAATCTTTATAGAAATGATAGTTGAGAAAATTAAATTCGAAAGTGGTGAAGTGACAAATATTTTACATATATATAGCAAATAAATCATTTGTGAGTAGCAGTAATTCAGAAGTTCTGGTGGTGACTCATATATAGGCTAACCATATGTCCCAGTTTGCTTGGGACAGTCTCAATTTACTTCTGTTATCCCAATGTCTTTCTGGTTTGTTGTTTGTCACAGAATTTTTATTTTTTAACAATGTTATTTTTAATAGTTGCATTTAAACAACATGGTATGATTTTGAGAGCTCTTCACTTTGTACTATAAATTTCTGCTATGATCTCTCTTAGTATATGTGAAACATATGTTCACAGAACAGAATTCTCCCTTTCACTGGTAGTTACATCTAAAAACAAACAATAATACCCTACTTCTTTCCCCAACTCTTTTCAAATGCAATGTAACTAACTTAAACCTTTTAACAGAGAGCACACAGAAGTCTTGCTGGTAAACTAAAGAACACTGAGAAACCCTTCAGGTCTCTTTCAAAGATAGGTAAAGGATTAGTGCCACTCCCGCTGCTGACACATTTGGTATACCATCCAACCATCCATTTTCATCATGGCCATGGCCAGTCTATGATCCTGAGAGGCCCAAACCACAAAATATTAGTCAGCAAGACAGTGGAAAACGTAGGAAATATTGGAAAAGTATATGTGAAATTTAAGTGGGAAATAGAGGACAAGAAGCCCTGCCTTATCAAGTGATAGAGTAGTCCGATGTCTGTTGCTACAATGGTTGTTGCATTATTTTATGGTGTAAAATTGCAGCTCATATTATTTTTATTTTCCAATAAACTATTTAGGAATATTAATTTTAAAAAGTACATGTTTAATAAAAAATTAGTGATTGGATTTCTGCTTCTTAAGATTTGGGGATGTAATGTTCACAAAATATATGTTGTTATTCACCTTCCACCTTGGGAACTATAGCAATATCACTGATAATGGTAAAACTGAAGAACACAAATCTACTTAACAAAACATCTCCATGGGCTTCAAGTATTATAGTTAATTTAAGAGGACTATACATGAAGACCAGAATTTAATACATGTAGTGACAGAAGATATGTTTGTATAACATTCTGTCAAACTTGATTTTTTATTTAGATCAAATTACTATCCTTCTAAGTTAATCCTGCTCACTTTTGATTTCAAGTTTTCATGTGCGAGGATAAAATGTAGAGTAATACCTATTAATTTATTGGTTTGAATAGCAGAACTTTGCAAAAAGCTGAATGAGTTCAGTTTTATACTGTCATTAGACTCATTAAAGTTAATTCCTAAAATAGTTCCTTATATTTTCCTTCAATTCATGGAATCAAAATAGAGCTTTAAAAGTTTACTGGGTCTGTATAAGTTATGCTCTTTCAGAGAAACAGAACCAAATGGATGTGTGTGTGTGTGTGTGTGTGTGTAGAGGGAGAGAGACATTTAAAGAAACTGGCTTACATAATTATGCAGTCTTGGTAAGTCAAAATCTGCAGGGTAAGCTGGCAGGCTGGGGACCAAGGAAGAACTGCAGTTCTAGTACAAAGGCAATCTGTTGGTAGAATTCCTTGTTTCTTGGAGGAAGCTACAATTTACTCCATTAAGACCTTCAACTAACCCATTCACATTATGAAGGATAATCTGCTTTCCTCAAAGTCCACTGATTTAAATGTTAATCTCATCAAAAAAACCAAAAAACTTTCACAGAAACATCCGGAATAATGTTTCAGCAAATATATGAATATTGTAGCCCAGACAATTTAATACTAAAATTAATTATCACAATGTCTAAGGTAAACCATTTTCTATTCTTGTGAATGTTATTATTTTCTATGAAAATAATGAACATTGAAGATAATACTATAAATACAAATTTTGCTAAAAAATATTGTTACTAAATTAGTAATTCTATGGAGCAGGATGTTACTTGTACTTGGTCATAGTAAATACGTCATTCATATTTGTGCTTAAATTACATGCAATATTTTACCAAGTGATGGGAAAGCCATGGCTGTTAAAAACTCAACTACAAAATTCAGGTTAAAGAACTTGAATACAGAAGTTTACATTAAACTTGGAAGTAGTTATTTGGCCTTGCTTCTTAGAGTTTAAACTTCAATCAGATTTTAAAAATGCATGCTGTTAAAGAATTACTTTGTAAATCATCCAGTATGTCTTATGATAGTACCAATTTTTAATTTGGGAAAGGAGACACATTGTGTTTCTCTGTACTTTGCTTTTAGTTTGGAATTAATTGGAGATATCGAATAAAATCATCCAACAAATAAGAAAATAGCATTTTGATGCTTTAAATAAATTTCAGTTATTTAAAACAAAGCTTTAAAACAGGAAATATTGAAATTTATACATAAAAAATTTGAGAAAGGAATTGCATAAACATAAAGAGCATAGAAAATATAAGATTTAATTTTAAAATTCTTCAATTATACTTCAAAATGTGGAAAGAATATTTGATAGAGTGAATCTACATTTTTGCAGAAAAAATCTATTTTTAAATTGCTAAATTTATGGTCTATACCAGAGTAGAATAAAAAATGAGAACTCCAATGATTTGAAAAATCAATATTTAGAAAAAATTATTATTAATACAGAAAATTTGTCTTATAAATATCTTTGCTGGAAAGGTTAGAAGAGAGGCAAAACAAAAACCAAACCTAATAAAAAATATTGGGTTGAAATATTTTTATATTTTAAAGTGAAAAAAATTGTATTATTTTTTATTTTATAGAATTTTCACTAAGCTTAAGAGAGAATTTAACATGTAAAAATGGTATTTCTCAATTAAAAATATTATGATCTACAGGAGTCAATTGAAAGTTTCAATAATTTCAAATTTCTTAACCATAAAATGCAATTTTGAAGATTACATAATTTTAAGATTTCATATTAAAAAAAACTTTTAAATAAGACCACTTTGCAAATGAATATACATTTTTTCAGAAATAAATATACCATATATGTGGTGTAAAACTGATAAGGTATAAATTTGATCAAATTATTAAAATGTGTATCAAGAATAATTAAATTGCTTATGCTATATTTTTACTATTCAGACCATCCATATAATCAATGTAAAGTAGATTTTGTTTTAATAAAATGGATATGTTATTTTTATGTTTTTGTTTTATTTCTAAATAATAGTTTTTGAATAAAATTATCATATAAAGAGAAAGACAATCTATTAGTCAATAAAGAAATATTATAAAAATTACACAATTTAAATATCTTAATAACCTTTTAATTTTTCCAAATGACTCTACTTAATTGCTAAATGATGTGACCACACGTTACATCATCTTTACATCTAAACTAAAAATCATTAGAGACAGATTATGCTATGACAAAATAATTTTTTTTTAATGTTCAAATTTCTGGCTCCAGGATTATTAACAATGTCCAATGCCTTATTATCCTGCCACTAGTTCAAGAAAAGATAAGAAATTAATTTCAGAATAAGCACAAGGACAGAATTATTGCTTAAATTTGAGTTGCAAACCATATATATTTTCTATTGGTATTCTTGTTAATAATTCCTAAATTTTTGTGAAAGATACTATCTGTCAGATATTTCAAGGGCTTTGTCTTCCTTTACTCTAGGAACCCCACAGAGTAGGTACTATTTTCATCCCTTTTATAGATAAAGAAAACAAGGCTTAGAGAAGTTTGGCAACAAGTCCAAGGTCACAAAAGTGGGAACTTGTTATTCAGAATGGATTCTATCTACAGTTCCTTGGCAATAACATTACAGAAGAGTGGTGAGTACTGAATGGTTATGGGTCCTTTACCAAAGATAAACTTATCAATGTTAAAAGCATAAAAGAGGCAAACACAAGGTAAATCATTAAGTAGAAGAGTGTGCTTAGCTATATAAAACATGGTAGGATCAACTGGCTTAAGCCTCACTTCGTCACTTTGAAGGACTCTTAAATGTATCTGCCTTTTAACAAGCAGATGTATCTCCAAGTGCAGTGTCTCTATAATACATGGCTCATTTTTCAGACATTATTTCATGTGAGATGTTAAAGATTTTTGAGGTAGTTTTCCCTCTGCTATCTGTTGTCATCTGAACTGAAAAGCTAACAAAATTTCTATATGGGAAAAAGGAAACTCATGACGAATACTCTCTAAGATTGTTAACTTTCCCCTGGACCATCTTCTAGGCAAAAAACATTTTTTCATTCCCTCAAACCTCACAAAGTCTCTGACTTTAGGACACAAAAAATAATCAGTGTATACTTACTGAATATTTATAAAACTCATAAAATTATTTGATAAGAATTTTTTTCCAAGTTTCAGCATGTACAAACATCCTCTGGCAAAGCTATCAGAATGCTTCAAATTTGTACTACTGCACTTCTACAAGGCACTCTGGTTAAACTTAGATTGTATTCTTATTAGCACTCACACAATTTAGTTCTTTGTAAAAATTCACATTTCTGTTTGCACTCTTTTTTTCTGAAGTCTTATCTCCTCTCTAGCAGCATTTACTCTATATCCCCTGAGCTCTCTTTAGCAATGATAGTACACAGAGTGGGATTTGCCAAACATGAATATTCTATAAAGGATCACAGAAATTCTCTAGCTCACTGACTCCATTGGCTTTGAAGGCAAATTTCAACATTAACAGAGTTCTGTTCCTCCTTTTCAGAACTAAGTGATAATAATAAACCCATATTATGAGAGTAAATTATATTCAATACAGAATTATAATTCTTATAGATACAGAGCATACTTTACTCCTCTGCATTTCTTGTTTCCCTAGTTTATTTTGGCATGTTGGAAGAAAGGCCTATCTTTCAGGTTATAACAACTAGAAAGATATCAATGAGATAAAAAGAAAATTAATTCATGGATGGCCATTAATGTAAAAATAAGACCATGACCATAGTTTGGACTATGACATACTCGGATATAAAAATCAGATTTTATCCACCTTTTTATCCCAATATATAACAGAATATCTGGTACATAATATTTGTTTAATAAACATTTGTTAAAGGAAAAAAGCATGGATGGTCAAACTGGACCAAATCTGGCCATCCCTTATTTTGCATGAACACACACATACTCATGCACTTACATAATGTCTATGGCTACTTTCATACTAAAGAGGGAAAGTATGTGGCCTCTTAGGTTGCAGAGCCAAAACAAATTGTCATCTGGTCCATTGTAAAAAATGTTACATAAATCCTGCATGAGACAATGATTGAAAAATGGAAAAACAAACAAACAACAACAACAACTAGTCATATTTTCCATGAGCATAATTTCATGTACTTACAATTAAAGCATATACAAGTTCAGTATTTTATTTTTTATTTACTATATTATATGCCTTTTTCTGTGATGAGCTGCAGTCTTCATTCTTTTTTTAATACCTGCAACTGTATTCTGTTCTGTATATATGTTGTGTGACTGGCTCTTCCTGACCCAGTTTTCATATTTGGAGGATAAGTTGTAAGGTGCTTCTGGCTCTGGCCCTTTCTGGTTCTGTCTCCCTTCCATGGTCTTTCACATACATGTGACTTTAGATATTGCAAATATGCTCTTATTTTATTCTAATATATTTGAGGATAGTTAAGAGAACACATTCTAAAATTTCCTCTTACAGTTAAAATGCAAAACTCGGCATCTTTCCTAAACACCCATAATATAGCCCCTACTGGTAGGTCTGGGTTTTCATTCATGTTTCCATTCTTAAAAGAATTCTGCTAAAAGGAGATATTATCACATTTTATTTCCTGAGGTATTTTTTTTCCTAGATGTTAAATTTTGTCAACTTCGGAAATAAAATATAATGGTAAATTAAAATGTGTTTGACTTTTCCTACTTTTCATATTTTTAATTTGCTCACTGAAATGTTTATATAAGTAGAATCATTATTTTATATCCGTGTATTCATCCATCTACTCATAAAAAAGCTAAATACCTAATATAGAGCTATGCCCCAGGGATAGAAACACCAGTGAGATAGATACTAGATCCTGATGAACAGCTCAGTGATGAGTAAAATTCTAAATACCAAAGAAAACAAATAAGTTTCATTAACTAGGTTCTTATCTGATCAGTGCATCAGTGCAGCAAGATATCTAATTATGTTTAAGTTTAGTGACATATAGTCTCAGATGGCCAGAAACATTAGTTTAAGCTATTTATTTAGGTTCTCAAAACAAAAGTAACTCCCCTAGACTTTGTGTTTCCCAAAATTTTAAAATACATTATTGTATGAATACACTACAGCAATGGCTCTGAGGGCAGTTGGGCCATATCACTCCCCCAGTGCACCAGACTGCCTGGTTCTCTTCCATGGAAGAAGTGTATTTTCTTGGAATCATTATTACAGGGCTTTTGTTTCCAGGACTAAATGTCTCTATTATTTAGACAACTTCCAAACTAATTCCTCTAATCAGGTTATAGGAAAGATTTTCTGTAAGTTTTGCCTTACATAAATTTAGTCTTGTCATTCCTAAAGATAGCTGCCCTTCTTTCTTTGTCAGAGATGAAAAGTCATGAGTCATGTCCACCTTTGCTCAGAAGCAAGAAAGCAACAATAGGCACAGCAACATCATGTCTGGGAAGAAGCTTGTGTTATCTCTTGCTGCGGTCATGGGCAGCTTCACAAGCAAAGAAATGATAAAGAAGAAAAAGAATGCATTAAAAAAAAAAAAGCTTGTTTTCCTTTTGGCTGAGATAATGTGCAAGTGAGGAGATAGGTAAGGGTGTGCTGAGGCTACACTTAGTCATACTATTGGAAGATGGTTCATGAATGACAGACTCATTGTCCTATCTCAAATAGAACAATGACTTTTCTAAATTTGGGCTGGTTTCTCTGGTTAATGGCTAGGTCCAAGAAGGTAAAGTTCTGTAGCAACATTCAGGTACTTTTCAACATACATTTTTTTCTTGACCATTATGTCATAATACAAAGTACTTAAGAAATTATAGGAGACATATACTATTTCAGGGAATTCTAGATGCCCCCTCTGCAGTACCCATATGGTCTCTTGTCTGCCCTATGTTACTGTTCCATTTCGTTTCCTGATTGTCCCTGAGGCTACAAATGCTGCCAATGAGATGGCATTTCCTACTCAACTGTACTCTTGAGTCACTCATAGTCCTTATGACCCTTCTACTAGCTTTACACTTATCCACATGATTCTTCAGTGAGAAGAAAGAAAAGAAGTTTATAATTTAACTTCCATGTGCTGCCTGAGCTTCACAGAGCAGCTCTGATCAGTTAGCTATGAATGCGAAAATATAGAGACTCAAAATTCAATTTAATATGCTCTTGGTTGGCCAATCACAATGTAAATCTCAAACTTGCTACTCAAAATCTAAAATATTCAAACTGCAAGATTTAACTGCAAAATGTTATATAATTGCTCCCTGGGATGTTTGTGGATGATGCACACTTATGCTCTTTCCCCAAAATTACTTCTCTAGTTACCCATCTTTAAACTCTCATTAATAATAATAGCTATGATTTATTAAGTGCTTATTATGTTAAGATTACTGTTCCAAGTGCTTTACATATATTAACTCAGTCCTCAGAGGAAGGTCCTTTTATCATTCCCATTCTATTTTTTATGGCATGCAATCTACAGAGAGATTAAGTAAATTGCTCAAGGTCACACAGCTAGTAAGTGGCAGAGCTGAGTAAATCCAGGTAGTGTGGCTCTGGAGAGTCTAAGCTCTTAACAATTAAGCTCTTTTGTTAACCCCTGGGCTCATTATGCAGCAGCAATCTTCATTACTGTGTCATCATTTTGTTGAGGAGATGTTTTCATGGTGTTGCTGGAATACACCTAGCAAAAATCTTGCAAATGCGCACACTCACAGAGTATCATGCAGGCACTATTGAGTGTCCAAATGCCAAGGAGTCTACAGTGGGTTACAAGAAGCCCTCTCACACTTTCGTTGTATCAGGTAAAGATTGATTTGTACTATATTTGAGGCAGCAGAATAAAATATACACAATAAAGAAACAGGGACTGCTGTTACATAGCTGATGAATGTGGGTAAGGTAAGACATAAGAAGATAACCAAAACTGAGACATGCTATATGTTGACTTAGACTGTCTGATTCCTTCCAGGGACATTGCCTTCCTTCAGTCTTGTCATACAAATCATGTGATAATCCCATCCTCAATATTATTATATTAAAAAATTCAGGTTCTTTTTCATTGATGTTTCTGTGACGTTAAAGTAGGCATCCCAATCTGTGAAGTAATTGTCACATACATTACGTACGTATATTATGCTATCTCAGGCAAAATCCGATGTGTTGCGGAAAATTTATGCTCCATTTACCTTGATTCTACCACCAAAATACCATTCAGTATGGCATATGATCTGAAGAGAAAGCAAAATCAAACATTCCCAAGTTATTCCCAGACTCCCCAGTTGTTAATCATATTCCAATGCAAATCTACTGGTGAATTTCAAAATGCCAAGTCAAGCATGATGAGGCATCAAAGATTATAAACCTTTGGGGAGAATCTATATTAATATGGAAGGGTGGAAATCATTCATATTATTTTAGCATTCCAGAGCATTCATCTAACTTAAATTTTTCGTTGTTGTTGTTCTTTGAAAGGAAAGATGAATGGGCATGTATCACATTGGGCAGAATTTTGCAGAAACTATAATCTATGATTATTGCACTTATCTGAATGAAACTCTGTACTTTATTTTAAAGGTCATGGCTGTATAATTCTGACTTTAGCAAGTAGGAATATTTTTCAAAAATGTACCCTAATTTTATTGTTCATCTTTAAATATTCATTTCATATTTGATGGGCTAGAAATTTGAAATTCAAATTACTTCTTTTCCCTTTATTCGTAGCAAAATCATCTAAGAGCTATAGTTCACTTATAACAAAATACAAATAAAATACACTTCATAATTCAACAAGAACTAATTAAAATTATTTGAAAGCCTGTACTTGCAGGAGAGTAAACTATAAATTCCAGTTTCATAACTCAGAATCTTTATAAGTTTTTTAGGGAAATTAGTCATCTACTGAGTCATTGAATCAGAAAGCTAAAAGGAACATTAAAGTTCACTTCCTACAAACCTTCATATAACTGATGAAGTCTGGAAGGTTTCCTCAGCAAGGATAAGGTCACTTTCTAATAAGTTGCAAAGTTGGGGATCAAGTTAAGGTCTGTTTCCAAGTCCATTGCGCTTTCTACAGTTGGCCAATCCATACTGGATACTGAGTACATCCTTCTAATATCTCTTGGCCAACATCAAGCCAGACTAAATTTTCTCAAGCCCCAAATAAGGAATACATTATAGTTTTCTCCAGCTGATACGTGCAGGCTCTTACTATTAAGCAAATTTTACATAAAATTTTCTGACATAAATTTCCATTTACTAAGATGGTGGTCCGGGAGGAAACATAATATAGGACGTTCATTTCCTTCTCCATTTCTTTGCTCCAATACCAGTTTCCTAAAGCTGCTCTAGCAAAGTAGCCCAATCTGGGTGGCTTAAAACAACAAATATTTATTTCCTCACAGTTCTGGGAGATAGAATTCTAAAGTAAAGGTTTCAGGAGGCCACACTCTCTGAAGGCTCTGAGGGAAAGTCTGTTCCATGCATCTTTTCTAACTATTGTTGGTTTCAGAAAATATTTGGTGTTATTTGGCTTGCAGCCACACCACTCTGATTTTTCTCTCTGTTTTCGGATGGCTTTCCTTCCTTTGCATATGTGTGGGCTTATGTGTTTCCAAATTGCCCTCTCCATAAAGGATAACAATTATTGGATTCAGGACTCACTCTAATTTAATGTAACTTCATTTTTACTTAATTACATTTGAAAAATTTCTATTTCTAAATAAGGTTACATTTAGAAGCACTGCAAGTTTGGACTTCAATGTGTCTTTTGGGAGGCACAATTTAACCCAGTACAGCTCAGCTCCTAAAGAGATTATTTTTAATAAAGATAATGCCGTTGCAAGAAATAAGAGACATGCTATTGGATACTTTTTTCCTGAACTAAGCATACATTTTGGCCAGCTCACAAAAAAAAATAAAAATAGTAAAGCTGGGTACAATCCAGAACCTGGCTTGATACAAAGATTTTTTAAAAGTCAGAAATGAGGCACCATCCCTAATGTGTCAGGCCATGTACGCCCAGGGCAGAGATAGGGTGATAGTCCCTGGTGAGCGGGTCCTTTCATCACCCTTATTACAATTCACTGGATCATTCACCTTTGAATTTTTTGTTTTAAAGTTTTATTTACTAGGGAATTATAAACTATCCATAATCTCTTCTCATACTTACTTACCCAACTGAAATTCTGAGACCCTCCTGCTACACACACTCTTTGGGCAGAGACATTTCAAGATCTGCTTAATTTAGAGACGATATAACAATTCCATTCAATATCAGGCACCAACACAGGGAACAGACGGCACAAACTATCGGATACATCTGGTTAGTAATGTTCAATCTATCCCCTTATATCTGTTAGGAAAGTCTGCTTATGTTTTTTCAGTTTGCTGTCATATACGTGTGTGTGTGTGTGTGTGTGTGTGTGTGTGTGTGTGTGTGTGTGTGTGTGTGTGTTATATGATAGACTGTAAATTCTTTAAGGAAATAAATTAAATCCTGATTTATCTTAATAAACTTTATAGCAGTTAGTATAATGTCTTGCACATAACAGAGGCTTTAAGAATATTTGCAGAGTAAAAAAAAGTATGGATTTTTAAAGCCAAAACTGATTATATGTAAATAAGATTGTGCTTAAATTTCATAAAATAAACTTAACCAATTTTTTTCACAAAGTAATACATTTGACAAAGTCATTGCTTAATGAGTTGGTCTCATATATCAAGAAGAGACAAATTTGATAAAATTTAGAAACATATTATTTGGCAAAAATAAACATAGATAATAATTATATCATGTCTTCTCACAATGTGTTATTCTTAAACTATGTATAGAGAACAAAATTATTTCTACTTTATGATTTTTAAATTATAGAGAAAAGAAGAAAACATTGAAAATAATTAGTATATAGATCTGACAAGCTGAATTTATTTAAGCAAGTATATAAAATTCAAATAATAACTAATGATTAATATGTCAATATTTTAAGTTATCTAGCTAAATTATTACTAGTTGGAAAAGGGGACACTGAAAGGTTGTCATTAAAGCATAATACAGGAAAAAAATTTTTATTTTGGGTCATTCAATGTGGAATTTAAAGCTGACAAAAATCCAATTTTTTAAAAAATATTTGTTAGAGACCACAGAAGAATGAACATAGGAATATATTAAATTTTTTTAAATAAACTTGTTGTTATAATATATCTTTTGGATCTTAAAATGTATAGGTCTGGGCATTTGAAGAATTACCAGGAAATTGTAACTACACATTTATCTCCCAGGTTTGGAACATGGCAGAGCCATCTAGGACCAACTTATGGGCTCTTCATATCCCTGACAGGTCTGGATTTGTGATATTTCCATATTCAAAGTCCTGTTTCCCAAGCTTTACCACAAAGATTTTGAGGCAAAAATGGTGTTATAGAGGTGATCATTTCTGTATTTCTTTTTAAGGTTTTTTTTTCCCTCTTATTTAAGAGGAAAAACTTAAATTAAGAGGTAAAACTTAATTAAGTTTTACCACTTAGGTTGAATGACTCTTTGTTCTCAAATTATTAATATTGCCTTTTGAGGGTATTTTTTTCTCTATTCAAAGTTATAATAGGTTTAAGTTGTACTGATATGGCTTGTGTGCATCTCTTCTCTGTTATAATTGTCTTTCTCATTTGTCTATTCCTCACTTTTTTTCTAAATATGATATCCCCTACATCTTCCCAACACACACACATTCTACAATTTCATACAGTAATTTGTCTCATTTTCTATATATTCTTATCACTAAGCATATCACTATATAACAGGTGTTCAATAATTATTGCAGTAATAGTGAAATTGTGATTGAAGAGGTGATTTACTGCTTTATCTCTTGTCTATTACATTTGGGTGCCTCTCTCTCTCCCTTTGAAAGCTTTGGGAACAATAAAGTATAGGTATTGGCTGTGAGATGGTTTACTTCCATGGCACAAGTGATTAGTTTTTCTGGACTTTATTTTTTCTTTCCTTCCTCTCTTTTCTCTTTTTCCTATCTCCCATGAATCATTTGTTTCTCTGCTCTAAAAATATATAACACATTTCTATCCATTCCATTTATCTTGTTTCAAAAAACAAATTTAGACAAATCCATTGCCTATCTAAATTTTAACAGATATATCTTAAAAATCAGGAAGAAAATGGAGATTTCTGAGATCCCAGGACAAACCTGAGCTATCAGATGATTTGATCAAAGTTTTGCAATTGAAAAATTTTGACTAGTTCAATGGATTCAAATGTGAAAATTTTTCTTAAAATTATTTTTTTCAGAATTTCAAAGACAAATAACATTGAATCGCAACATATATAACCGTTTTTTCAAAGATAGCATGCCATCCATATCAAAGCTCTTTTGTGAAGCCCACATAACCTACAGGATTGTATCTTTAAACTTAATAATTGGTGTGACAGAATTTGAATGGAAGTCACATGTTTCTGACCAGCAACTTTTAACAAGCTTCTCTCCTTGACAGAATTTTGTCCTGCTCTCAGCAACATCAGAAATATTGAAATTACTCATTAAAAATAATGAGATGCTTTTGTAATGAGCCCTGATCTATAATTTCTGACTGTGAAACATCTTCTTTTCAATGGAAAAAAATAATTAGATCCAATGGATTTCCTCATCTTAAGAAGTAAAAGGTAACCACTAAACCATACTTGATTATATAAACTAAATACTTTAAGAAAAAAAGCTGATTGACTAAAAAATAAGTTACATTTGATAATAAAATGAACCTGAAGAAAAAAAGACAAACAGAAAACAAACAAGAGGACACTGTCAATATTTTGCTTCCATGAGCCATCATAACTTTTTTTCCTAGAAAAACTTTTCCTGACAGAAAATGGAACAGTACTCAGTGAAGTGTTAATTTTATTTCTCAACCCATCAGACACTTGCACTCTTCAAACTTCTAAATGCACTTTTCTTGCCTTAACGCTCTCTGCCCTGCTGTGAAAATGGAACATGATTTTTTTTTACTAAAGCCATGCAAAAGTTTAGTAAGCAATTGCTTTAAACATCACACACTTTTTTCTCTCAAGGGTTAGTGTAATATAAGCAGTAACTAACTTTTCTAATATTTTTAACTATACCAGTGACTTAAACCACTCAGCTCCTAGTTCTTTGAACCCTGACCACTAGACCACCAGAGAATAGCATGTTTGTTTTTTTTTTTTTTTGACTCCTCTATGCCTAGCCATCTACAGCAAGTAATATCACTTTGTTAATAATAACAATCACAATAATAGCCTCTGTGTAAGTGTTATTGTCTCAGTCATTATGCCATGTGCTTATCATATATTGTCTTACTCTGTCTTTCCAAAATCCCTATGCAGTAGATATTATGCTTGTTCCCATTTTGTTTATGGGGCACTAGAGTTTCAGGAATATTAAATAACTTATCTAAAATTTAACACAAAATAAGTGGTTACAGTATGGCTAGAAGGTGAAGGAGTTGGGGAAAAGGAACCAAAATTAACATTAATTTTTGAACTCTACATCCATTTCTTAGAAAATGGAACTCATACTAGTATCCCTTCCTTTTAACTCATGATACTTTAACTCATGAACTTGTCACAGGTCTTATCCAGTCACCCCATTCCAAATGCTCCTTCCTCTTCTAACTACATCTGGCTTTACTGTGATTGGCCAGGTAGGCTACAAAGTGGGCCTCAGACAACATCCTCAGTTGAGAGGGGCAGTTGTAACCTAGTTCCTGGTAAGGCAGGAATGCAGAGCCAATGCTGCCAGATTGCCTAAATCTTTAAAAGAGAAAATTTTATATTCTTATGGGAAATAGACTGTTTTTTGAATATTAGTTAAATTTTCCAAAAACACATGTACAAGTGAGGCCTAGCACAGAGGTTGCCAGTTGACGTCCTGTACTTTAAATTCTGCCACAACTTGTGAGGACTGCAGGACTTCTCGATTGTCCTCTCCATGGTTTTGGCAGCTAGCTTCCATGAGATAAATTCTCCTCCAGTTTTCCTTGTTTTACAAATTTTGACTCTGCTCTTGGCTTTTTCTCCAGTTTTATGTTATAACAAATCATTCTCAATATTCTATATATTCCCCTTCTTTTTAACACTTAGCATTGAACATTCAAGACAATAGGAGTCAGATGTTATATAACTGAGTGAATCATTTAAACTCAGGTAGCTCATTTGCAGTCTAGCTAAGTTGCTTACCTGCCTGGGAACCCAAGTAGCAGCAGAAAGATCTAGATTCTCATAATACACACAGTTCATTTGTAAGCAGAGAAGTGGCAGGTCATTGTCTGAACAGCAGTGAGTTAGTAAGGGCAGGAAAAAATGAGGTAGATCTGAATAATTTTTATTTTTTATTAATTCTCAAATAATATTTAAGAGGAAAAAATAAATGATTCCACAATAAGACTGAACGTGGGGGGAGAAGTGCTATGTTAACACTAATAACAACCAGAATATCTGAAAAAGACCTGAAGGGCTATGAATTCCCTCAGGAAGTTCAGTACCTTTCTAGCTGCCTATTTTGTGAGAGAAAAAGTAATAATATTCACTACCCAGAGGCACTGATATACAGAGAATCCCACAGAAAATGTTCTTTTAAATCACAAGTATTTTTGACTGCACAGAAGTCTGTTTTAACCGAAGACTTTGGCTGGCTGCAGCCCTACACACAAACACACCACTCCTCACCACCCACCCACAGAGAATCTCCTTAACTACAGGACCCACCAAGCCGTATTTGGATTCAAGGTTAGGGTAGAAGTAAAGAAAAGCTCTGCCATGGCTGGCAGAAGTGTGCTTTAGAAGACGTAGTTCACACATGTAAACAAAGTTTAAACAAAATAACCTTTAGGAGGTTCTGGGACTTTTTCTTTTCTCCTCTTGCCTCCAACTCTCGTTCCAGGTTATTGGGTAGTGTATTATTTTTCTAGAGCTACCAGACAAATTACCACTGAGTAGGTAGCTTAAGAAAACAAAACAAAACAAAAATCAGTTGATTGTAACTGGAGAGCAGAAGTCTGAAAATCAAGGTGTCCATAGGGCCAGCTTCCTCCAGAAGCTCTAGGGGAGATTCTACTTCTTGCCTTCCCCCTTCAGCCCCTCACACACATCTGGGGACTCAAGGCATTTGTCAGCTTGTGACTACACCACTCTAATCTCTGACACATCTTCACTGGCCTTCTCTGTGTCTTCTCCTCTTCTATCTCCTATAAGGCATTGCAATTAGGACCCACCTGGATAACCTAGGCAATGATCTCATCTCAAGATTCTTAAATTAATTACATCTGCAAAGACCATTTTTCCAAATAAGATCATATTCACAGTTTCCAAGATGTGGAAATATCCTTTGGGAGGTCAACATTGAAATCACTACACACACATAGATCTCTCTCTCTCTCTCTCTCTCTCTCTCTCTCTCTCTCTCTCTCTCTCTCTCTCTCACACACACACACACACACACACACACACACACATGCACATTCTTCTAAGAGAAAGAGAAGATTGGTGAAATAGAGCTTGCCTCCTTGTGCTCACATATTCCTATTCCTTCTAGGCAAGATGTCTGAATACAATGGATTTAGGCTGAGTCTGGAGACTATACTTCCCCTCCCCATTCTGAACAGGAGCTCTAAAGTATGTGAGAAAGTGGATCTTGCTACGAATCTCAAAAGAATTAAATTTCTTTCAAATGCTTACTTTGGAGAAATGCATCAGGGAAGAGAATACTTGAGGTGAAATATACTCGGCATTTATTGAGCATAAAATCCGACAGGCACCATCAATTAGACATCCACTATAACACACCTTCACATAGCTGTTTTGCAAATAAAAGTCAACTCGACTAAGAAAGCTAAAATATGTGCAGGGAGTGTGGTTAAATGATTAAATGAATCTGATTCACCTGCTGCTTAGACAATCTCTGCTCATCAAGCTGGTCTCCAAACACGTTCCATAGGACTAATTTAATATCAACTACTGGGAATAAAGTGAAATCTATTTTTTTTTTTTTGCAATGGAAATTACCTTCTCAACTAAGGCAACTAAGAAGACAGAGAAAGCAAGAAAGCTCATGGGTTTTAATAAAATTTCTCTGGGGATCTGTTAGAATGTGCTTCTAGAAGTTGCATTTGCTTCTTTGCCCATATGCCTATCTCCTCAATCAGGTAGAAATTACATACTTAGTCTGGGCCAGTCTTGTTAAGACTGAATGCTTTCTCCAAAACTTCACTTAAAGTCTAAACCTATGGCTTTCAAGTAATTTGTGCAAGAAAACTTCCCAACATGCTCTTTTTTCCTACTTTTAAATTTCTAAAGTATTATTGTATGTGGGTTCTCCAGCCTCATTTCACTTTCTTTGTCATGTTTTCATCTGCCTTTCTCATCCCTTGCTTGCCCTAACCCTGTTTCTTCACGGATGGCCAAACTCTTTGCTAATCAGTGTTGTTCATGGATGTAGGAGCTTGTTAGATCAACAGTACCTCAGGCACCATTCCAGACCTTATCACAAACACCTTAACTGTGAACATAGTAAACTGTGAAACATGCTACCTAACTCACACTTGCTTGTTGTGTTATAGCCATTGCTTTGGCCTTCTAACAAGCACACTCTCTTCTTCAAGATTCTACTTCTTCATCTGCTACTTGTGTAGAGCAATGGATTTCAATCCTAGCTGCATAATAAAATCTCCTGAGGAATTCTGGTTGGTCATCTTTTTTCTTTTCATTGGAAAAGCCCCATTCTCTGAGATCTTAATTCAGTTTGCCATGGATGAAGCCTGGGCACAATATTTTTTTTTAAATTCTCCCCCCCAAAATTCTAATGTGTAACCACATTTGAAACCACCATCATAGAACAATGACTCAGTGGATCCTGAGTCAGCAGTATCGGCATCACCAGAACTTGTTAAAAATGCAAATTCTTTGCCTCCATTCCAGGCTTTCTGAACCAGAAATTCTGGGAGTGAGCCCAACAAACCATGTTTTAACAAGCCTTCTAAGTGATTTTGATGGAGGCCAAAGTGTGAGAAACAATGCTCTTGAGTATCTCTTTCCACTCACTCAAAGTTGCACAGAAGTCTGGTTCTTACCTGGGGTAAGAAGAATTTACTTGGAGGAAACATCTTGAGCATAGAGACAGATGCAAACATGACACATATGTTCAGATCCCTGTAATTCTACTCAGAATGTGACCAAGTTAAAGAAAGTGCATGTGAGTGAGTAGAAAACAAACAAACAAACAAACAAAACAAAAATTATTAATTCCAAGTGGAAGGATTTCTGTAAAAAGAGGAAATTTATGAAGGTAAGGAGCACAAACAACAGGAAGGAAGAGGGCATTTAGGCAACTAGGGTGGTTTATTAAATGATAGAACAAAAATAAATAAATGGTAGTCAAACTATAGAGAATCTTTAATGTCACTCTAAGTCATCAGGTATTTCTAAAAAATACCAAGAAAATATTTAATGTATGAGTTGCAGTTAGGTAAACAAAGGAAAGGCAGAGAACAGAGATATTTTTGGGCACTGAAAAGAGTATGTACATAGGCTCCGAAACAAGGAAAATCATAGTATCTTCAGTAGAATCCCAAATCAGAGATCCTTGAAATAGTCATTTAGGATGCAGACTCTGAGTGCTCATCTGTAAGGGTGATGTGAAGCTGATTTTACAGAGGACAGATTGATAGTACTTGTGACCTTGAAATTCCGATATAATTCTAAGAGAATCCCTTCCTGATTATACTTGATAGAATTTTCCCAAGTATTAAAGCCTCCCTTATTCTTCATCCATCGTTCTAATTCCTTTTTTAAATGTAAACTAATGAAATACTCTGAATAACTAAAATTTTGAAAGCAGGAAAATTTTATGATACAACACAACCCTGAGGGTTGCCACAGTGATGTAGTGTTGAAAAACAAATATATCGTAGGTGTGTGGTACTCCTCAATCATAACTATAGCTTCCTTCTTAGAGAACTAACATTTAGAATTGTATCATGGGCTTATTCCCACTGCCATAAACATATGTATGTATGTATATATATACAATAAAATGTAGTAGGCATTTAATAGTTTTTAATGTTTCACAGCCATTTCTTTCTTCTGAAATAATAGGACCTAAATTTTTCCATACCCTACAGTTGTAATAACATACCCTATCTACCAAAATCCTCTTGCTGGATCTCATATTATGTGCTCTCGCAGTCACTCCAAGATTAGAACATGGAACTCAGGTCTGGCCAATCAGAATGTCATATTTCCCTTATCACAGAGATTGAATGGTTCCAGATGGCCAAAAACACTAGATTGTGGAACTCAATAAACTTATTCTAATATTTCAGAAAAAGAAAGTATAATGTGGTCAAGAACATTTTTTTAAAAGTAGTATAATGAGGTAGTACTTGTCCTAATAACCTGTAAATCTATGGCAATTTAAACTGTGATATTAGTTTAAAACTAGTCGAATAGATCAGTGGAATAGTAGAGAGGATCCAGAAACAGAATTAAACATAGAGAATTAATATTTGTAAGGATATTATTTAAAAATCAGTAAGAGAAACAAAACTGGTAAAAAAAATTTTTCATAAATAAAATTGGAAAAATTAGCTATCTAGTTGAATACCGATTATATTCTTGTCCAAACACTTTTAGATTAAAATGTTAAATTGAAAACCCTCTTATTCACCAACCTTTCGTGTCATTTAATACTTGATACGCCTGACAATAGGGCCCCAATGCAGATAATTTGGACTTGAAATATCTAGACCATTTCATCTTTCTAGGCCTAAATATCATTTAATCACCCTGAACTTAGACACAACTTCTGAACCTTTCTATTATAAGCTCCATACTAACACTATCAAATAATTAGAATTGACACATAAATTAAAATATAGGAATTTTCCTTTTCGTTGTGACTACAAAAAGGGAGCCATACTTGGAGGGGTAACCCAGTGGAAAGAGATACCATAAATATAGGCTGAACCCCTAAAACAGGGAAAAGATGCTGGGATGAAGATGGTACAGCAGGAATCAATAATCTAGATCTAAAATGAACAAAATAATCTAGATATAATAATCTAGATCTAAAAAAAAATCTAGATCCAGAAAGAAGAAACCAAGTATTAAGAACTGTTCTTAGTAAGTTGAGAAAAGTCTGAGATTTACAAATTTGAGCTTTACAAGTTAGTCTGTTAGTATCAAGGATGCTCAAAGAGGATATGAAACTCCTGGAGCAGAAAGAAAAGGCTCTACTACTGAAAGTACAGGAGGCAGCTTGAGCTTCATGCTCTCAACAATTGCCTCTGATCCTAAATTCCCATGAGGAGGGTGGGTGGGCTGAGGTGGGCTCAGGAGAATATTGCCCACACAATATGTTTGCTCCACAGTTGAGTAAACCTAAGATTAGAAAACACCTAATCTGTAAAGGGGGTTGCAAGCAAACCTGTCCAAATTTTGCTCTGATGGTTGCATATCATTATTATATTGCCTTCTGCCCTGAAGGAAGGTAATACTACATCTTCCAAGAGTGTTTTCTATACAAACATGCTTAGATAGACCAAAAACCTGCAGAGACAAAAATTAATTACAGGAAATAAAATTAGCAACCCACATTATAATCCCAGTTTTTCAAGACAGGTGATTTATGGATTGGATTTCTAGTTAGAGAAACACTATAAATCTAGGACATAATGGGAATTTCCTCTGCTTCTATTAATCTAATGTCCATACCCTACAACCAGACTCAGATCTCTGAGGGTAAAACCACAGTTAAGGCATTACTCAATGTGCCATATTTTTACTTGCTGCTTGGGAAATGTAATGGATTTCCTCTCAAACTATACATCTATTATCCTTTTCATTATGGATTTCATTATAGGCTTACAACTCACTAAGAACATAGCCAAAGGATATCATTATTATCTGATACCTTACAACTCCAATTAAATTAGTCACTTTAAGGATGTTGAAGCCAATGGGGAAATTATCTGACACTAAATAGCTCTGGCATTATTAGCAGTCTTGGTTAGCTCAGCTTGGCACAAAGAACAACTGGAGAGGTAAGGATACAAAGAAGTGCTGATTGCAAGTCAAAGAAGCTGAAGAAATTCTAAATTAAACACTTCCAATTTCTGCTCACCCCAAGGGACAGCCATTGGGAAATTGGCCCCCTGAGAAAGAGAAAGTGATAGCGAGGGAAAGTAGAAGGATGCACACCTACAGCCATCCCATAAACTTCCCTTGAAATCTCTTCACAGCAGCACTTGCTGATTTGGAAATATTTTCAGCTTCATTTCCTTGGGATGCTATTGAATATATTCTGAGGCAATGACCACAGCTAATTGAAAGACGATGCCATGCCAAGCAACATAGTATAGCAGAAAGTGAACTGGATTTGGAGTCCAGTGTGTGAACTACAACTAACTGGCTGTGTGGGACATTAGGCGAGGCCCTCTTCTGGTTTGAATTTCAGTTTCCTCCTCAATGAAAAGAGTAGATATTCACTAGGGCTATTGTATTTCAAATATCTTTCTGGGAAGGGACAGAATCCAAAAAATAATCTTTAAAGATAACTTGATGGAGGAAAGGAGAATGGGTTGAGAGAAAGACCAAGAAACCAGACCTTACGTTTTCCATCAACTAATTGAGATGTAAATTTTATGTATCTTATATTCCTATATGATTCACTTTTAGGTAAGGATTCTCTGCCAAAATAAATTTAATAAACACTGGAATACAGTTCCTTCTACCACTAGCACTCTATTATTTTTTCAAAAATTTCTTCCAATGGAAAACCAACAATAATCACACAACACACACACACACACACACACACACACACACACACATACACACACAACTGAGGGTCATAAGTCTTCAGGGAATCAGAGTTTAATTTCATATAATAAAGAAAAACTCCCTAGAGGACCCATCTAGATTCCATCAAGATTCAGATATAGAATTCTCAAAGGGAGTCCATTCAAAGTATGCTGGAAAATAACATATATAAGCTTTAATTAGAAAGGAATAGTTTAGTGCTGCCTCCTTCTTGTTCATTTATCTCTTTTGGAAGGAAACTTAGAGGTAGATAATATAAAAATACAGCCATGGGTAGGTCAGACCCGTTTTATTAATCTAATCTTGGGTTAAAAGAGCTGAGAGATGGATAACTGAGATAGATGAGAATGTGCAGGAAAAAAAATGTTCCATGACTTGTACATATACAGTCTGCCCTTAGAAACTTTACCACTAAGTCAAAGCAGGTGAAACGTTTCTCCCCATTTACATACTCCTGTCATTTTGACCTGCTCATCTATTCTATAATCTCATTGTAGTTAAATAGTTTACCATTCGAATTGTCTTATAAGTATGCAAAAGGAAGGGAGGACTGGAAACACATCCAGTATGAGTGGAGGGACCTGTGCCACGGAGGGCTGGCTTGACACTTCATTGCCTAGACATGGCTCTGAATGGATGCAAACACAGTGCTTTTAATCTTTCTTTTTAATTCTTTCTCCCATTTTTCTGAGAAAGCCTGGCTTTGAAATTAAGAAGATATTCTGATTTGTTCCACAGATGCCATAGAATCCAGACTTAGGACTCTGGGAAGGAAAGAACTTTCATATTAAGAGATCTGCCTGGTGAACTTTAGTCTAGTGGGAACACCAGTGTGTAAACAGGAAGGGTTGCCCAGGCTCTGTTGAGCATATATATAGGGTAGAGCCTTCTGTTCCTCATGTCCTAGATTAGTAAAGACATAGAACTCAGACACAAAAGATTATAAGAATGTGTCCAAAATGTCAAAGACCAAATCAAACTGGAAACATCTCAATTAGCTTTTATACAGAGAAAAAATTGAGCCAGAATATGCTATGCATCCTATAAGAGAAATATTATATGTTGTCAGTTCTTATTCTATAATCAGTATGAAACCTACTAATAGAGTGAAATCCCCTAAAAATAGATTTTTATGAAAAATTTCTAAAAATTTTACACCTTGTCACCTCAAATTGTCTTCAATTGTCTTGGTCTGTGAATTAGGTTAATTCATTTTTCTTAGGGCCTAACTCAGGACACTTAATTTAGCTGTGAAAATAATAATTAGATAGCAAATAAAAGCATAACACACGTGCACAAATGACTAGAATTGAGATTTTTAAAAGAGCACTTTGAAATAATTTACTTGGAAAGAAAGAATAATGTATTCTGGCACATTCAAAACCAGGTTAGTAGACTTGTTAGATAAAGTGTGTGTCCTGGACTTCTCTTTCATATCATGCATCTTAAGATACTTGCTAAATGTCTTAATTTGGCAAGGTAGGGTTTGTCTCTCATTTTAACTACTTTACCCCAAGAGTTTGTCTGGCATATATTAGGGCCTTAGTTTGCATTTGTAATGAGTGGATTTCACCAAGAGAAGAATAGAAGGTGAGAGGGGAGCTTTGTGCCTTTGTATGCTTATATGTAGAGAATGAGTAAAATAGCAATTAAAACAATTGCCCTGCTTTTCCATCCATTAAATCAAGAAGATCTGAAATTATAAAAGTCAGTACCACGCCCTCTACCTGCACAGCTACCACTGTCACCCCACATAAGGCAGGACACTAAATATGAGTTGCTTATTGAATAACTATTGCCAAAGAATATTGACTGAATAAAAGAAATCAAGCAAGTTTTTGAGCCTGGCATTCTTCAAGTCAAAGCAAGGCCTTTCCTAAAGGCTGAAACTGTTAACCTGGCTTCACATTGAAATCACTCTCACACCTTTTAGGAAATACTGATTTCAGAGTCATGCACCCAGAGACATCATGGCCAAGAAACAGTGATTCAGTGACTTAAATTTACCAGAATTTATCAGGATTAATCATTGGCCCCATTTTAATAAACTTTAGATTCCAAGTAATGAGCTGTAAGAAGCAAGAGAGGAGCTCTTCTATAGGGAGATATTTAGAAAAACACATATAACTGGTGGGAAATCATATACATGTATATATGATTAAAAACTATGTTCAGGCATGATTATGTTGTAAATATTCTGGGGAGAAAATCTGCATCTGATGTAAATAGATATAGTAAGTTTAGAATTGACTGAGTAAGTTTGAATTGACTTCAGTTAGTAAGATATAAGAAAGATAGTGAGAAGGGCAAAGAGTATAAATCTTTCAAAAAAAAGAGAAATAAACTAGAATCCAGATGAAATTTAACCAAGAGCAGAGGGCATGCCTATTACTCAACAGTACAGAAACTAATCCTGGCTGTCCTGATTACAGTGAGCCCTCTTCAAATTAATAAAATTACCTCATGAAAGTCACAGGCAAATGAAGAAAATAGTAGTTAGGGAAGAAATAGTGTATGGTCTGGTGAACTTCACCTAGTGGAGGGCTTGTGATTGAGCTTTAAAAGGCTTCAGCAGAAGATAAAGTGTAGGTGCACATGGAGTAAACCTTGATCATAAATAAAAAAGCTTACCAGCATTTTACATGCTCAAGGAAGCCTTAAAATGGCAACAATCTGCCCTGTCTTCTGCTATCAGAATTAGTACCAGGGTGAATAAACTACGTGTAAAACTATATTGCCCAATTAGTTCTACCAGGTGACGTTGCCTTAAGGGAGAGAGGATAAGGAATTTGTCAACTGGGGATTTTGTCACCTTGCATCTTAGAGTGCCCTCATGTCCCTGGGTACCATCAAGGAGCTTGGAAATCTCTCCATTAAAGTGACTAGAAAGTGAGGGCTGTCCAAACAGCAGCATGGCTGGTATACTGTGGTAGCACAGGAAAGAAAGAGTGGGTTTCTCCTTCCAGGAGTTTCACGTGTCCTAGAAGCCTGTGAAGTGATGTTTGAAAGAACTATATGGTTAGACTGAAAGTTTTTTGAGTTCATACTAGAGCTGCTGTCTTCACAGACTCATTGCTTATGCAAGAACAGGTGTACAATCTCATGTGAGTCTATCAGTGACCAGTGGGCACTGGCAGCCCTGGAAGTGAGATAGAAATGAAGAAAAATATTAAAATATGGTTAGCTCATTGTGGTTGTTTCCATGGATGTTCTAAGCAGGTATTCTGCTCGGACTCATGAGATCTGGGTTCTCTTTTCAGCTTCACAAATATAAACACTGGTATCTATGACAAGGCAGTGACGGTTTCAATTTGTGTTTAGCCAATGTTTGGTTAAGAAACACACTGAAATTGAGGGAAATTTTTCCCAAGCTAGGTGGAGTTCCTGAAGGTGAGGTTTTCACTTCCTCACTGTGCTCCTGTGGTGATTTGTTCCTGCTACTCTCATGACAGTCATTTATTTCACTGTGGTTACCATAGCTGCTGACATTCCTACAGCCCAAGGGTACAAGCAGTATCTTTTTCTTCTGTCTGCACAGTGCCTGCCGAGAGCAATGTTGGCACCTAGTAGCTGCTTAATGATGTAAAAAGGATGTATCTGAAAATATAATCCTACTTAGTTCTTGGTTTAATTGTACTTTGTTTAATTCAACTCAGTCTAGATAAAAGAACTTGGGCTTTGAAGTCAACGTGTATGGATTCAAATCTCAGTTCTTTCAAAATCTTTAGTAGAGGAACTTGAGTAAATCACTTAAATTCTTTGATCCTTTCTCGTATAAAGGGAAAGAGACTAGCTACATTATCTTCCTTTCACAAATGCGTAATCATAAAAAAAAAAAAAAGAGTCTTTCAGGTTAAGGAGCTCAGTGAACTAAGGAGAACTCAAAGAGCATTATTTTTTACCTTAATTCATAAATATAATTATTTTTTATGTATTCAAATTTTGCCCTCAGTGAAGAAAATAGCAGGACTCTCAAGTATAAAAAAATGTTTCCCTTCTGGCTACAGGCCTATGTCTGAGGTTATCAGCAAGGCAAAAGCTTAAAATTACCCCAAAAGAGTAGCTATACTCAATAATCATAAAAACTATTACTAATACAATAATATATTAATATGTTATATAATATATAATATGCATTTGATATTTGATATTAATAAAATGAATATTATTAATATAAATAAATATTAAATAATAATGCATTGAGCAATTTCTTTTTTAAAAAAATAAAAATATAGAACCTGTCTTATTACTATAAAGCTAAAAAACATATTCACATTATTTTCTACACCTAGTAAGTAATTAGTTTGGTTTTGTGCTTTTGAGCCACTACAATTAAATTATGACCTTTAAGTAGTACCAAGAAAGACAAAATATAATTTTGTCCATTTTAATCTTGATTTTTTTTTAATCTATTCCTCTTTAATCACTTGCTTCATTGAACATTTACATGGTTAATTTCACTGAATTATTCTAACTCCTGAGTTGTGGGCTTTTATTGGGACTTTATAAAGTTCCTCATTAGAGAACATGAATCAGTTTAAAATAGTCTTTAGCTGTGGCCAAGAATCTTATAAAACAGCTAAATGGCTTTAAATTCAAGTTAAAAAGCAAGACATTAAGATCATTTTAAAATTTAAAATACTATTTTTTAAAAATATTTTTAAGTAGTGCTCACTTTGGTGGTCGCATCTGCCAGGTCATTTCATCTGCTATTAGCATAAATATGACCCTTCGGAGGTGGCCTCCCTGAACAGTGCTACTCATGGCTTCTCTCCTGAGAAATCCCATAAGAAAAAGCTCTTCATTGCCCCTACTGATCAGAACACTACTGATTATGAATATGAAAGCAGTACCAAGAACAAAGTGATCTACCAGAGTTAAAGAGAAAGGTCTGAGTTAAAAAGTGATTTAAAAATAAAGATAACAACATAATATGAAAAGAATAAAAAAAGTAGATTTAGACAGATTTATACCAGAAATGAAATCTTGAGAAAATTACTGACCTTCTCTGAGCCACTGTTTGTTATTGTTAAATAGCAACTGTCTTTTAGGAATGTTGTGAAATCTAAATGACCTGATCTGTGTAAAAGGTAGTGGGTGCTTATAATATATTTAACCTCTTCTGACTTTGTCCTCTTCAAGATAGGTGGAAAATTAACATCAAAGAATGAAATAAACTCTGATAGAGTGTGGAAAGTGCCGACAGATCCTGCTAGTTGACGCTCCTACGATGCTCAAATCTTCTGGAGTATTATTAGGCCAGTACCTCCCTCCTCTTGACTGCATGACCAAGTTGGTTTAATACTTTGTCTTCAATTTCCCCCTTTCCTGTGACACACCAAAAAGGGAAGTTAAGGTGAGGGAAAAAGGTATCTGGTCCATGAGCCAAGGGACACACAAGATAGCTCTTTCACTTATTTTTTACATGGTTGATTGGTGAGAATACATACCTTAGAGGCTGGGGCTACCGTAGGTGACCATGATGTCTTGGAGCAAGAGGTTCTCTGAAGGTAAAGGGAGAGGGAAGGTAGAGAAAGGAAGGACAAGCAATTGGCTATCATAATCCAATGGCCATTAGTGCTTTCATGAGGCTGGGTTGCTGAATTAAGGTATGGCTGGGTATGTCCTCTTTAGTTTCCTTTATTTACACTATGGAAGAAATAAAGGTACCACTGCATACACTAGGGCTGATGTAAGTTATTTCTGAGTCATAGAGAGTAGATAATTTGAGGTCAAAAATCAGATCATCTAATAAAATGGGAAAGGAAGATAAGTTGATAGAATGACAAAAGATGTGATACTGAGGTTTCACCAGAGAGCACCAAATAGAGTGTGACCTTCTCTGAACAGCTGTAGACTCCATTCAGCTTTCCAAAGTCCCTGCTTCAGTAAGTGAGTCCACTGTCCACCTGAACCACTGTCAGGCATTATGTCCAGTTCTCCATCTGTCCATAGAAAATCTTGAATTAGGTAATCATTTGCCTGTGGCTTTTCCAAAATCCATATAAGGTCATGAAGTGTTAATGATAGAATCCAAGTCTCAGTCTATATAATCCACTACAGTTGTTCAGTTTTCCTCTGTCATTTGTTCTCATTCTTTCCATAATTCCTTTAGAAACAGTGAAGGACAGGATTGTCCAAAAAACTTAGAGTTCTTAGGAAAAATTGCGGTATCTTAAGCAATGATTTCATTCTAGATACCAACTGATTTCAATAGAAATCCATTTGAAACTGAATTTTTTCCTAAAGATAAATATTTGGTGTTTACAATTATTTTGTAAGTAAGAAAGCAATCAACGATAGAGTAATAACTTAAAAACAGAAAATAAACTTGCCCAGTATCCTTAGAGGAACCCAAAACGGAATAAAGGCCTTAAATCTGAAATAGTCTTTGCAAATTACGCAATTACTTGTTTATCTTATGAAACAAAATCCTAAATGCAGATATTATGAACTGTTGGGTGCTGATCTTTCCTTTGGCAGACTGTTCTGCATTATGCTTAACCAGCTCCTGTGTAGATTGAAGGACAGTAATGAAGTGACCAGATCAGATGATCTTTTGAAAGTCTTTAAGGGTATAAGAAGGTTATCCTAAATAAAACTTCCATTTCACCCAGGTAATGGTCACCTATGTGACAAAAATTACTGAAGAAAACGTGATTATCAATACTATGCATTTCTTTAGCCTTTCAAAGTCAGATATTTTAAATAAAAACTTCTTGCTTTTCAAAGATCTTGAAACACAAGAAATTAACATTTTACTCATCTTAACATTCTTTCCAAACTAATCAAAGAAAAAAACATATTCTTTAAATGATGAATAATAAAAAGCAAGGACTTAAGCACAGCACAATGTGTACATTAATTTGCTAACGCTTCTTCCCACATGTTTATCTCCAGTCAACCCTCCAAGTAGTGGCAATGGCAAAAGTTCCATCACTGCATGGTTTGAACTTCCCTAATTATTCTATTCACCCTCACTTTCCTCATGCTCCAAATATTTGAGGTGAAGTTTTTTTTCTAGACCATTTTTGGCCCAAATGTTATATTAAAGACCAACAAAACAGGTACATTGTATATATTTTGGGACAGAAAAGTTTTTTATCTTCCTACTAAAGGTTATATTAAACCTCAAGTTCATAAGGAACATTGAAGTAATCTGTGTTTCTATTTTCTCTAGGCATTGTGAAGTTTAAATATTGTTTTGAAAATGAGAATGAAGGACTCAAAGAGGTACAGGTTTTAATGCCTGCAGAAGACGTCATTTCTGCCTTGAATGAGTGAATGTGTTGCTGCAGATCAGAGGTAAGGGTTATGAGACTTGGCAGTTGGAAGAAAATGTGAGGAGCCATAGGCAACTGTGACACAGCTCTTTACTCCAGCAAGGGCACAGCCCACTTCACAAGGTGGCAGTGTTATCCAACAAGGGCACAGCAAAGCTCGCATAGCAAGGGTGCCTTTTATACACAGGTTAATCAGTAGTGGCACACTGCCAAATAATGGAAGCCTGCACCTGCCTACCAGGCACCTGGTTACATAAGGGGAGAAGCCCTGAGTTTCTTCAGCTCTCGAAGTTAACTACAGGCATCAGGAGGGAGCCCGACTACAGCTATCTTTCTATCTCTGAACAGTGAGTCAACCTTAAGAAGTCAGCAGGTCCATTTGATACACTGTCACACAGAACTCCAACTGTATTGTTCTGGCCTGAGTATCTGGGATACTGGAAAATAAAATGATTGTTAATAGAAATGTCCTTTTGACAAGATAGCTCTTTGAAACAAATATGATGGACTTATATATTGATAACACCTGTGTTAAGTTTTAAAGTTAGTGGCTTCAAGTTTCTGCCACTCTCCTGAGCTGAGGCTAATACATTCAATCAGGCTTTATCTAAATCTTCACCCACAAGAATATGCATTTGTTCTAAATTTAAAAAAAAATCAGTCTATTGCATTTATCTACCCCACCCAACCCCCAATAATGCCAGAAACATTTTATTTAGATGTTCTCTGTTGTATTTGTTTATTTGTTTGGTGGTGGTTGATTTGCAAAGATTAGAGTGAAGAGAAAGACAGGGCCTGGGGCAAGCAAGGATTGAATTCCTAGACTACCCATGTTGTCTCACTACATGGGTGGAATCATAGAAGTCTGCCTTTCTTGGTGAAGGTCATCTCTGCCCTGATTCAAGGCCACTGAGGCAGACATAAACCTTACTATAGTGTTCTTAAAGTATGAACCACAGACCCTGGGGATTTCTAAAACACTTTCAAGTAATTCTCATGGTTAAAACCGTTTCCAAAATATTTCTAGGACATTATTTAGCCTTTTCATTATGTTGATATTTGTACTAATGATGCAAAGGTAATCATGGGTAAAACTACTGGTGTTTTAGCATAATTCAAGGCAATGGCACCAAAGTTTATAAGCAGTCATATTTTTCAAAGCCACTCACTTTCAGGGGGAAAAAATGTCAATTGTGCTTAAGAATTTCTTTGTTCAAGGTTTAAAAATTATTAATTTTAGTTACGGCCTTTGATAACACATCTTTTTAATATCTTCTGTGATGTGGAAAGTTATATAAAACAATTCTGCATATGGAAGTATATTGGCTATTTTTTTAAAGCACTTGTGCAATTGTTTGAGTTGTGAGATTAACTGGCTTCATTTGTTCATTTAACATAAGTCTTACTTGAAAGAATTATTAAAAACTACAGTTATTCAGATTTGAGTACATAGCAGACACTTTCTCAAAAATGAGCTAGTGAATCTGTCACTTTAAAGAAAACAACTGACAACTTGTAAGTAAAAAATGAAATTCTGGAAAATGTGTATCTGCCACCAGACATTGACAGCTTTTTAGTACTTAACAGACTTTTCTGATGAGAACAGTGTGATATTAATAAATGTAATTTTCTTACATTTTATAAGAAAATCTGTCAACATTTGGAATTTCTACATAACTCAGTGAACCAGTATTTTTTAAATGACCAATACATGATGTTACAAAGTCATGCATGAATACAAAGCCCATTCAAAGTGTAACAGAGTACAAAAAGTTTCTTAATATGGTTTGAGATATCACATTGCAACTGTTCTTTAAGAAACTGTCATTTGTAGAATTTGGATATTTTATCAAAGAATAATACCAACAAATTACCTTAAAAAATGTTACCAAAATACCCCTCACTCTTCCATCTACATATCTAAGGAAGGTTGCATTGCCTTTGTATTCTTTAACCAAGGCAAAATATCACAACACATTTAATGTAGAGAAAGGTAACAAAAATAATGTGTTCTATGAAGCCAGACTTTAAAAAGGTTTGCAAAAATGTAAAATAATGTGACTTTTTCTAGTATATTTGGAGAAATATGTTGTTTTATTTTAAAATCCCATTTATGTTAATACACAATTGTTTATATTGTTGCTATTTTAATTGAATTAATGAACAGATATTTAATTTTTTCGATATTAATTCCTCATGTGATAAGTATCAGCAGATATAAACCAAAATTGGTGAAAGCTCTTTGAAGTCTTAGATAATTTTTAAGAGTGTAAACAAGTCTTGAGATCAAAAAGTTTTTAATTTGTTGCCTTAATGCAAGTCAATGCGCACAATCTCCTGTTATGAGGTACAGCAGTATAACAAATTCTTTCAGGCAAGGTCCAAGGCATTTACTAACGTCAAAAGAAAACTGTTGAATTGCCTTTGTCTTCAGAAAAACAGTCACTCTTGGTTTTGTTCATATGGCTTCATATAAATCATGCTGGTAAACCTAGTAACATCAATATGTCATATCCTGTAAAACGGTAATTTCCAGCCAGATCTCTGTTATGATTTTCATTCATGTAATATTTCTCATAACAATATCCAATTAGCATATTCATTTTATGTCCACTGTGTTAATTTTATGTTAAAAGAAATCCAATAGTGCTCAATTACATTTGCTTCCAAATTAAATTAGCATTACATGAATTTAATGGGTATCTAAATTAGACCATGCTATTAAGAGGATTTTATACAAATTAAATTCCACCTCTGCATGGTTCAACCTTCTTTGTATTAAACACAAGATGAAAATTCTTTAAAACATAGGGAGCAAAAGAATATCTTATATTGCAAACAGAGAAGGAAACAACAAAGAAATTAACACAAATTTAAGCAAGACTCACTTCAACCAGAAATTACCTCACTGTTTCTATTTCTTCTAGCTAGAAGAAAGAAATAAAGTGGAGCATTCTAATTCACTAAAATATTAAAAACTTTATTTTGAAAAATAAAGCAATGTCAGCACAATCCTCTAAGATGCTTTTAACCTTTATGAAATCATGAATTAACAAACTCGGGCTTATTGACATTTTTAGTTTGTTTTTGGCACAATAATTCAAGTTTACCAAGTCTAAGAATATTTTACATTTATTAAACAGAATTGATATACAATCAAAATACAACATACATTGAAGTAAACTCAATAGTAAAATTTTCCTGTGCCTTTCTGTATGAATGATATTATTACCGTTTCACTAGTTATAATAATGGGTAATAGTCACTTGCTAATTATTATATGCTTAGCAATCTGCTAATTATTTTGCATAAATTACCTCTAACCCTTGTTATACCTCTGACTATTACCCCTAATTCATAACTGGGATAAATGAAATGCAGAGAAGTTAGGGAACTTGGTCAAAGTCACACATACAGTGACAGAACTTGCCAATTTCACAGCCTTTCTTCTTTCCCAAAATGTTACTTCAGGAGGGTCTTTGAGAGATAGTCGAAGCTCTATCTCAGCAGGCAGACTGCCTTGGCTTGATTCATGGCTCCACCATCCTGTGCCCAATGTGTACAGGCAAATAAATCTGCCACAGAGACCAATTCATGATGGCATACTTGAAATGGACAAATACGAAATCAAATAAAATGGCTTCCTATGGCAATTAGGGTGAGTTTTCTCTAAATATACTTTTAATTTTGTTTTAATTTTGAACCAGGTAATAGTTTTATATATTTTTGAAATAAAATTATATAAAAAAAATTGCAGACGCTAAAATTTAACACAGGTACAAATGAATTTAATTGATAACAAAATCATGTAGATTAAATAATTGCTTCAAATAATTGTTGACACAGTTTTATTTCTTTATTATCTTAGAGGTGTGTATTTTAAAATGTATCTGCAAAGTGTATCTGCCAAGAAGAAGTTACATTTAAATTTCACTCAGTAAATTTAACAATTTAATATATATATATATATATATATATATATATATATATATATATATACACATATACACACAACTTACACAATTAGGATAAAGCAAATTATAACCCATTAATATGAGTTAAAACCTACAGAAAAGTCTCAAAACACTTGAGCCAAGATTTTCAGTGTAATGAAAGAAAAAAATGTAAAATAAAGAAAAATCAAATCTACAATGTTAAATTTGTAATGGAAATATCAATGCAAAGTATTTAACTTTATTTTTAAAACATCTTTTGTCCTTACCTACTAAATAGGCCCAGACGCAATAATGTCTGAGTAAGAAAAGCACCTTGCACATAGAGTGTGCTTTCTAATTACCATTTTCCTTGGAAAGTATCCAGAGCTGTTTAGAGAAATGTCTGATTTCAGGTCTGAAGTTTAGAATGTACTAAAGAATCCTGGCACAAGGAAGTGACCAGGTATTTATTGGAGTCATGTAAGAAATGGATAAAGGAGCCTTCTTGAAAGAGCATTCACAGATTTGGAATAAATATAAGAGCAAATATAATCATGATGTTAATTAGTTACAACCCATTAATGTAAATTAAAATCCCCAAGTTCACAGTGATGCTTAAAGGAAGAGAAAGACTAAAAAGGAAGCTTTTCTTTATCTCCCAAAAGTCTAATAAATGTAAAGAAAAATTATATTTGTAATTGCCACTTTGCATCAAGCACAAAAGTTAACTCAAAACAGCTTAAAGACTCGAAAGTAAGACTTGAAATAGTAAGCTCTTTGACATTGTCTTAATGATACGCTTGTGGATCTGACTCCAAAGGCAAGGAAACCAAAGCAAAAATAAACAAATGAGACTGCATCAAACTAAAAAGCTTCTGAACAGCAAAAGAAATCATTGTCAAATGAAAAGGCAACCTACTAAATGGGAGAAGATATTTATAAATCATATATGCAATAAGGAGTTAACATCCAAAATATATGAAAAACTCATACAATTTAACAACTACAAAACAAGCAACTT
This sequence comes from Cynopterus sphinx, assembly GCA_030015415.1. NCBI lineage: Eukaryota > Metazoa > Chordata > Mammalia > Chiroptera > Pteropodidae > Cynopterus > Cynopterus sphinx. The sequence continues at coordinate 130,417,606 of CM057379.1, forward strand.
GATATACATATGGCCAATAGGCACATGCAAAGATGTTCAACATCACTAATTATTAGAAAATGTAAATCAAAACTACTATGACATATCACTTCATATCTGTTAGAAAGGCTATTATCAAAAGGACAAAAAACTAACAAATGTTAGAGAGGGTATAGAGAAAAGAGAACCCTAATACATTATTGGTGGGATTGTAAAATGGTACAGCTACTATGGAAAACAGTATTAAGCTGCCCTAAAAAATTAAGAATAGAGTTATCATATGATTCAGCTATTGAATTTCTGGATATTTTTCTTAAAAAATATAAAACACTAAATCAAAATTATATATGCACCCCAATATTCATTGCAGCATTATTTATAATAGCCGAGATATGGAAACAACCTAAGTTGTCTATAAAAAAAACCAAAATTGTGCCATTTCTGACAACATAGATGGAATTTGAGGGTATAATGCTAAGTGAAATAATTCAGAAAAAGAAAGACAAATACAATATGATTTCACTCATATATGAAATGTAAAAAAACATGCAAACAAAACAAAACAAAAGCAAACTCATAGATTCAGAGAATAAATCAGTGGTTACCAGAGGAGAAGGAAGTTAAGAGTTGGGCAAAAGGTATGAAGGGGTATGAAAGGGTATGAAATTCTGATGGACAGTACCTAGACTTTTGGGGTGATCACTCTGTATTACATACAGATGTCAAATTGTAATATTGCACACCTGAAACAATTATATATTTTAAAAAAGAAGAAGTTGTTTGGGAACAGAGAATTCACACAGATATTTTATTAATTACAAAGGGAAGAAATGGAATGTCACAGTGAAGTAGTCATTATATTAGCCAAGTGATTAAATTTAGAATCTCTAATAGCAAGACCATCTGATATGACATAATAAGAAAAACACAGCATCACCTATGAACTACTCTTGCAAAAGAGATAAAGAAGAAATGTTTGACCTGAAGCTAATTTACTTAAGCTTACAGGAAATATAGGGAATAGAGGAAAATGTTGAATTGTAACAAGATAAAACCATCAGCCAAATTATGTCCTATAAAAATATAATTCTAGATTCCTCAAAAATGCAGTGTCATAAAAACCAATGGGGAAAATACTCTAGACTACAAGAGACTAAAGAGATATATAACCACAAATGTGTAAAAGCCAGATCAGATACTGGTTAAATAAATAAATGCTACAAATACATTACTGTAACATTTGGAAAATTTTGCATGTGAACTAGATACTAGATGGTATGGAATTTTTAATTTTGATAATATTGTGGTCCTAGAAGCAATTGTCCTCATTCTTAAAAAATGCATGATAAATATTTAAAGATTGTGTCTTGATGTCTACAATATATTTTAAGTGAAAAAGAGAAAGACACAGAGAGAAAAAAACATATGGCAAAATGTCCCTAGTTTTTTCCTGATGCTGTATGAACAGCAAGCAGATCAGATTTGAGAATGACCAAAAATTAAAAATTTAGTCCCAAAGTGTATTCTTGATTCAGTAACAGTCAGAGTAATAAAAACTTCTAACTTACTTTAAAGTAAAACCACCTCCACCCCTCTAGGCCAGACTCATCTAGTGCATAAAAAGGAACTTCTGAGGTACTTCTCATTTTCCCCAGTTCAACTCCTCCCTCATTCCTAGACTTATCTGGGATGAAGTTGGGGTGAGGGTTGGTGGAATTAGGTGAGGTGATGAGGAAAGTCTGCATTTCAATGCGTGGTATTTTTGAGCGCAGAAGTTTTTAAAGTTAACTCTCAGCCTGGCACATATGTGGATTCATCAACAACCCCAACAACCCCACCATCTTATTTTAAATTTCCTTCTTGTTGACAAATGCACCTTTTCTGGCTCTTCACTCCTCTGTCCACCAGTTATTCTATACACTTCTCCCTTCCTTTTGGGGTTTCCTAACTTCCTCTAAATAATTATGGAATCAACTTCTCTCGCACTCAGGGCTCACACTGTCTGTCTCCGGCCTCCCTTCCCCACTTCAAACTCATTCTGTTTCTCTCTGCTCCACTCCTCTTTCTCTCTTAACTTAGCTGCCATATTTGGTCCTTAAAAACATAAACAGTATCTTGATAAACTCTGGACATTTAAGCATTTTTATTGCAGCAAATCTTTGTTCTGCACAAGAGCAACTAGCAAGTTACAATCTCTAGTTTTTCTCTTTTTCTCAAGCATCAACTGGACACCAAGGCTCCAGCATCCCCACTCTAGGGGACACAAATCAAGCTTTCCAAACAATTCTACTGAAGCCTCTTCTGTAGACTTTAACTGAGGGGAAAGCTTTTCTACCCCACTTTTTGGTAGGTAGGGGTAGGGACATAATGAGGGAAGCGCAGAGCAGTCTGACAAATCTTTTCCAAAACCTTCTTCTAATCCACAGCAAACTCTCTCAAACTCAAATTTCCTTCATAGACTAGAGGTGGCTGGTAACCTTTGGTTACAAAACTGACTCTTGGCCACCTTATCTGGCACCACATGCCTCTCTTTGGCATGTGGGTGTGCTTGGCAGAAAACTTTCTGAAGGTTTAAACCAAGCCTGAGACAGAAAGTTTTCTAATAATATTTTTTTATAATAATATATTCATCCTTTCACTTAATTTTAAGTGATCAAATTACAATGGGATGGGACGAGGGGACCAGAGATTGGATGCTAACGATGTTTTCATTTAATAAACTGACCTTTCCAAATTAGATTCTGCATATCCAGTAACATTAGAATTATTTTAGGTTTATCAGTATTGACCTGAACTAGACAGAATAAAAATACCCTGACTTAATCAGTGGTTCTAACTGACCTTCCAAGGCTTTCAGAGAGCTGATAGAAACCCATAAAAGATCACCAGCACATTTTGAAATAATATGTTTCCATTATGTTTGTCTAAATTAAAACAATTTTGAATTTAAAAAATGTAACTAATAACATAATTTAAAATTTTAGAACCCAATTATAAAATATAGAGAATCAGAGAGACAAAATAGTATTATCTCAGGGAGAACTATTGCTAAAATGGTCATTCACAATTTTCCGATTTTTATTGTTGTGCAGATATTTCTTTGCTTATATGAATATATATGTGTATGTACATAAATATAATTTATAGTATATGTTTTTACTTAATGCTGTCTAGCAAACATTTATTATGTAGATAACGATACATCTACATCATTAATTTTTTGTGGCTATAACAAACAGTCTTTTGATAGAATATTATAAAATTTATCAATTGGTTGTTTTTACATTTTGAATATTAAAAAAAGTATTACTATGAACATTCTTGTATAAACATCTTTGAATATTTGACTAGTTGTTTTTACACTCTAATTTTCAGAAATCCTGGGTCAACAGGTATGTACATTTTTAAGGATTTACATCCATACTGTTGAATCTTCCTTCAGCAGGTGACAATTGACACAACCTCTGCAACACAAAAGCTTCTCCATCTCACTACTGCTGACATTCTTTCTTCATTCTTTTACTTGGACAATATAATGAGATATAACACACAAAATTATGCTATTATTATCTCTAATTATACTTACTTTATTATTAATAGCATTAGATTTCTTTACAAGTGCTATTGCCCTTTGTTATTTTTTATAAATTGTTCATTTGTGACCCAAGCTCATTTTCTTGTTGGTTAATAAGAGTCCTTTGAATCTTAAGGCCCTTAATCAACTTTTTGTTAGAGCTCATTTGAAAAATATACAATAAGCATTTTTTCAAATATGTTATTACTTTAATTTTGAACAACCTAAAAGTTTTTCTGTAATCAATCACGCCCAGTTAACCATGAACAGGATGTTACATAATTCAGCAAAGATAGAAAGGCAGGTATCTGATGACTGGTCTTAGAGGCAAGAGAAATAGAGAAACTTTTAGAAACAAAAAATATTAGCAATCTTCTACTCTAAAGCTTTTATCTTATAAATAAGGATATATAAACCCAGGGCTGTAAAATTTTAGACTATAGGTCTCAGATTATGTAGTTTGTTCTCGCCAGAGACAGCACTTATAATCTTTGTGTCACCAGCCAGTTGTTCTCAAATTTTGTTGCACATTCAAAACACCTGAGGAGCTATTTCAAATAATCCATGGGAGGTGGCAGCACATAAACTACACTCTGTCTTGTGTGTCATAGTAAACAAATTATAAACCATCCTCCTAAATAAACTCTTACATTTCTTTTTAGCTGTCTTTCTTGGGGCACTTGGAAAGTGCAAAATTTGATATTTGCCACAAACACAAAGATATAAGAAGACTTCAAATCTTTACCTTTTGTCGAGTCTACTTTCCAATGTATTTTATAACGTGATGTTAAGAGATGGCTCCATAGAAGGGTAAAATGACTTACTGAACCTCCAGAGCTAAACGGTGGCCCTTTATGCATCTCTCAACGTATCTCAACACCACTACTACCCTATTTGTATAAGATTTCCTTTGAAGCTCAGATGGTTGAAGAGCCAGTATACAGATTAATACAGGAAATGAGAATTTCATTTGAATTGGAGTGTTTAAGATGAGAGTCAGGCTGTCAGTAAGAATGCACAAGTTGTTAAAGGCCAGGTTAATGATTAAGACTGGCAAAAGACCTTACAAATAAAAAACTCCAGCTAATTACTTTAGCTTAATTGCTCTTTCTCAGTCTTCATGCCTTACCAAAGTTGGTAAAATTTTAAATGAAGTGATAGTCTGATAAGATGATGGAACAATTAGACATGTTTCTTGCCCCATGTGACTAAGGGTACTATTTAAGTCTCAGCACAAGTTTCTGGTAAAATATTGCTTCCTGCATAATATGAATGTCTAGTTCAAAATATAGACACTTTTTCTGATTTACAAAGAAATTAATCTGGCAGGAATTGAACCTCTGAAGCATGAAATATCCAAAAGTCACAGTCTTAGTACTTAGAAAAAATCATGCTCACCACATCTCAAATCAGAGGTATTTATTTAATCTAGTTCAAGGCCCAGTGGAAGAAAACTGATGTCACCTATCATAGATTTGCTCGATGACTCCCTAGAAACCCGCCCCCAATGCCTTAATTTAAGTGGTAGACATGACTAACAAGTTTAAAAAAAAATGTTAATGCTCTGCCTCCACTCATGTATATCTCCAAAAGTTCTTTTCACTAGTGATCTGCAAAATCCAAGCTCCAACCAACCATGGCAACATCTCCAGGGATGTTGGAAGTGCCCCACTCCATTAACCTTGAATCCATGTGGAAATTAACTCTCGGAGCCATCATACCCCATCTTCTGACATGCATCCTCATCACTGCTCTGCATAGGGTTCACCAAACCCAGTCCTAAAATATTCTTAGTCCTTCACCCTAACAAACTTAAGTTTGCACATATGCTGAATTCTGGTTTAAATTAAATTAAAGATGCCACCTAGGGAGTTCCCAGTGCTTGATCACCTGAGGATTCTGCAATACTCAAATTCTTGTCTCCCAACTCTTATCCAGTTAGTTATATTACCTCACATTTTCTTCTGAATGTGCTCTTACTTTCATCCCCCCTAATTTCTCAGCTCATCCCCTTTGTTCGCTTTCTTGATGATGGTGCAATTACTGTGTAAAACCACAGCACTTCCTTGGGGTTCTGTGCTGTGGCTGATAATTCTAGACTTAGTTCACTCTAAAAAAAATCTGCAGAAAAATTAATTCAATTCTTTTGCATGGGTGCTTTGGTAAATTGGAATATAGTATGATTTGCAAGAGAAGAGAATGATGAACATACATTTCCTATGGAGCAGGGAAATATGTGGGAAAAGTATCTTGAGAAGAGACTAATTTGGTCATGAGGGAGACTTGAGGCCAAATGTTTCAGATACTACTGAAATTTGTCTCTTCTCTTGGTAGCTGGTTAAAAATAATATTTAATATTTTCTCTCCCTTGTATCCTAATTGTCAAATAGTTCATCTAACTGATGAACAAGACTTGATAAAGTGTTATATTCTCCCAAGTGATCAAAAATACAACTAGCTACTGCTGCCACAGCTGAAGACAATACTTATTTTTTTAAAAGCATCATGTGCTTATTCCAAGATTATTATAACAGGAAAACAATTGGAACCTACATAAATGTTCTACAGTTATACAGTAGAACAGATTAAATAAGATCTATCCACCAGATGGAGTAGTACGAAACCATTAAATGATAACAGGAAGACTATGTTACAACATGGAAAATATTTATGATAGAATGTCAAATATAAGTACAGAATAGCAAGTAATAGGCAATCTCTTAATGTCAATTTTATAAAAGAGATATATAAAATACCACAGAAGTAGAAGAAAATTGTAGCTGATATTTTTATTTAATTTCCAAGCCTTTCATAATATTACTTAATACTTAACATACTTTTTCTTTAAGCAAGAGATGTCTGAGAAGTTTCAGAAGTGTTTTCACATTGGTGCTATCCTCTGTGCCAGCCAGCTCCCTTCATTGCCAGAAGAGACCTGGTTAGAGACCTGGAACATGAGTGACTAGAATTTTTCTATAAACTAGAAGCTTTCTGTAACTAGAAATCTTGAAGAAGTAAGAATTTGGTACCTATGCCCAAAATTCCCCTGGTAAAAAGAGGCAGCTCAAACAACATGCCTCATGTCTTAAAAGCCTGTTATTTTGAATATATGTTGTTCATAGATGTGCCTTTGAAGCCATATACATAGTTTACATAATTATAAAATATAATTTAAATATAAACATCAATCCATAAATTTTAAAAGTAAAAAGAAGCAAATCTAGTTAAATATCCAATTGGTGACATTACTATAGAGAGAGGAAGTACTCCAAAGAATCATAAAGCACAACGTTTTCCCCAAAGAACAAAATGAACATGGACAACAATAAATTAAAACCTGTGTTTTAGTAATCATATTGCTGGTTGTGGTTTTATAGTGTGTGTTTTACATGTAGTATGGGTTAAAGCAAATGAGTAATTACATTTGTGTTGTTTAGAACCAGGATTTTCAATATGGGAGTAATAAAATAGAGGGTGGGTAAAGGTAAATTAAAATTCGATAGCCCTGAATTTGAGTTGGAGTCATCAGTATAAATTTATAATGTATTTTATTTTATGTTTAATCTCCTTACCTAGGTCAACTAAAAGACCTAGAGTAATGTCCAACACAATAGCAATACGCATTCTTAATTCCTAGATTTTAGTCTCTAGAAAAATGTTATTTTCTTCTCAAAGGCACTAGGGCTTTTTGGAGAACTGGCAAATTCCAGGTCTGTGGCAGGGAATACTTAAGATGAGCATGGTGTATCTTATATATCAGAAAGAAAGCTCCCAAAAGTACCCAAATGCCTACTTGAATTAGCTTCCCACTGCCCCAAAATAGAAAAATTTGAGCTCCAGTAAATTTAGCAAGTGCAATGATTTGAAGCACATCAAATGTTTCTTAACAGATTAATTGAGAATGAAATTTCTTAAAATCCACTGGCTAACTTTGAGGTCCATGATATCAACTCATGAATTTGAAAGATGGTAAATAAAGAGAAGGTATCAAATATTTATCCTGTTTTATCTCAAGGTAACCTAATAGTTGATAAAGAGAGGTTTCAGTTTCTCTTTACAGAAGTACCTAAGCTTAAATGAAGAAGGAATAATGAAATTAGATTATCACTATTTTGCAAATCATAAATAATGGTTACCAATGATTGATAATATCAAATAATGAAGAACAAAATAATACAATGTACCTCCTTGTACAAACTTACGTGACATTGCCAATAAAAGAACCTTATCTAAATATATGTATCTAAATCTATTCTAGCCCCTAGATCTAACCAACAATTGTCAGAAAATATTGAGACCAGAGAGTGTGTTAGATATGTCAAAATGCAGTAAGCAAAATTCACATGGTGGGAAATTGAAAGACACACAGCCTTCTTTCTTCAATAATACAACAACAAAATAACAATTGAAAAGATAAAAAGATTAAGAAGATTTTAAAGATAAATTTAGAAAAAAAAAACTACAATATAAATCCTGGAATCAATATTCAAACAAACAAGTTGAACATAATGGTGAGTAAAACCTGGATATCTGAAAATATTACAGAATTATTGTTAATTTTTTTGAGGTATGATAATGGCTTGGGATTTTTTTCAAAAAAAAGTCCTTATCTCTCAAAAATTTATGTTTAATTATTTATAAATGAAATTATATTTCTTTGAATTTTGCTTCTAATTATTCCAGGGAACAGGGGAAATAAGTGGGAGTATGGGTAAGATTGGCATGAGTCAATAACTGTCAAAGATAGGAAATGGAAATTCATTATGCCATTGTTTTACTACTCTATTTTTGTTATGCTAGAGGTTTTCTTTCATTGAAATTCTGATGTTTATTAAGACATAACTTTTAAAATGAACACCAACATACTAGTAATCATATTGTAAAAATTTTTAAACAATATTTATTTGCTCATCACCATATGTATAGAAAAGCACCACAGAGTACCTGATATATGTGAGTGTCTATAAATGTCTTTTTTAAGTTAAATCCCTATGAGATAAAAATTATTATTTACATTTTTAAAGGAGAAACCACTAAATGGCAGGTGGGGCCTGGAACCAGACGATTCTAAACTATACCATTCTATTCCTATAGTTTAATATTCACAAGATAATTCAAAAGCAATTCTGAAATTAAACTATATTATACCATTAGTATGCAAAATAAAATTTCATTATTTTCTATACACCGGAGGATGAAATGTAAGTATCTCTTCAGACCTATTGTGACCTGCTCACCATTCACTGAACATATCTAGCTCTCCTGTGGCCCCAGAACTTTGACCCATCAGTCTTTCCCTAGAAAGCCTACCCACATTGTTTCATCTAGTAAACTTTTGCTCACTCTTAATGATCTAGTTAAAATTGTTCCTTCCTGGTAGAGACTTCTCTAGCCCCAAGACAGAGCTAGCTATTCCCTCTTCAATGCTCCCATAGTTCCATGAATAGATATGTTATCAGAATAGATATTCACAGAATATATCTATTCACAATGTAGTAATAACTATTATTAATTAAATACTTATCAAGCCCTGGTCACTATTTCAAGTGCATTAACTATATTAAATTATTTGACTGATCTTAACAATCCTATGAGTTGGTTACTACTGCCATCACTACTTGACAGATGAGGAAACTAAGGACCTTCTTTGATGTATTAAATAAGTTTTATTTGTCTTTGTATTTTTAAATACAATGCAGTGCAAGGCACATAGTAATCACTCAGTAACTAGTTGTTAAATTGAATTATTTTGGAAATTTTTCATTACAAATTTGAATAATTTAAATTTAAAGCAAAGTTATTTCTTAACAGCAATTTTTAAGTAATACAACAAAAAAGTTTGGATTGAATTAACTAATGTGATTTAAATTCATCTGTTGAAATAGATTTATATTTTTACTTTTCTCAAGAAAAAAAAACAATAATTTGTGCCATGGAGATCTTTATTTGAACTATTAGCTTTGTTATTTTTCTTGTCGTGAGGTTTTTTACACATGAGAAAACAAATCGCTATCACTTTTTGGTTGACTAAGATCATGAAAGATTTTGACCAGCCTTGGCGTTTCTCAAAATTTTCAGCTGAAAATCAGTTTTATGAAAAGAGCTCCAATTGCAAGAAACTAGGAGTACATCTTGGTTGACCTTGAAATACAATTTGAAAAATGTGTTTTCTAGTTCAACTATCTTATTTTTAGAATATATTTTTATTTTTAAATAAACTATGCCAATTGCTGACAATTGTATCATTTTGGAGAATGTTTTAAAATACATAAATAAAACATTGGGTGTTTCTGTAAGTACATTTTACAACAGATTTTCTATTTGTAATATTGTAAGTACAATTACATCTTTCTTTTTTCATGGATATAAGATACATATCTGTTTTACAGTACATTTTAATATTCATTGCATTTTTACTGTGTTGCTTTAAATGTTGGAATGTCATCAACTTAGGTCAGTCGAATTATCCTCTACTGTGAGATATGGTACCTAACAAAAGGGCTGTTGACCCCTATTGTCTCCTATATAAGACTTTCATTTTATTTTAGCCTTACATTATGAACAACTCTCTTTAACACATGCCACTCTCATTCCAACCCTGTTTCACCCTGCCACCTCCAAACTGTTAGCCATTCTTGTACTATCTTCCCTATATGCCTAGGTTTATTTGGTTTTCTATGGCAGAACCTCAAACCCAACTAATTGAGACAAAAAACAAATGTTGATTCATGCATACCCAGGCAAGCAAATCCTGGTGCCCAAATCTTTCTGTTTCCATCACTGACCCTTGCTTTGTTTTCTAATAATAATCTTCTCAAATACTCTCTCACTTTGGGAGCAAGATGGCAACTGAAAATCTTGAATTTTTATCTTCAGAACTTAAATCCCTAAGTGAAAGAAGAAATTTCTATCCTGAAACATAAACCTGGAAAATTATATCACATTAACCAATTACTGTGATTTAGAAAACTGATTTTGCTAATTGTCCAGACCCAGGTCACATGCTCAACTATAGAACTGATAGAAAGATGTCAGCATTACCTGAAAGACATTACTTTGAGAGTGGGGGGTGGGGTGGTCTCATAAGAGAAAATAGAAGATTTGCCATTAAAATGGCCAATGGCTTCTAGAAATAGGCAAGAAATAGTCAATATATCCTATACAAGATTTAGCAATCATTGAGACAATTAATTGTAAGGTATTGCAAAAAGCAATATAGATTTAGATTACTTGGGGACAATGTCTAATTAAAAAACCTACAACGTGGTTTTTACCAGTCAATAAATTCCTTTGGAGTCTCAATTTTTTTTCTTTGCAAAATGTGAAGAGATAATAATTTCTACACTATGAATTTCAAATGAGTAAGTATAAGTAAAGTATCTGCCACATACCACATTTCTTGCCAAATAGTCAACAGTTAACAAAGCTAGCTTTCTTGAAGACCAGAGAGGTTTGCCTCATATAGGGAATCATCCTCCACTACTGTCTTTTCATCTGTATCCACTAAAATCCATTCGGTATTAGAATTCATTACACAACTTAGCACTTAATTGCACATAGGCAGTAATAGCCTTTGTAAGCTGGATGTGCAAATGTCTTGTCTATCAACTAATTGTCAAGCTTCCTAAGGGTTTGAAATAATTTCTGTGTGCACTGCCCCAACCCCAGGATGAGCCATTTGCTCAGCCTGGAGTAAAAGAGATACTACATCTCTGGACTAACTGTGGGATCAAATCACTTTTTGAGAACACTAGATTATACATATGGAAGAATGCACTAGCAAAAGAGGGCATAAATACTGAAATAATTATCTGAGGAAAGCTGTGCCTATGAAGTGAAAGGGCCTCTGTGCATTTACTTATTTACTTAGAGAATGGAATAAAATATAGGAAGTATGAGAAGAGAGGTTTACTATTACCCTGCTGAAACTATAAGGATGATCTGAATGCCTTTTGAAGATCACTTCGAATTCATATGGATTTTGTCATACATAGTAGGATTACTTGCATTTCAAAAAACATTAGAATTTAAGTTAATGGGTATTTACATTAATAATTCATTGGTAGATAAAATAGACAGACCTAGAATTGAGTCCTATATCCACCATTTAGAATCTGTGTGAATTTAGGCAAATTACATAAACTTTGTAAGCTTTGTAAAATGTGTAGTGAATAATTCATATGAGAGTGTGAGTTAAATAAGATGGTGCAGATAAAGGGATGCTTCTCATGTAGCTGGGAAAGCACAAAATATTAGCAAATATAATATTTATTATTATGTCATTTGAGGCATGTAGGAGGCATAAATGGGGTTATGTTTGAGTTGGATAAGTTCAAGACCTAAACATTACAATTATCTTCTTCCCTTTGGTAAAAGTGAATACAACATATAATAAGCCTTTACCTAATATCCAGCTGGGTGAGACCAACAGTGATTGTTGTTTAATTTTCAGTCCTATTTCCTTTGGTTTCATTCTCAATGGAGAGCAAAATCAGCATCTGAGACTAGATTCGTCTGCTTTTTTAGAACCCTGAACAGTTTCTTCTCTGCCTCCATGTTTTGGCTCAGCTTCACTCAAAATCTTAACGACTTAAAATAAGATTCAGCCACTGATACTCTCTTGGTAGAGATATTACATTCTGATTTTACCAATTCCACCTAATTTGGAGAACATCATGTAGTTACTGACAAAAACAAAGCTTCTAAGAGAATATTATTCTGAAAAGGTGCTGAATAAATATTTGTTGTGCTGCAGTTGTGTTTTAGACAAAATGGTATACTTATGGTTATTCCCTAAAAATGACATACCCAAGCCCACTTGTGCTCTTTTATTCTCCTTGCCTCAAGTTTCTTCCTTATTTCTTGTTTTAACAGATTCTCAAGTGTGGCTTCAAGTTGGATCCCTTCTATCCCTGTAAACTCCTGTTAATCTAGGAGATAAGTCTTGCTCATTGTCACAAAACCATTTTTTGTGTTTGCTTTTCCTCCACTGCTTGAAAATCTTTCAGAGTAGAGGTTATATTGTCTATCTCATATTTTTCAAGTTTTTTCATATAAATGGTTGTTGATGACCTTTCCATCATTTAAAATGCTTTCTTAAGTACGGTGGCACTAAGGAAAAAATTACAAAACATAATTTCTGCCATTGAAATGTCATCATCAAATAGAAAAAGATGAACATATCAACAACTAAATTTAATATAACAAGATATTGTAGAGGAAGTCCCTACTTGAGCCTAAATTGAGATTTTTAGGACGATTTTAAATAATTTAAAAGACCTAAGAGGGGTTAATTTGCATGAGGGTATTGTTTTTGGCTGAAGCAGAAAAGGGTAGAGGAAAGCTATTTCAAAAAGAAGTTACATGGCCATAGTATTAGTTACAAGTGAAATGGAATTGATGCTGGTGCTGATGTACTGTAGGAACTGCCCACCGATTCTTTAATCTGAGCCCAAGCAGAGGCTCTTCAAGTAGAAAGTGAATAAAACCTATTGGCAAGGGTTTTAAAATAATTATATCTTGACAAATATGTTGAAACAGATTCATTTATGGTGATGATAGGCCTGGTGTGATAAAGAAAAGCTACTGTCAATATTATTTGTTTAACTTCAGGAGTAACCTAAAACCTGATAAGAGCCATACTTTGAAAGATAAATTTATTCAGGGCAGTAGGTTGGAGTGGAAGGAGACAAGATAGAATTCTTGTCAACGGATGAGGCGAATTTTTTAAATATTTTGTTGTTTGGTAAAATGTTGAGAACATTCTGTTTGTATACTCACTTGGGTATTTGGAAATTATAATATTGTTTTTTTAGATTTCTTAAAACTCATTTGACTTTTTGTAAATATTTCAATGCTTATTAACTATACTTATATATTTTCAACTGTTGTTTCTAAACTATAACAAAAGATTTCACTTTCTTCAATTTTTCTTCAAATTTGCCCTCATTATATATGTGGATAAATGTATATCCTGCAATTCTTCTTATGTTTTTTTGTCATAATCGATACTGTTCACAACCTCCATAAAAGTCTTATTCCTAACTACAAGATCTAAATCATTCCACCAGTGTTATCGACAAGGAATAAATCCCTGCCAACATTCCTCAACAGTGTCTTCTCTTTTCAGTGAGCTAATTTATTGCTCCTTTGATATATCTTTTTTTTATTCCTTATCAGTGATTCCTGGTGATGCCCAAACTTAAGCTCTTAAGTTTGAGTCTACACATTAACAGTGATGTCAAAATCGTGCCTTTTATCCAAGCGATTAAAAAAAAAAACACCAGCCACCTCCCTCTGTTTCACTTATATGGAATGCTATCATTGGCTCGAATTCTCAGGCTATTTGATTTAATATACCACTTTATTTTATACCAATTATATTTAATTGGTTTTAACTTTACCTAATATGACAAAAATTGAAAAATTTAGTGTTTCACGTGAACCTTCAGTCCACGTGGTAACAAATTGTTGAATTTTGTTGTTATTGTTTGGTTCTGTTTTAATCCCCACCATGACTATTATTACTTAAAATAATAACATTGCAAACATGTAAGATTTTGTTCAACTCTCTCTGTTCCATTACTGTTAATTTTTTATCGTTGCTGCTTAAAAAGATAGTATCTGGAGCAGTGAAAAGAATGCATGGTTTAGAATAAAGGAGACCTAAGTTCAAATTCTGATTTAGCTTTGCATTAACTGATGACCTTTCAGAATCTATTTTTCATTCTACTTTAGTTTTCTCATCTGTAAAACAAAGAAAAAAAAATAAACAGGAAATAGTTCATTGGTCTGGCAGGGTTTTAATAAGAACTTTATAAATATTGTGCCTAAAGTATCTAGTGTATTTCCTGGAACTTGGTTCAAAATGAGTAATTGTATCATCATTTTCATTAATATTTTGAAAGGTTACATCTGTGTGATAATACTACCACTTCTCATCTTTTTCAATAATACTTTAAAAAAAATTTTTTTTATTGACCTTTGTGTTGCTACAAGAACAAAGAAAGAAGCCTATGCAGTTGGCATTCATGGTTGAATACTTAGGGTTAGTTCCTGTATGGAAACCATTATGCATTTCCTTTTTAAAATTTATACTTGAGGAATTGGCAATTGCCTGTCAATCAATTCCAGTATCTTGCCAATTATATGGGAAGTATGGAAACTTGATTAGAGGATTTTAAGAATGCGGTAAAACTTATCTGTTTCTGCTAATGAGGACATATTACTACTGACACCAACATTGGGAGTACCTTGATATCTATTTTGGTCTTAATTGTCTTCCTTTCAAAACATATTCTGTCCATGACAGAGACATAAAGAAAGGAATGTGTAGTCATTTAAACACACAGTCTGTGTCCTTGCTCTCTGTGTTATCTGACAAATAGAGCAATCTCAAACATTTGTGGTGGCTGATATCCAACTAGCTTCACCCAGCTGGTTGACTGGTTTTACTAGTAGTTCGAATAGACACTGCTCAGGCTGATTAAATCAACTAATTCCTAGACAGAGAAGTCACATAACCATAGTCTATATTTTAACAAAGGAGGGCAATTTATTGTCACTAATATAATAACCAGGAATGAAAAAAAAGTTTGATATATTGTCTTTAATGGAAGGGCTAATGTGTAGTTATCCCAGCACACTGAGAACTTTGGCTAAGTGAAAACAAGTACAAAATTTGGTAGTCATCTTCATGTAGTTACTTACCTCTTCTGGGTACAGACTTTAAACAAATAAAATAAATTAAAGGACACTGAAAACAACACTAAATTTAGAATCAGACTGCATAGGAAGTAACACCTTAAATGATTTTACCCTGGGTTCTAAGTTCATTGTCACTAGTCTTTTCTATTAAAAAAAAATTAAACACTTAAAATTTTAAAAGAATAGAATCATAAATATCTTGTATCTTTTTCTTTCATATTTAATAGGCATTGACATTTTGTCATAATTTTAACATCTATTTTCAAAGTAATTTTAAGTCACTTATCCACATATGAGCTACAAACTCTAAATAATTCAGTATACATTTCTAACATTTGAGACATTTTTCTAACTACAATACCATTATTTAACTAAATGAAATTAAAATTTTATGAATAAGATCTAATAACCAGTTCATATTTAAATGTTCTCAATTATTTTCAAATATCTTTAAGGCTGGATTTTTCAAAGATATAATCTAGAACCACACATTACATTTGGTTGTTATACTTTTTCTGCCTCCTTCTCACTTTTTTTTTTTTTTTGCAACAGTTGGCTTATTAAGGAGACAAGTCAATTGTCCTGCAGAATATATCACACTAAATTTTTCTGATGTTAATTTGTGGTATTATTTAACTTCTACCTTTATATTTTGTACTTCGTGCAAAAGGAAAGATGGATCTTGGGGTTTACTAAGTTTTAGTTAATCACTTTGGCAAAACTTCATAGGTCATGCTGATGAGATTATCTATCACCCATATGATGCATTAGGGCTTCTGGTTGTCCCGTAATTAGTGATACACTGGGTTAAGGTAGTGAAAGCATGATCTCTCCACTGAAGTTCCGTTGTGTCCAGTAAGAAATATGTGGAGTCAATATACTTAGTTTCCCATCTGTCCTTCATACAATGTCTTTATCATTCAATGAATGATCACTTCCTCAGTCAATAATTTCATTTGAGCTTATGAAAAGATGTTTTATTTCCAGCTTTTTGTTTAAGCATAATAATATTGTATAACAAATGGCCCCCAAATCTCCAAGACTTATATCAACAACATTGATTTTATGCTCCTAGCCATGTCTGAGATTCAGCTGGCCTAGACTGGGATCAGCTGGGTTGCGTTGAAATCCAGCCTTTGGGTGGAGTTCAATTTGCTCCATGTTTCTTATTTCTTGACTTGGGCTAAGGAAAAACATTTACTTGGGGCAAGTTTTATCCTGGCAAAGTGAAGGAAATCCAAACTGGCTGACAGAAACTTCCCTTGACTCTTCAAGTTCCAGCTCAGAACTGGCACAGTGTTTCTTCTGCCCACATTCCATTAGAGAAAGAAAATCAGCTTATTGTAACCAGTCAATGGAAGAGATGTGCACTCTGCCAACTCTAAAAGGTTGTACAGAATCACATTGCAAAGGCAATTAATGTTTAGTTCTTCCACAATAGGGGGTAAAGAGTTCCAAACAATAACCCAACCTACCAAAATAAATTTACAATTATGTATCTGCTGTTTTTCTTAAGATTATTAATAGACAAATTATCCTTTTATGTAATTCACTTGATGAGATTCTAAATACTGTTGAGTTCAGTTATCTCTTCTCAGATAATGATCTCCAGTATAATGACGTCCAATTTATCTTTGCATTCCCAGTGCCCAGCACAATTCTTAGACTGTATAAGATCCTCAATAAATGTGGGATGAACTATATTTCAGAATCATCCTTGAATTTTGAAAATAATTTTCATCCAAAAAATTTTATGGCATGTTTTTCCTTTTTCATGCCTAAAAATATAATTATCTTTGCTTTCCAGATGGAAAGAATAAGACATTGAGAGGGTAAGAGGCATGACGTGCCCAAGGCTGAACAGTAAGTCAAGAATAGAGTAGGGAATATAATCCAATATTTTTGGTTCCTTTTCTGTAGTTCGGACAGTATACCCAGTGCTTTCATTCTGTATCATACCATTGTTTCCATACACAAGGTAATTGCCATTGAACTTTACAACTATTAGTGATAAACTGAGGACTGCACTAAGCACTGGATCTTTTGTACCTTTGAGAGAGAGAGAGGGAAAGGGAGAGAGAGAGAGAGAGGTAGAGGTAGAGAGAGAGAGAGAGAGAGAGAGAGAGAGAGAGAGTGAGTCAAATTGCTAACTCTTCTTTAAAGCCAAAAGGAAAGAGACAAAGAAAATAAAGCAAGAGGTCAGGTAGGAGAAGGGAAACTATAATCACAGTCAAAGTTAGAAATAGCCATATTGCTTTATAAGTGCAGAATTAATTAAATTGTGTTTATATTATTTTTTTAGTAATTTAGAAATTTCATGAAATAAGAAAAGAATACTAACATATGAAAAGGCAAATGTTATTATTGAAAGCAAGTTTACTCTTCATCTGGAAATAAAACCAGCATGCAAAAATAAAAGGAAAGATCAGTTGTAAGGAATAAGATTTGCACATCTAGTTGATTATTTTAAATCTTAGTTATCCCATTACAGGCACTAAATTAACTACAATTCATAGACTTCAGTAACAAATTGTATTTGCATAGCTATAGAACCTGATCTATAAATATGTGCATATTTATTAGCTTGCCCTAAACTGAAGTATTTTGGCGGGAAGGAGTTCTTTCACTATTCCCTGTTTCAGAGTATCAAAGTCTGTCAATCTGCAGGCTTATTAAACAGAAAAAATTATTAATTCAAGTTGACTGGCTGTGTTGATAATTTATGCACAATTAATAGAAAGGCTTTTGCCATCATTGTGGAGTTTCATAGACTACTTATACACCCTAGTGGGAAAAAATGGTCAAAGCACTTTTTTATCTGAAGAGAAAAATCTAGCAAGTAACAAATAAACATATAGCACTTAAGCTTCACAATGATACCGGAACTCCTCAGAGTGTCCTGAAATTGTGTAATCAAACTGATATTATAATATCTGACATAAAAAGCCACTTAAACCACATTAATTAGATGAATAATAAAAATCAAGTGACTATTAAACTGCAAGAAAATTACATAGACAAAGTTTCATTAGATGTGTGAATACAAGTTCTTCCTACTCTAGGATTTATTCCTCAGATGTTTTAGACAGATTCATAAGAAAGCTGACATATAATGTAAACTATACTAGAAATTCATTTCTGTGAAAAAGAGTTCTTTGATAAAAATATCAAGCTTTAGGAAGTGGAGTAGGTTGAGGGTGGGTGGAAGGAATAGTAATAATTAATGATAACTATGAAACATTTGGAGGGTCTTGCTAATTTGGTCAATATGTAACATAAACTTAAATTTAAATTTATTTTTACTGTAGATACATAAATAGAATTTTGAAAGATACAGAAAGCTCAATGATGAGTGTAGGTGAGGCAGACTAATGAAGTATGAAGAAACCCTGTATGGCATTGGAGGGACAGTTTGAAGATTGGGTTCTCGCCCAAACTCTGCCCCCTGGCAATTCATGAGAGCTCTTTGGTGCTCAGTTTCTCCTTCTAAAAGATAAAATCTGCTTTAGGTTATTTGATATTTATGGCTTCTTCATTAATTTAATGTCCATAACCTAATGATCTCTTTCATTAATATTTTTATTGTCACATAAAAATGCTAATAAATGTGTGTAGAAAGATTGGATATTAAAAATTATGTTACAGCCTCTAAAAATTTATTCCACCATTCATTCAATATTTTTTTTCTGTGAGCCTAACATGCACTAGAAACTGTGCTATATGCTGAACATTTGCAGGTAAATGCCAACATCACTGACTTCTGTTTATTAATAAGCTTAATAATTAAATATTTGGGTGTGGATACCAAATATTAATAACCACATATATTTCATGTATCATCATGGGTTTCACCAGATTCCTTTTATAAGGTTCTTCTATAAAAATAACAGATAGCTGAAAACATTTCTAATCCTCAAAATTATTTATTAAGTGACTATTGTACATCATTTAATCAGCACCAGTCTAAGAAATAACAAATATTATTTCCATTTGAACAGATAAAAAATATATGGCTCAGAGACTCACTCAAGATTATATAACTTGTAAGAGACTGAGCCAGTAATTAAACTCAGGTTTTTCATTAACTACCAATTACCATGCTTCTTGATATTTAAAGGAACTCTAATGATTTGACCATGTGTATCTGGAAGAAATATCTAGAGGCACAGGGAGAAGAAATGTAAAAAAAAGGCAGATGTGTGGCTGGAATTTTGTCAGAAATAACGAGGAGGAAAATCACCAAAGATTCAAATCAGAAGGAAAAAACATGGTTTCCAGGTATGGAATCATGGCAGGCTGCTCCGCCTCATCTACAGTTTGGAGCTGGGAACCCTCCAGTGAAGTTGAGGCTGGAGGTGACTTCTTGAGCATGAGGAGCAGCTGGACAAAAAGGAGAACAAGAGTGTGAGGAGAGACTTCTGAGAAAAGGAAACAGCATATGCAAAGGCAGAGGCATCAGAGTGATGGTTGAAGAACCATAGTCATTGAATGTACCCTGATCGAAAGTCTGTGTGGTACCTAGCGATGGGAGGGCCAGAGAAGAAGCAGAGCAAAAAGAGGGAGAAGTTGTATGGGATTTGGATTTCACCTTGATAATTAGTAAAGTCACAAATTAAGTAAAAGAAAGTGTCTGACTGTGTGCAGTTGGAGAAGCAGTTTAAGAAAAGGTGTGAAGGAAAAGAGTAGCTACCATAGTTGGTCTGTACTGGAGAATGGGGGGAGAAAAGTTGGAAAAATTAGCAAGGCAGTTAATGTGAGCTTAGTTTTATTGATGAGAAAACCCTTGGAGCTAGAGTTAAAACTGCAGTTCGACCAGGTTTTCCTGTAGCCAAAGCCTCTGCACATTTTCTGACACTGTGAGGTCATGAAAGTGTCACACATAGAACGAGGTTTATCAATATTGAGTGATTTATTGATTAATAAAGAGTTAGCAAAGAATTGGGAATAATTTAATTAGCCTACAATTGGAAAATAAAGTGAAGTAAATAAGGATATGACCACAAGATGAAATATACAACTATTAGAAAAGTTTTTTTAGATGTATTCAGTGGCATAAATGTTTTCTTATAATATAATAAAAAATAACAATAAGAATATCAACTGGCTATAATATAACCTTAATTATTTTACCTGTGTGTGTGAATAGAGATTAGATGGAAATATATAAAAATATTAACAGAAGTTTTTTCTGAACTGTTGGGCCAAAAGTTTTTTATTTTTATTATCCATTTCTCTATTTTCCATATTTTATATTTATTATTTATAGAATGGGAAAATGAATATTGTAAAGAAAAATAAAAGTGGACACGTGACAATGACTGAAATGTAGACAGTATTCTCAACCAATTTCATTCCTCACATGCACATGAAATCAGGTTGTCACTATTCTCTGTTTTTTTTTTCTAGCAAAATTATAAACCCTAGATGAGTAAATAATTAAAACTTGTGCATGCCTATCAAAGCAAGGACACTCCAGCTCTTATTTCTGCTTGGCACCTAAACCTTGTAGCGCCTACGAGTTTTCTTTCAAAACATTTATTAGAGAATGAGAGGTCACCCCTCCCTGTTAAGTACAGGGTAGGCAGTTGGTGCTGGGACAGCCTTCATAATTATACCTGAGGCTGCACTAAGAGTACAATAGCGTGGTTGGAAAATTGTATATGATGATGATTGCTTGGTGCTGAAGGTCAAAAAATAGCTGCCTGGCTAAAAAAAAAAAATAGCCTCTGTGTGGGAGGAGGGTGGTTGGGTGCAGGGATCTGTGGTTTAAGCAATGGAGGGCGAGGTAAATCCCAGATGTGGACTGAGCTGCTGGTAAAGATGGCAGGGTTACTGCAGGCCAGAAAGAACAGAGTCTGTTCTAGAAACCACACCAGCTCTCTCCCACTGAAAACACAGAGAAACTACTGGGAGAAGCTGTTTGCTTGCACACACATTGGTTGTGATGCCCAACCAGGCTTCAGTACCCTTCCTCTAGAATATTAATATAGAAGGCAAATAGAGACCAAAATTAAAATATACAGCTGTCACATATACCATAGGGACAACGTGGGATAGCATGGGGCATTCTTTTTCCCTATCTGAACCTCAGTTTTATAATTTGTAAAATGGTAATATTATTCCTTACCTTGTAGTGTAGTTCATGAAAAAATCTTAGCACACAATCTCTAGCACAAAGCAGTTAGCAAACAAATGCAAACATTTCCTTCACTTTTGAGATTTCTACACTGTCTTAGGGGTGAGGGTACCAAAGGCATTTGGAGTTGATGGGTACAATTTTTCTAGCTGAATATTTTTCAGGTTAAAGGCATGACCCTTACTTCCCCTTGTCCTATAAAAGTTTCTCATTCCTAAAATTATTTTTGACACTGAAATTTTAGTCTATGTCACCTTGTGGGTTAATTTCTGAAAGTTTTCAAGGGGAGTGTTTATATTAGTACTTGGTAATTGGGAGTTTGTATAGAGTAGTTAAGAATCTCTTGTATTTTCCTCCCTATCACTTACTATATTTTAAAATTAGACTATCTAACTAGTTTTCTTTACCTATGAAATGGAGAAAACAATTTCAAGTCCTCTTGGCCCATCTGTGACTGAAGTCAGACCAATCACACAGACACAGACTGATAGTGCCTCACCTATTTCTGGCACAGTGGCCTTCTCATCTATTCTGAGGCCTCCCTACCGACTTACCATGGCTCTAATGCATGGGTGACTGTTTGGGGAGAAATTTAAGACCATGAAGATGATCTCTGGCCAAGGGAAACATAAGCCATGGATGAATTCATCCCCCTTTTTACCTTATGGAGAAAGTTTTGAGACACAAGTTAGTTTTTCAAGGGGACTACACTTTGATCAAGCAAACTAATATTTTGTCTTGGCTACCTTAATAAAGCAATCTCATCTTGGTTCTTTCTCCTTCTCTGCTTAATTTTCTGTACCCTCGCTCTTGTCCCTGGAGTTCTACTCTCAGGTAAATCAGCAGTCCATTAAATCTCCCAAACTCTACATTCTAGGCAACCTTATGCTAAGAAACATAATATTTATAATTTAGAATTGATGTGAAGAAAGATAGCTCATAGTAGTGTTTTAAATTGAATTCAATAAATGTTAAATTGCTATCATCATATGTCCTGATATATATTTCTCAAACTACACATTATTTATTACCCCCACTGCCTCCTCTAACCCTTTTCCTACACCTGTTTTTTCTAGCCTCACACTAGTAGCCATCATTCATGTTGTGTTTGTTTGTTTGTTTTCCAAATTTGGAGAACAAATCTGTGCTTAGTGTATTAGTGATAAGTATGACTTTTTAAACAAGTATTAAAATGGTGCTAATCATCTAAACTACCAGGTTATCCTCTATTAGTCTCTCATTGTTTCTCATCTATTTTGTCAAAGAAATGTAACCCACTACAGGTAAGGGCTACTCTTAACTTATTCCCCACAAACCAACTCCCTTAGTCAGAACTAGTAAATACTTATATTTGGAGAGTTCCATAGTAATGGCCAGAGTTTAGTGGAAATAGTGCTATTTGCCTAGATGGCTTAGAGCATCATGAGACAGATGGTGGTGGATGGAGACTTTAGGAGTCATGATCAGCTCACAGGTTTAGGGGTCATAAACTATCATGGAGTAAGGTTTTCTTTAATCCCCCAATCAGTGCACTGGATTGACAATATTTTTCCTAAGGAAAAAGACCATGACAGGTCAGGAATAATAGTTTGGGAGTTGAGCTGACAGACTAACATTATATCCAAATCACCTAGGAGGAGTCTGGAAATCTCTATAAAGAAATAAAATGAAACTAATGTGAATAACTACAGCATCTTCTCAGTAAGAAGCACAGGATACAAGAAAAAAGAAAGAAGATATTTCTAATTATAGGAGTCAACTGAAAGTAGGCCTACCTCACTTAACAGAAAGTGCCTTGTTCACAGCATACTCCCAATGCCTGGTAGAGTTCTTGGCTTGTTAAGTACTCTGTAGAAATTTGTTAAATACTAATATGAGGTGATGAAGCTAGAGGCTCATGTAGCTAGTAAACTCAGAGAGTGAACAGATAGAAACACACATGGGGGATTTCGGTGTGAATAAGCTAGAGTTTCTTATCATCATTAAGAGTGAGATTTGAGGTTCATGGATGAGCAGTTTTGTGGAGGCAGACATGATCTATACCTAAGTTTAGCTAAATTCAAGGTCCCTCTTGTCATACAAGCACACACACGCATGCGTGCACACACACACACACACACACACACACACACACAGCCATGTACCTTTTCTTTCCAGTTACAAATTGTTTCTTCTCTCAGCTATATCCCTCCACCAAGAAACAATGGTTTATTCCTTAGACCATACTTTGCCCTTCTCTCTTATTATCTCTGCTTCAATCATAAATTACTGGGTACCCTCTAGACACATCATTCCTAAGGGATATTTTGTCTCTTTTGTAAAAGCCAGAAAAAAACTGTTCATTATTTGACTCACCTCAGGAGACTTGTATTTTGAAAGAAGACAAAGTTTGTAAGAAATTTCTAAGAAGAAGTCTTCAAATTAGAAGACCTCCATGGCCAAAAACAATCCCACCAGAACCTTTATGATTGTAATGTCTCCATCATCCTGTTCATTTTGTCAGTGCTACTCCAGAGCTTTTATGGTGCTTTGCATTTTAGGACCATTTCCTTGGATGTTCTTAGCTGGCAACACAGAATCCATGATCATTTTCAGTATTTGTAGACAATGGTCCCACCTTTTCAACAAATTACTCATATTCAGTTCTTTAGCCAGAGTAAGTCATTTTGTATCCTTCCCAGCCACAACAGTTAGATAAGGGAATCCAGGGTTAAATGAATGTCCAGAACTCTTCTGAAATAGAAAATTTTATAAGGTATGTGTCATGCCTCCTGAAAGTTAGGTGAAGAAGAAAAGTGTGTGGGGCATGCTAGGCTTCCCGCTGTGCTGATAATGTGGGGGCTCGGGATTTGACTATCTATATAGCCATTTTTGTTTTATTTTGTTTGTTTGCTTTTTTGTTTGTTTCTGGGAAGCAGCTGGCAGTATATCTGTCATTTTCTTTTCCAGACTACCACTTTCACTCACTATATTCAACATTTATTCAAATATATGAATGATGGATGAGATCTTTCACACGATAAATGAAAAATCAAAAACTTAACTAGAGACTCCCAAAATATTGTTAACCCCTGGTCTGTACATGAAATGACCCTGTGGCAGTCAAAAACTTTAAGGAGGAAGCCGATACTAAAGTTCTGACAGCATAAGAGCATCAAGCAGCTGAAGAAATAATTTACATGTAGCAAGGATTGTGAAAAAGAGAAGTCAAGAAAGGACTGAAAAGAACTTGGCAAATTTCACAATGTTGCCAAGGGCCAGTCTGAATTCTAATCATCAAGTTCAAATGCATAAAAGTGCAGGCATAAAATAGAAACAAAGACAGATAATCCTTCGTGTATATTTCATTTCATTATTTATAGGTTTATTAAGTGCATTGATCATGAAACCCATGTCTTAGATTTCCAATGAGACTTGAATCAATATATTAAGACTCAACAGTAAGGTAAAGAACTGCAAGTTTTATTGAATACTAAATATCTTTTATAGTAGGATGTCTCTATAAAACTAACTCTCCTGCCCAACCAGTTATTTCAGCATTTGTGAGAAGATGCATTAAATCTGAATGAGTTAAGCCTTATTCATGATAAATAGTGGCTTCAAAACAAACTAGCTACCTACTTACTTGACAACTTGTATTCAAACAAGAGGGTGGTAACCTGGGTTATAGCAGTCTAGACTTAGATAAGAAGACTGGACATCCAAGCTTTGACAAATAATTAGATCTCTGTCTCTGTTTTTGATTGTCCATCACTTACTGCTTCATTCCTAAATATGTCCATTCATTATACCTCAAGTTCAACATCTCTCCTCACTCATAAATTTTTATTTGATTACTGTATACAATTTCTTGAGTCTTGATCATTTATACTGGATTATAGTCATTATGAGACACTATTAGCTTCCAGTAAACCTAGAATAGTTGACCATTCTCCACGAATCTAGCTTGGGCCTCTGAAACCCCACTGCGGCAGTAATATCCTTGGTTAGAACTCCACTGAGTTTGCTACTGCTATAAGGAGTCATAAAAGTAAGGATTGTCTGCAATAAGGCTAAGATTGCTTCTCTATTATGATTCTACCCATGAACTTATTTTTATGACATTCAGTTGATTCTACATCGAGGATGCATATTTAAGGAACAGCAAATCTGTGCTCTAATCCAAATAATTCCAACAAATTTCTCTAATATGATTACTACATAGAATCTTGACTATTGAATCACAAGCCTAACTACTTCATAGAGTTTCTTGTTGAAGAAGAACATATAAAAATTAAGGATGGGAGGTGCATAACATAAATAATAGTTTCTAAAGGGCTATGTAATTTCAAGCATGAGATAAATTTGGTGTCGTATTTATATTTTTCAATCAGCATCAAATGAGCAGAAAGCAATGCAGAAATCACTCAAGCCTTTTGTAAACATTCATTAAATCTGGTGTATGTAAAAAGAGCTGCTTCAGAGAAGGCAAATTGAGTCATAGGAAAAGCCAGATAAGTAAATATTCAAAGGCTCAGAAAGCGAAAAAGAAATTAGTGCCCACTCTAGCACAGGTTGCACAGCATGCTCTTCTATGTCATGTTCTCCTAGAAGAGGCAGGGTAGCTGGCAAGGCAGGACAGTTTGTTTACAGCCAAATGTACCTGGCCAAAAAGACAGTAGGAGTAAAATCCAACTATGTTCTGCTCTCCAATTTTTGTATCTTGGCATGGGGCTTCCCCAAGAAAAGAGTGCCTTTCTGCTAGGATAAGAGTTAACATGACCTGAAACTCTATAAGCAAGAGATAGTATAACCTGAGTAGGCCTGAGAATGCTATCCATAGAAATAGGCTTGCTTGCATGGTTGGCCCTTAGCTGGAGACTGAGACCTTGGACTTCAAGTAGGTCCTCACCATCCCCTGATAAGAACAGCTGGGTGTGCCTAAACTGTTTATGCCCACAACATGGTCTATACTGAATATTTTCTACCCTTGGGAGTATCTGGAATTTTGGTAGATGCCAGGTAGAGGGCACCTATGTGACCAACCTCTAATAAAAACCCTGGGCACTGAGTCTTTAACAAGTGTCCCTGGAAGACATTTCCCATATGTTGTTACCACCTGTTGCTGAGGGAATTAAGCACATTCTGTGTGAGTCCACTGGGGGAGGGCTCAGGAACATCATGTGCAGTTTTCTCTGTACTTCGTCCCATGTGCCTTTCCTTGGAAAATTTTGTTCTGTATCCTTTTGTTGTAGTAAATTATAGCCAAACTCCTTTCAGCAAGTCATAGAAACTAGAAATGGATTGGGAACCTCCAACATATATTTCTTTTCATATTGAGAGGCCATGTGTTCACCAACCTGTCTTTTATGGGGCTGTCTTTCATGTCTGCCTAGAAGTACTGCTTTTCTCCAATTCACAAAAAGCCATCATAAAAACAGTTGAGGCTCTGTTGGGAGAAGAGGACAAAGAAAACACATATGCTTCTTGCTTCTACCTACGTCCTTTGGATAATATAGAGAATCACTGGCCACTCCTTCCCATTTCCTCACAGAGGTCAGATTGAACACTGCCCAGTCAGTATTAACTCTGCAGTTATGGGGGTGGGTATTGGGAATGAAAGAAGAAAGGGACCAATATTTATGAATATCCTCTTATTTCTGAGGCACTACATTTGAGGTTTTGCACATATCTTAATATATTATTAAAACAGAGAAGCAATAATAATCATGTTTTATGATTTAAGAACCTGGGATTCAGGGAAGTTAAGTAATTTTCTCAAGATCATGCAGTAAGTGGCGGAGCACGACTTGAACCTGAGTGTGATTCCAAATTGTCTGCCCTCATTTTCAAGTCTTGAACCTAAATATTTTTTTTTTCATTTGAAAACTGCCGCTATTTCACTGGGTTTTTATTAAAATGAAGTGAAATATTTATGTTAAGTATATAGTATAAGATCCAGTATGTAGTAAACTGGGAATCATTTTTATTATTACTGTGACTACGATTACACTTGGAGAAGAGACTTATTGAGCATAGAATTTTTGTGCTGCTCTGGGGATGGCAAGGCAGACAATGAAGACTATCTAGTGAACACTCTTCTGATACTTCTTTTTCATTATTACGATGTAGGACACTAATAACAATGCATCTCATTAAATATGTATAAGATTAACATTGAAAGTTTTATTTGAATCAACTCCAAACTCATATGTATGCAATTCTCAATTTTTTTATACTGTTTCTCAAGTATACCACAAATCTTTCCCAAACTTAAAAGAAAACAAAAAAATACAAACTACCTAAAGCACTGTCTTGGAATGGCCAAGTTGGTTCCTGTGCACCCACTGACTTATGAAGTAACTTTACAAATTATTCTCCCATGCACCATTCTGTATTAATAAAATATAATAATATACTTCCCCAAATGTGTATGAGAGTGCCCATTTTCCTTCTGTTGTTAACATTTCAAAACACAGCTCAAGTACTGATTTTGTTCAGATCAGCTTAGTGAACACAGTGTAAGATAACACAAAGTTTAGTTCACCAAAAGCTATTGAGATCTTACTTCATACTGAATAGCACTTAACACAGCACCTATGTGGCACACAGTAAGACTCAATAAATGAAGCTAAGATCATGGTGGTGGTGATTAGAGAATGAATAAAGTGTGTTCTGGCATTGGACAAGAGTTTAGTTTCTGAGGTCAATTCATCATTATTTCACATTTCATAACCCTTATGCTCAACACACACACACTCAATAAACATGCTCACATATACACTCACACACACATACCAAACACACACACACACATACCAAACACACACACACACACACACACACACACACACACACACAGAGTCAAATGTACTACTATAGGAAATAATCCTCTGTACCTCTAGCTTCCTAGAAAAACCTTGATTTCATGTATTTACATAAGGTGAGCTGAGACTATATCAATTTATTTTTTGAAAAATTAAACTTCTCATAGTTCTACTTATATCAACTACTACCAACACATACAGTTTGTATTCTCCCATTAAAATATGTTCAATATTTTGTACAGTTACTTTTAAGTCCTGTATGAATAAACTCAGCCTAAACATTACAAGAAAACATCCTTAAAAATAGATATAGCCCATTCTGATCCCATGAGCATATATTATTCTTATTGATTTTCTAGTCACCTAATTTTAAAGCTAGTTTGAAAATGATTTTGAAGTGCTCAATCTCATTTATTAAATCTTGAAAGTTGATTGCCTTAATTTCTCCCAATCAACAAGATAACCCTTAATTTAAGGTCTGGATTAGTGTCACTCCCAACTATGAAGTAATGATGCCATTTATTTATATTAGAATCAACACAAGTTCAGAACTTAAAGCCTTCATCAATTTTCCAAATAAAACTGCAGCTGTAATGTGGAACAGGTGAAATGAGATCTGTATTTCTTGGATGTAACATAGCCAAGAGCTTAACCCAGGCTTCATGAAGTTAAAAAACAATAAAGCCAAAGTTATTTCAGCCCTGTAGCATACTTATTTAAAGAGATGGATGTTATTGGCTGTTTTTCAATATACTGCTTATACTATCTTGAAAACTTGAAATAAAATTCTGTAGTGTTGTATGTACAAAATACCATATGATGAGACCCACCCTCCTCCCCAATCTCTTTAAAACAAAAGAATAAAAACAATTGTAAAGCTATACCAGAGGACTATGATATCTACAGAACCCTTCATTTCTACAGAAAAAAGAGAGAGGTGGGTGCGGGTGGGGATTGAGAGATTATGGAATATCAAGTATAAAAACTAGAAATGTCTGTTGGGAGCTTTGGTCTAGGAATCAGGAACCAGAGGAATTGGTGGCATTTACATAATTGTCAAAATAACAGCATGAAAGGTTATGCTAATGAGTCTCTAAATCTCATAAAGGCAGGAACCATGTCTATTCCCACCTATTACAATGTCTTTTAGAGTGCCAAATGCACATCAGATACCTAGTGAATACTGAATGAATTAATAAGTAAATCCCATGTAAATACAGCTAAATTCCTCCATGGTGATTAATTTCTCTGAAAAAGTTTCCAAAAGATTTCATAAGGAAAATATGAGTTCTTTGCTACATCACAGAATCTTCAGATGTGGAAAGCTAAGAGGAAGAGAATGGAGCAGAGCATTTTACCTTCTTTGCTTAGGTGTCTCTCTTTGGCATGAATTATTTTAAAGTATTCCTACTTCTCCTTCTTTTACTTCTAAATATAGAAGTTCAACAAATTCTGTCTAAGTAGCATTTATTTAATGCCACACTACATTGTTAACCACAGCACTCTCAGTTTAGTGAGATAAAGTTTGAATCCAAATAACCAGGCATTTTTTACCTTTCACTATCGTGTTATCAGTGCAATTCCTGCATAATAACTAAGGATTTCTATTCTACACTAATTTAGACTGGAAAAATTATTACTGGTATGTTAAAAAATAAATTGAAATAAATTAATGATGCTGAGTATACTAAATTTGCTTACGACTGTGTCAAGTCAAATCAAGGTAATATTTATGTCATAATTCCTGTGACAATAAAATTCCTTTGCTTCTTTTATAACCAAGAGAAAAAATAGCCAATGGATACAGGTCCAAAGAAATGACAGATATTGAAATTGGCAGAGAATGACTTTAAACAACTATTATAAATATGTTCATGGATTTTTAAAAAGACATATATAAAATAAATTAGAAAATAGGGGTTCTCAGAAAATTAACAGAATTCATAAAAATAAATCAAATGGAAATTATAGAACTAAAAAATATAACATGTGAAGTATAAATTTATTTATTTATTTATTTATTTATTTATTTATTTATTTATTTATTTATTTATTTATTTATTTGGCGGTGTAACCTTTGGTCAGCCTCACAGATTGCAAGGAATTTGTCAGCTTACAATCCGTGATTTTTAAAAAAATTTTACACCTATAGCACCTAGTCTTCCTAGGTGGTCTCCCATCTAAGTACTAACTAGGCCGGACCCTGCTTAGCTTCCAAGATTATATGGGATCTGGCTTGTTCAGGGTGGCATGGCTATGGACCTAAAATGTAAAATTATCTTATGGTTTAACAGAAGACTGGACACTGGAGAGGAAATTATCAGCAAACTTCAAGACAGGAAATAGAAACTATAAAATTGATGTTCAGAGAGAGAAAAGTTTTAAAAAATTAACAGGAGACCTAAATGACCAATGAGACATTTGCATTGTCTAACAGATGTGTGATTGAAATCCTAGAAAGAAGAGAGATTGGCACAGAACAAATATGTGAAGAAATGATCACTTAAAATTTTTCTAAATTTGATTTAAAAAATATAAACCCTAGAGGCAACACAATAAATTTCTAAGCAGAATAAATATTTTTAAAAAACATACCTAGATATATCTTAGATTCCTGAAAACTAAGATTAAAAAAAATTTCTTAAAGCAATTCAATGAAAAAGACTTTTCAAATATTGCACTAAAGCACGTAATAACCATATAGAAAAAAAAAATGAACCTCTACACTTAAGTGTAACTATATACAGTAATTAAATTTATAATGAATAATACACCTAAACATACAAGCTATCATAAAGTTTCTAAGGGAAAAACGGGTGTATGTCTACATAACTTGGGTATATAAAGATTTCTTACAGAGCAAGACTTGTACAAGAAAGTCACAGAAGCTCTTTTCAAATGACATGAACAGGCAGAGATTTAAAAACAACAACAACAAAAAAACCTCTTTGGTATAGTAAATATATCGCAACCTAGTAATAAAATGAATAATAATAATAATAATAATAATAATAAATAATAATAATAATAAACCTGTCAGTGCACAAACCACATAGATAAACGCCAAAGACATGCTGAAAGAAACCAGAGACAAAAAAAAAGGCAGTATATATTGTCTAACTTTAGAAATTTTAGTATAAGAAAAATTAATCTATAGTTAAAGAAATAACCATAATTTCCTCTAAGGGTGGTGCTAGAAGAACTGACTACAAAGAAGATAAGAAAATTTTTGGAAGTAGTAGAAAGAGTTTATGTCTTTAGAGTTTTGGATTACATAATCATTTTTCAAAACTCAAAAAGCTGTAAAATATCTGTGCATTCCACTATGTATGTGCTTTATATCAATTTTTAAAAAGGAAAAAGAAATATAAAGCTAACTCATCCTTTTCCCTTTAAGCCAAGATTATCCTTTTTGACTTGTCCATTTCTCTTAATGGCAGCCTTATTCTTGGTCAAAACTACACTGTAAAGTAAGTTTTTACATGTATTACTTCTTTTTCCAGTATTTTACCATTTTCCAAATTCAAACAGTATTATAATTGACATCAGTTTTAAGTACTTAGATCAAGCATAGGTAAAGCTCTTTTCATCCAATAATTTATTTATAATCTCATTTATTCTATAGATATACAAACCCACTGTTTTTTATTTCCTCATTTGCTGTGAGGAAACTAAGATTTAGAGAAGTCAAGTCACAAATGGGTGGGAATCAGGATTTGAATTCATGTATCTTTTAAATTATTATCAATATTATATATTACAAAATTTTCATCATGTCTCTCCCAGTTTGAAACACTGTCCACAACCAGATTCAACCTGGATTCTGCCCTCAATAAAACCAGCAAACAAGCAAATGACTGGCTAATGCCATCAATGACCCTATGGTACTAAAGCTGGTAGTTATGCTCTAGCCCACATCTTATTTGACCTCTTCTCTACATTGAGCACTGTTGATATTTTCCTACCCAAAGTATACTCCCTTTACCTGCCATTCTAAAGTATCGTAATGGTCGTCTTCCTTCTGCTCCCACCACAGCTTCTCCAGTTCACCTGAGTAGAGTCCTAAGCCTGTTCAGTAATTGTTATCATTCCTTGAGATATGGTTATAGATTTATCTGTAAACAAAAGGGTTAGTAGCAATTTGCAATCTACTTGTTTTCTCCATCCTTTTTCCCATCCTAAACAAAGATGATTTATTCACCTTTTTAAAACATAGTTAGATCATTTCGCTTCTCAAACGTCTTCACCTCTCTCCTTCCCACTGCTAGCCAAACAAAACATAGATTCCTCTTGATACCAAAACACGATCTTCCAAAATGTAGAAACAAGTTAGTTCTCTTTGCCCCTGTCACACTGTTCTTTTTTTTTTATATCATCTATGATCCAAACACACAGGCTTCTCTACCTTTCTGCCACCCTTTCTACATTGTGCCAGTATGTGTGCTGCATCTTTTATCTAGGAAATCTCCCTACACACCAATTTTGGACCATTACAGTTTAATTTACTTTTGGAAGTTCAGCATGACATGAGATGTCTTGCTTGAAATTTTCCTTATTTCTAAAGTCATACATGTCCTTTTTCTTCTATAAACTCCCAAATTATCTTATGCATTCTGGTTGCATATGAAGATATTGAAGTGACTAATATTTATGGTGGGAACTGAAGTAAAAAGAAAGATCATGTACCAAATTTCAAAGTTTTCTCTAACCCTTGGGCAGTAACTGAAATATAGATTGGTGACAAAGACGTTGAGAGACGAAGTGGATTAACTAGAGTGCCATGAACTTCAAAAAGAGATAAATGTATGGTTTCCTTGAAAATTAAAATATTTTTCTCTGTCTTAAAATACTGAAAGCACAGGAGAATGGAAGCTGCAGGTATCAGGGCATCAGTCACCAGGTATTAGAACCACTTGAATAATTGTAACGTTGAACAAAAATTTTATCTATTCAATAGACAGATAGAAAATCTTCACCATTTTTTAAATCCAGCCAGAACTTCTCATTTCTAATATCTGATGATATATCAACTGATATAAAAGAGGACTCTACTGAATATATTCTTACCAGTGAAACAAAATAAAATAAAACTTACTAAAATATTTTCTTGAGAAACAATTAGCTACCGTGCAGATCTTCTGGGTATGACTTGTTCTGATCATTTCCTTGTTTAAAATTCCACAGGTTTTTATGCCCTACGGAGAATCCCAAATTGCAAGACCAGGTTATAAGTTTCTTTATTTTTTTTGTTACCCAATAGCCTTATAGCCTCATTCTTACTATCCACCTACACGTTCTTTATAACACAACGATAAATACCATTACTCTTCTTGTTTTCGGTTCTACTATATTTCACCACTAGGTGTCACTGCGTGCACTTTTCCTTTTTGCTGGAATGTCATTGCCCTTCGTCTCTTCTGCCAGGCCAACACAGCGAACATCCCAGGACACCAGAATGCAGGTAATCTTTCCCTGATCGGAGACGCCTCTTGTTAACAAGTAGTCACTTGCTTATTACAGGTACTATCCGGTATTACATTCATTTGCTCACTTTCCTGACTTACCTACTAGAATATGATCTCTGTATTCGTAGGGGTCTACTTAGTCATTTTGTAACCCCAGTGACTAAGACAATGGCTACAGATAGCAAGTATTTAATAAATATTTATAGGATTTTGTAGAAATAATATTATCAACAGTTTCAAGAAAAGTATAGTGTGAT
This sequence comes from Cynopterus sphinx, assembly GCA_030015415.1. NCBI lineage: Eukaryota > Metazoa > Chordata > Mammalia > Chiroptera > Pteropodidae > Cynopterus > Cynopterus sphinx. The sequence goes on from CM057379.1 coordinate 130,451,529, forward strand.
AATAGCAGAGAAATGGTTAACAGGCTCCCAAAGGTAGTTGGGCATATTGTATTAAATGGTAAATTACTGATCGTGACTCTGGAAAGTTATTTAACTTTTCTCAACCTCAGTTTAATCATTTGGGGGGAAAATGGCAAATGAAGATAATGATACTCTGCAGAATAATCATTAAGAAATGAGATAATCTGTGTAAAGTGCAAAGCATCATTCCTGCCATCTATATTGAATACTCAATAAATCAGAGCTGTTATTATTTGTATTACTACAAAATGAACACACAAAAGTAGAGAGAAATAAAAATAAAAGGATTCATGATACACCCATGGACAAAGAAATTCATGTTTTTGTTTTTGTTTTTTTAATCACTGAGCTCTCAATGCACAGTCATTTATACTTACTTTCAGAGATTTATTGTCTATCCAAAACCCCGGAAATCTAGACTAAAAGATACCTAGTTGTCTCCTTTCAAAGTCCCTGGAAATGTTCATTCCCCTTAGACAACCAAAGGATGAAGATTGCCAAAATGCCTCCATGAATATGCACAGGGATGAGGGGTCTAGCTACGGGTTGGGGTAAGGACAGGCAAATATGAAATAGAATAAAAACATACATAATTCACATAAATGGGCCCAATAAAAAGTAGCAATTTCTCTACAAATTTTAAGAAATAGCTCAGGGGAAAGCACTAGCTAAACAAAAGTTGCATATTTTCAAGGTGGATTTGATTCATAAGTGATTTTTGAATTAATGCTCCAAAATTTCAGGGGAGATTGGGTAACTCAGGAAGTTTTCCTGATGGGCTGGTAATGGAATGCCTCTTATCTTTGTAAAATAGGCATAAAAATACCAAGGCGCTTCATTCTCGAAATGACATTTCCAAATTGATTTCCTACTAATAGCCACCCTTGGCAAACTATTCTGGGTGTACAACTCACCGATTAAATCTCCTCCTCTTATCAAAATCCAGTTGAAAGTGAAGATAATGATACAGGATCCTTTTGGGGACATGCAGGTCATACATCGTTTGAGGTGTCTGAGGTAGTATACTTGATTCCTCTTGGGTCATGAAAAATCTATTTGTTTAGGCTACAATGTCTCTCCTATACACAGAAGTGCTTTCACCGAGATTCATTTGGAATGCATGTCCCAGCATTTGAGAACTGTCTCATCTGTGACTTTCTGAAAGGTCATTTGATGAATGACATACTCTTCTCCATCCTCTACCTCAAACCACATGATCTGGCTTTGTACTTTTTGTGATAATAAAAATATTACTAAAGATCAAAACTATTGTCATTAAAATAACAAAGATTAGTCAGAATACAATATATTTATGGTAAAAATACTTTTTCTGAGGTACTAATTGTTTTGGTGGCCTTGTCATAGAAACACAGCTTCCTAAGCCTTTCTTTTCTATAATTTCTGGGCCATTCTCCATATGTCCAGAAATATCTGTTCTAAAAAGTACAGTTGATGATGGGTCAGTTTACTGATAACTGGAAACACAAATTTCAGGCCCCCGATTGCAGTGGGAGTGGAGGTGGGGAAAAGCTTTATGAGTCTTTTTCTTTTCTAATTTCTGTCATTTCAGAAATTCTTTTCTCCTCAACATTTGATCTGTAAATAAGCTATCTGTTGCTTATCCAGCCACCAGGAAGGGTAGAGGAAGTAGGGGAATTCAGCTGAAGGTTTGAATTTAGGTAGAGTGAGAAAGAAAATTTGATGTGTGACAGGGAAAAAAAAAAAGTAACACATAATTATGCTTTCCCTTCCTTACCAGATATATTAATTACAAGGTTCCAAGAGGTCAGATTTTACATAAGAAAACTTGGAGAAGATATAAAGAGGAAATTATCTGGAAATAAAAAGCAGACAGGAAAATCCTGTGGGGAGTAGGGAAAAGAGAGACTGACAGATAGACAAATAGACAGACAGAAATGAGAGAGAGAAACCAAGAAATATCACAGAGCCCGAAAGAACAGAGTAGAAAGAGCAAGCAAATTGAGAGCAACTCAGAGAGACAAAGAAAGAGGATGCAAGGCTGCACATGATTGGGAAAATGGAAGATAGCTATAAGGAAATTTTAGGATATTTGGCTGAGGGATGAACAGTATTATCTACTATTCTGTATTACTTAAAGACTATCAATGAAGAACTACATTATTCTTCAATCCTTCTGCAATCAGACTTGTAACCTGTGCCTCCATCCCCTCTCTCTCTCCAGCTGTCTGTGTTAAGAAAACCTTTGAGATGGACGAGTTTTGCGTAGCTCCAGTTCATTTTGATATACTCTCTGCTTTGTTCACAACTACCACGAGAAAGGTGACAACCATGACAGAATAGTGAGGCAAAGGCTTTTGGGGATGCCAGCTGAATCTTGTTATTAGTGGGCTTGCAACAAAGTAAGGGAGGAAGAAATCTGGGAGGAGAGAGAAAAAGTATCTAACTATTTCTCCCATCTCTGTTACTGGAAAGCTAGATCCTTCGGTTTCCTAAGTTACAGAAAAGCGATGAGTCTGATGGGCACCAGGAAGGACAGACTGTGAGGAATTCTGAAGTAGATGAGAAGAGCTAAAACCATTTCCTCTGACCCATGGAGATGGATGCAGTAAGTCAATAAAACCCATGGAACTGATCGAGGCTCTTTCTCTTCGACTTCTAAGTCCAGTAGATAAACTTTGTAGCTCTATTGTTCCATCTATAGAGTTCCTTATAGCCTCCATATCACTGTTCTAATTTGCCTCTCATGTTCTTGAATTATTACAATATATTTTTTCTTGTTCCTGATTTTTTTCTTTTATTGTACTTTAAAATTTACTTAATCGTGTTGTAAGCTGCCTCAACTGGTTTGAGGAATGAAGTGGGTGAATAAATGTTTAACTGCTGATGAAATTTTCATTAAAAGCAACATAAGAAAAAAAAGCGTCTTTTTGTTTTATATTATCTGGAAAAGACTGAGATCTAGCATATTATAGAAAATAAAAAATGAAATTATAAATAAAACAAGCAGAAAAAGACCAACAACATTTAGTTCTTTACAGGAGGCAATATTATATAGCAGTTATGAACGAAAGTTCTAAAATTCCATGCATTTTCAATATACATAAAAATTTTGATCTATCAAGTTGTAGTATAAAAAAGTTCACAAAAGCAGTGTAGAGGACTATAAGCTGTATCTATTTTATTAAACCCTCAATTTTATATACTCATTAAATAATATAAAATATTTCACAGTTTCATCAATATAATTTCAATTTATTTGATTATTTTCAGCATGAACATGTGTTCAAATGTTGGTGCATGTGTGTGAGTGCATGTATGCATATGTGTGTGGTTTGCTATTTTCTTTCTTTTTGGTGACAGTTATTTGATAAGGTTGGTTGCTTTGTTTCTTTAAACTCTTAACATGAGGCCTGCATCTGTCCTTGACTCCATAACCATATTCTTCATGAAATCCTGCAACTGGGACGCATAGATTTATTAAGACTAAAGACCAGATTCAATTACTTTAAAATCAAAAGCTCAATTCTGATTTTCTTGCTTTCATTCTACCATCTAGACACCAAAATTATCGGGACATGCTGACTTCCTCGAAATAAATGCAGGTGACCAAGCAGTTTTTTCAAATGCCAGCAGTGCATATCTCTCTATAAATTAAAAGGAAAACAATAAGCAAAAAAGAAGGGACCAATGTCTGGAGAATAGACAGGGACACAAAAGCCTCAAGTCATAGTTTAGCAAGTATCTCGGAGGCAGGTCTGCTTTACATTCTCCTTTCTGTTACTAGAAATCACAAATCCTTCATCCCTAATTTCAACTTCCTAAAAAGAAAGCAAAGGACTGACACTTTTGAAAAGAAAACCCATCATATTACAAAATATCAGTATATGTGTATGGTCCAAACATCTTAAATAAATAAAATAATTATTTTCTAATACTCTCAGTAAGTTTCTCAACACTGTCTGCCTGTATCGTTATTGTCATGGAGGCGGCTATGGTTAAAGTTTCTAGCATCTCTTTTTCTCATACCATCAACAAATATTGCTGGTTGGAGTCCTCTTCCTAATTAGTAGACGTCGTAATGTTTTAGTTAATGACCTGTATGTGCATAGCTCTATAAAGTCAGCATATTAGGAAGAGATTAGGACCATTTTGAGCCTCCTTGTTTTGGTGGTAGATGAAAACCTCCCTCCTTTTTTGGGGACTGGACCTGAGCTTTCCTGAGGCAGAATCAAATTTTAAAGAGACACTGAAAGAAAAGAGAGAGATGCTGACCAAAGATAACCACAAAGACAAACAGCCACTGAAGTTTTCAGCTGAGATGAGAAAATAGCCTGGCCTTTCTGCCTTAGGAAAGGACTCTCTTCTCTCTATTCCCGGCATTGTTTTTGTTTTGAAATGCAAATCTGAAACATTCTCTTATTTTTAATAATAATTAAAAATAATTAGGGACTAGAGCAGGTCCCTATGCAGGCCATGATGCCTCAGGCTACTGACCACTCTGCTTCCTCTATATGGGACGCTTCCTCACTGCAAGTACTACCCGTCTTTGCATTCATTCATCCTTCGGGACTTGCTTAGCTCCTGACATCCCCAGATGAGACCCCCTTTTTCCTTTGTGCTCCACTTTACCTTTCGCACCTGTCACATGTCCAGTGGTGTGCTAGAGTTGACCCACATGGGGTCACAGAAGATGATTCTTAACTTTTAAGAAAATTTGAGCACCAATTGTTAATTATAAGTATCATTAAAAGAGTAAATTCTATAAAATTACAATTAACTAAATTATATTAAAAACTAAGTGCTTAAAGCTCATCACTTTTTAGTTATTTCATTACATTTAACTTCTATATATGCTTTTGAAGATTTTTTATGTCTCTTTCATATGTATGATGGAAATACTGTAAGTGGTGTGCTACTGGGAGTCTCCAACTCTGTGTTCAATGACATCCTATTAGTGATTTGAAATCAAGTATAATAGGTTTATTTACACAATCAATATTGACAAACACTATAAATCAGAGCTTTTTTGATGTCACATTGACTCTCTAGAATTAAAAAACTGGTTGAGAAATATTAATAATATAGCTTAGATTTAAATTTTATTGTGTTCTTAAATGTTGCATTGTGAATAACACAAAAAATAATAATAGTCTTTCAAAATTTGAAAATTGTTATCCAAGTAAGCAAAGATTTATCTGTCATTGATGGATAAGGGAAGTTCTGGTCTACAACTTTGTCATTTCTTTTTTATCTTACTTGTTATCATAAACAAAAACATCAGTTGTTATTTGCATTGGAACTACATTTGTCAGTTGCAACCATCAGTTGGCTACAGAAAAAGAATGAATCCAAAAACCAGCACAGACATTCTTTGAGGAGCATTATCTACATAAATTTACAATAAAAATTACATATTTTGTTAGTATTATTTGTAAATTATGTGCCACATCTTTATATCAGTAATATTTATAACAAGCATATATACATGTCTGTATTCATACTTTTCCCCAGAAGACTGGTTGTTAAACATTTACTAGTACACCACTTTGTGTGCCTATCTCCCTAAGAGACTAAAGTTTTTGACTGTTTGTTGGCTTGTTTGCTTTTTAAGGGTTGGGATCATACATGAATCATCAGATACTCAGCACCTATTTGACACAAGAAGGTACTTGATAAATGCTTGTTGACATGAGTTAAAAGGATGAAGATATTCCCAACTATTTAGATTGCAGGGCCTCTCCAACTTCAGAGAGGTTGGTATGTTTCTTACCTGGGTCAAGGTGACTGAGGAGCCATAGGCTAATTGTTATGGGAACAGAGGAAGAGGAGTATCTGGCTAAAGCATCAATGTACAAGAATATGTACCTATAATTCTTGTGTTACTTTTATACTTAAAAATTGTGTCACCAGAAGACAATTATTCAATGTATTGGTCTAATAATATATTAACATCATTTTTAGAGTCTGTAGTAGGTGCAGTTACTTTATCCTCAAGCATGTCCCCCATATATCCCCCTATACCCTTAAATTTAATACCTTCTTACAGGGAATGAGCTAAAACATATTTATGCCAAAACATAATCAATGTTGTTACATTAAATTTTAAAATATTCTTTTTAATTGCAGAATTCACATTTTATCCATATTTGTCCTCATTTGGCTTAGGACAGAAAACAGAAATCACACCATTTTCATCAGAAAGGAAAATAACAAAGAGCATTAGGTCTTCTAGCATCATTGGGGCACAGGGGGGAGATTCTATAGGCTGAGCCTCCAAGAATTTCATAGAATTGACCTATTCGAGGGGTGTTTTCTCTGCTATAAGCCACAACTTAGATTTACATTTATGTGAACGCCGACTGCCAACTGGCCTCAAAACCAACAAAATTTATGGAATGTTCACTATTATGGTGTGACTATAAAATTTTACATCTCCAGTTTCTGTAAACAGTCAAAAGAAGCAGGAAAATGACCCTGCCTTACTTCCAAACAGCGTAGCTGTATTTAACTGGAAGAATCAAATTCACATCCCAGATCATAGCTTCAAGAAAGAATGAAATGCAAGTTTTAGCTTTTTCACTTCTATAGAACAAAAGAAACATGATAGAAAGAGACAAGATTGATGCTGAGTGCCAACCAACAATATACAATGAAAATCCTAATTGCATATTTTCCGCTTTCAGCCATATGGTTATGAAAACCTTGACCACATCCTTAAAATGGCATCACAAAGCAACCAAACACTTTGCCAGTTCTTTTGTGAAGTGACATTTGGCTGAAATAAAATAACCAATAGCTTCTTTCCTTAAAAAAAAAACTTTTTAAATATGATTATGATAATTTAAAAAGTTGCATGTATTTTGGACTCATTTTATTTTCATTTAACATTATGTTCTACATCTTTTGCTCTACCAATAAAAATTATTCACAAATGTTTGCAAAGGGTGCCTAATATGCCATCTGTGCCTGTCCTATACTATACTTAATCATTTCTCTTTTGCTGGTTATATAGATAAGTTACAATTTCCCATAAATGCTAACGATGTTGTGAGAAACACCCTTGTGTATAAATCTCTGCCATCCTGTCCAATTATTTTGTTAGAATAGATTCTCAGGCTTCTTTTAAAAATGGGTCTTATTTACTGGCTCGCTGAATCTAGGGCTATTATGTGTTCTGTAAATGAGACGAAAGTAGATCCACATTGTTTTAGAAGGACTAAGAGAAAAAATCAGCAGTATATTATTTTGTGCTAAAATAGCACAGCTTCTAAAACACCTGGGACCTTGTTTAGAGGAATTACATAAAAGCATAGATTGCAGTCAATGTTGCTCCATTCTGACTTTTGTTTTAGACTTATAATCTTGAAATAATAAATCAATATGTTTCTTATTTAATGATACTTAATCATTAGATGCTAGTACTGACAAATACCAATGCATATTTTCCAAAAGACAATACCTGTTTCTTATATTTTTAGTTTAAATCAATTCACTAAGTATGTGCTTCTTACCTTGCAAACTTCTGGTGGCATCAAAAGGTATAAAATGATGTTTCTAAACTCTAAGAGCTTTCTGAGTTTAGGGTAATGGAGAAAACTGCTTTATTGCTCTATTTTTAAATGGCATTATGTTGTCTCTAAATTTTTTTTTTTAATCTGAGTTAGAAATAGAGTTGGGTGAGAACACAAATAATTCCCTTTAGAATCTCTAAGCCGTAAACTCCTCAAGGACCAGGGATTTTGTTTGTTTTTGTTTTTTGTTTGTTTAAATTGATATCTCCATTGCTTAGTTTGCAACTTGATAAATATAGATTGGATAATTAAATGAGCAAATGGACAGTAAAGGAATGAATCAAGTCTAAACTTATTCTCTATGATAGAAAATCAGTTTGAAAAATGGCCAAAGACCTATATGGTGACCTTTGTAAGCACTTTACAGGTTGTAGTTCATTTACTATTTGTAACTGCTTTATGTGGTTGGTCCTATTTTGTTTCCCAATTTATAGAAAAGAAAACTAAGGCTTAGCATTACTTTTCCCAAATCATTTCAGTGAATAAGAAGTGAAGTGGGGTTTCAAACCCCATTATGCTCTTAATCATTATACTAGGGTTTATGCACGTTAGATAGCAAATTTCAGGAGTTGGTATGGGTCAAATTCTATAACAAATTAAGAAAACAATGTTTAAAGCTATCATTTTCTTCATATATTTGCAATAAAAATAGAGTTATGCAATTTTTAAATTTCTATGTGTCCTTTTGACCTGCCACCTCTGGAAATCCTACTGACCTTGAATTGTCCCAAAATGTTAAAGGCATACTTTGTCCAAAAGCTTTCACACCTTATCAGAACACAAAACTCAGAAAACCCAATGCTGACGGCAGTCACTGACTTCATTTTTAATCGGTAGAAGATGTTGCTGCTGAAATGGTATAATTTTTGATTATACCCATAAATGTCAACTCTTCAGTGATGCTTCAGGGATCTAGATGGTCCTCCAGCTTGAGAGGATTACTTCTCACATGAGTTTTAGCTTATAGTTCAGGGGTAGGCAGAATTCTACATGGTTTCCCGAAATTCTAGCCTGTTTATGTACACAGGCCAGCTCCCAGTTATTTAATTAATGTTAATCTCAATGTTACTAGGAAGAGATTTTGTGCATGTAATTAAAGTCCTCAGTAGTTGACTTTAAGATTGAGAGGTTGTCTGAAGCTGGACTAGTCACATGAACTCTGTAAGTCTGAGTTTAATGGTCAGAGACAAGTAAGTCAAAAAATTAGAAGAATTAGAGATTCAATAAGAGGGAGGTAGAGGAAGACACTTGGTATACAATCCAAACAGTCCCTAGACAGTGAGAGAAGCCCTCTGATAGCCAGCAAGGAACACTGGGGAAATCAGTCTCATAACTTAAGGGAACCAGACTCTGTCAACATCCTGAATGGGCTTAGACATGGCCTCTTCTCAGAACTTCCCGGGAAGCCAAATTTGGCCTTGTGATAACCTAAACATGTAGTGCCAGACTGTGAGCTAATAAATATGTACTGTTTTAATATGGTAATATGTCACACACCAACAGAAAACTTATATAAGTTCTTATAGTTCAAGTTCTAAATCTGAGAATTTTTCTCCACGGTCCATATGCTGACCCTTGGTCCTGAGAGGCTTCTGTCATGATCGACAATGAGAATGAGAACTTCACCTATCCTATAAACCTTAAAGTCTTCACGTCAAGACTAGGGTTCTAGTATATACTCTTTTAGCATTCCTGTTGAGCATTTTTTACTCACAAAAACAACTCTCTCTTCATGTCTAAGGATAAAGCCTAAGACTTTATTTGTCAGGCCATAACAAGTTTGAATGAAGTTTCTTCAGGCAAGGCATTGGCTATCTACTGATGTAAATGTTCATAAATAGTCCTTTAATTAAAAAAATAAATTTGTATCACATGATCTAAAGTTGTTAACTCTAGGCAAAGAAGTATTTAAGTTTGTTTAAAAAGGTAAACCATTACTTGTCAATTTTTTTGCTCACCAGAAAAAGGAAAAGAAAAATACACAGACACACACACACACACACACACACACACACACACACCCCATATTTATTTTTTAGCATTAGTCTCAAAGCAAATTCAAAGTAACATGCAAAAGAGGCAAAGGCATGCTCAGAATGCAAATTGGGAGCACTGAAGTGGCAACATAATGCTCTTTAAAATAAATAAATAAATAAATAAACAAACAGACAGACAGACAGACAGACAGATAGATAAATAAATGGCATTTATATGAATCCTTGATAACTTTTTTTTTATTTGTCCTTTTCTCTTATTCTTTCTTTACCAGACAAATATCTTAAAGTCTTAACACACCAGGACTTTTATATATCTGTGCACTCCAGAATGGTATTTGCTTTCAGAAAATTTTATAGTGAGATAAAAGAAAAGCCTAGAAGGAGAATGAGAATTGTATTAAAAAGTGATTTATAACAATTGAACATCAATGAGAAGAGAAGCAAATGTTATCTACAGGTTACTCCATATCTCATCATCATTTAAAATATGCTGTCTTATTTACACAAGAGAAAATAGACTTTATTCAGATTTGCAGATCTATTGTTTTGGATTTATTTAAAATAGCAAGTAATTCCTTCCTTTAGTGAAAGGATACAAAGAGGTATGGTGCAATAAGCCCACCTTAAATATTGTCAACTGCTATCTCAGAGAAGTTCAATTTAAAAAGTCAAATGTTCATTTAAACATGCCCAGATTTCTTACAAGAAGTTATGATATTAAATTTTAAGAAGAGGCAGACTAATCTGCATTTTAGGTTAGGCAGATTCAAATTTCTTTTAAAAAATGTAAATATATACACATTCTATTCTGTGCTTAATAGATAGACCATAATCCCATGGGTAAATCTATGATCCTTTTTTTAATTTAATTGTCTGTGACTTCATGTTTTAACAAAAAGTTCTGTTTAAAAACATGATAGCCAAATTGAGTAGAAATGATTCAGTTTTACCTGCTTATTTAAGGTTTTAGAAGAATAATTCTAAAAATTGTGAGGTTATAGTACTATTGTTCATCCATAATGCTCTATTAACAAAAATATAAAGTGTGGAATAGAGGAAAAAGTAAATTTTTTTAAACTAACCCAGAAAACACCATTCCAAGCTGTGATTAAAAACACATTTACTTAAGCAGGTGATCATAAACAATAAATAAGACATAAAATTAGATGTTAATGCAGAATTATATAGAAAAAGAAGAGGCTGAAAAGTTCACCTCTATCCTATACTAAACAAAGTACCCAGTGTGAGGTCAGTGTTCTAGTGGATCTCAACACTGTCTATTCCCTAGAATCTCTGTAGAACTTCATCTATGGATAGAGTTTCAAAAATGCCTACACCTAACCAGCACCCTCAGAGCAGATGATTTACTTTGTCTAGAGCAATGGTTCTCAAAGTGTGGTACCATCACCTGGGAACCTGTTGGAAATTCAGATTCTCAGCTCTCCCCACACCCCCTCCCCCCACAATCTATTAAAACAGAAATTCTGGGGTTGAGATCCTGCAGCTGGATTTGTAACAAGCACTCCAGTGATTCTGTGGTTTACAAAGTTCTAGATTCATTGGTCTAGACTGAGGAGGAGGATAAGTCAGTTCTTTATTGTTTGAAAGTTCTACTGGTAATTCTAATATACAGCCAATATTAAAAACACTGAGTTAAACATTAAAAATTGAGTAGCTATTAACACTCAACAATAAAAAAATATTAAAACTGAAAAATAACAAAAATGAACAGCCTGATTTAAAAATGGACAAAGGAACTAAATAGATGTGCCTCATCGAAGAAAATACACAGAATGCAAACATATGTAAAGGTTCATATGTCTTTAGGGAATTGCAAATTAAAACAATGAGATACCACTACACACCTATTAAAATAGCCCAAATCTGGAACATTGACAACACCAATCTTGGCATGTGGAGAGCAGCAGGAACCCTCCTCACTCATTGCTGGTGGTAACAAAAAATGGAACAGCCACTTTGGAAGACAGTTTGGCAGTTTCTTACAAAACTAAAACATATCTTACCATAGGACCCAACAATCATGCTGCTTTGTATTTACTAAATGAGTTGAAAACATGTCTACATAAAAACCTACACACAGGTATTTATAGCAGCTTTGTTCATAATTGCCCAAACCTGGAAGCAACTGTTCTTCAGTAGGTGAATAAACAAATAAATTGATACATTCATATAATGGACTATTATTAAAGACTAAAAAAAAATGAGCTATCAAGCCATGAAAATACCTGGAGATATCTTAAATACATATTACTAAGTAAAACAAGCCAATCAGAAAAAGCTACATACTGTATGATTCTAATTATAGGACATTCTGGAAAAGGCAAAATTATGGATACAGTAAAATCATTGGTGGTTGACAGGGTTTGGGAGAAGGGAGTGATGAAAAGCAGAGCAGAGAGAAATGTTAGGGCAGTGAAACTATTTTTTTTTTAACTTTTTAATTGCATTTTAAAAAATGCATATTACATGATATAATACTATAATGATGGATACAAATTGTTATATATTTGTCTAAACCCACAGAATGTACAACCCCAAGAGGAAACCATAATGTAAACTATGGAATTAGGGTGATAATGATGTGTCAGTGTAGGTTTATCAGTGCAACATATGTGCCACTCTGGTACTGCATGTTGATATTGAGGAAGTTTGTGCTTATGTAGAGTCAGGGAGTATATAAAAACTCTCTACAAATCTTGCTCTATTTTACTGTGACCCTAAAACTGCTGAAAAAAATAAGTTCCTTTAAAAATTAGATAAATGACATTAAAAGTTAATTTTTAAAAACATAAAACATGGGTACTGATACAGATTTAAAAGAAATAGATGTCAAATGTTAATTAATTAATTAATTAATTAATCCAAAAGAAAAAAATGGCAATCAGGAATGTCAAAATGAACTTGGTGGAGAGAAGCAAACAGGCTTTCTCCACAATGAGAGAGAAAAGTCAGTTAAGTCTCCAGTGGTCAGAATTTATAGATGTGTATATAGAAAGTAATTATTTGTATTACTATTCATTTTCTATAAGTTTACTTCTAATTCTACAAATTTGTATTACAGCTCCAAGACAATGAAATGCACAAACTCTATAGAATCAGATAATTTAGAGAGTGTGTTCTAAACAGTACATAACTTCTCCATTCAAGACGCCTAATCATCTTTTGGTTCTTATAAAGTTGTCTGTAATTTTTTTCCTTACAGTTAAAAATAGTTGGAAACAAGAGCAAGGCAAAGCTTGGCCCAGTGGGAACATGGCCAACTGAGATAACCATGAGGTGATATCTTGAAAGGGCAGAAGACTGGAAATGAAACATCAAGTCCAAAAAGGATTGTCCCTTATCGAAGCATCTTAAGTGTCATGCTGGTGTTTTTTTATTCTTATTATGTTAACATGAGTTATTGGAGGTGTCTGGGAAAAGATGTGATGCGATTAACGCAGGGCTTCAGGGATATTAATACAAAGCAATCTCTAAAAGGTATGAAATACAAGAAATGATTGGAAAGACTAAGAGCTCATAAAATAATGCAGGATTTAGGTAAAATTTTAAGTTATCTTTTCTAGAGATTTTCTCTCAAAATTTCTTTCAAGAGAGGCACTCTTCCAAATCCATCTTATTCTACAGAACTCACAAAACCAGTGTGTTCCCTCTCTCATGGCCTTGCTCCTCAGTAATATGTTGAAAATAGAGACCCATTTTTCTTTCTAGACAGGGTGGATAGTTATCTGGAGTGAAAAGTTTTATTTTCTAGCATTTTTCATTGAAACTATCCCCTGATAATTACACTGAATAGAAAGTAACCATTAATCACATCTTTAATATATCAATTCATCACTGTCCACCTTGTGTGAAGCAGAAGAACTAAAATTAATCAGTCAAACTAAACACCATCACAATCAACTGCTGGGGAGGAGTAGGGACCGGAAGGAAATTCTTTTAAATGAATAAAATACATTTGCTTCTCCAGGAAGCAGAACTGGGGCCGCATTGGTAACACTACTTTCCGTCTTCATAGAAGGTGATCTTAAGTTCCCCCTTTGCTCAGTTTGAGCAACTTAAAATTTGTTAGAAATTTAAAGCTCTTAAATGTTATCTGACCCATGAGAAAAGGAAGTAGGTGAGTTTTGTCATTGTCCTTTCTTTGCAAAAAAATTTGTTAATGAAAGGCTTTTAGAAAAACAAATTAACATTTCAAATTTCAACCGCTTGCTGCCTATGTCCTTGTCACCTCTGTTTCTCAACTGATAAGCCCTCTCTGTCAGGTAGTCCACTTAAAGGTGCCTCATTCTAAAGCTCTAGGAAAAAAAGGTATTTTTGTGGTGGTGATTAGATGTAGACTCTGGTGCTAAAGACTCCTGATAATGAATAAGGCACATGGGGAACTATTCATTCATGGCTTATCATCCTCTGCTTTCTTGACTTGCATTAATGCCATGAAAGAAACCTGTCTCATTTTTTCAGCTAGATTATAAACTGCTTGAAGATAGCAGCCAGGTCTTCTACTTATTTTAAGTTACTTTCCAAATATGGCAGTTGATTTATAAGTAACTTGATGTTTGGTTTGTTATAAACAATAGATCTTTCATAAAGTTTAGGAAAAAATTAAATTCTCTAAGGAGCTGAAAATGTCAAGGCATTTATTTCTAAACACTCAATCTAGATTATAAACTTTTAATATATTTTACATGAAGAGCCAAAGTTTGGCATTTTTTAGAGATATACCTTAAGACTTTCAAGTGATTGCCATTACAGTACATTATTTTCCTCTGTAAAATTCAGTAAATTAAAAATTGATGAAGGTGAAGACTGTGGCAAAATAAAAACTATCAAACCATTGAGTTGTGGGTGCTGAGCAATCAACTCTGTCACAAGGAAGAGGCTTCCACTGACAGCCCAGCTGTGTATATGTCAAGTCTGTGCCATCTCAAACTTGCAAAGTATTGCATTGGAAACCCGTGTACTTGGTCATTAATCCAAACAATAACATTAAATATACCAAATTCTAAGCTTATGAAATATCCTCATCTTTATAGCTCCTACCAGAATACAAGAAAAAATGATGGCTGCTCAGCATATTTTAGATGAGTGAATTAAGTTGTAAATTACTAAAAATCTCCAGCACACAGTAGGCAAATTTGATAGTAACATAGAGGAGAAGGTAAGGGTCAAAAAAGAAGAGATTATGATGCCTATGTCAGATAAGTTTTCATTTTATATAAATCAAAGGAGTGCTTTAATATTTGAGTTATGAGTTAAACGTGGAAACTCAAAAACACTTCTTTTTCTTCATTTATATTTTCTGAAAAAAAAATGAATTGAATAGATGGGTATGGAATACATGTCATTCTGGGAGCTGGTTATGACTACAGAGAAAAATACCAATCAGCATCCAAAAAAAAAAAAAAAGAAAGAAAGAAAAAGGCAAAAGTCATGGGGGTACAAGCCAAATTTGACTGAAGCATCAAGGATATCACTTCAGTTTTTAATTGAACAGTATGTGAACTGGTTTGTAGTCTATGTGCTGATTGTACTGACTGTTTGAGTTCCCTTTGTTGGTGAGCTGTTTAATTGGAAATGGCCATTTGAATAACCTAGTTCCAGGACTTCACTTTGCATGTAAATGAGAGTTGGGGAAGATACTTTATAATAAACAAGAATAAAAACTGGAGCAGCTCAGTTTCCTAGAAGGAAATAAACATATGTGCTACTAATCCAGAATGTAATTGAGGTAAAAAAAAAAAAAATGGACCACACAAGTAAGAAATGTTCAATGTTACAGTAAACATAAGCTACCTATATAGAGAATAGTAATGACAATAAAATTAACACCTAATTTGAATAGCACACAGCTTGCAAAGTGCTATAACATATGTTATCTCATTTGATTCTGAAGTTATTGTAAAAAGTATTGGCATATTATATATATTTGTATAATTGATTTTTCAGCACCAAGGCCAGCTGTATTTTTATAGATATTAACATAGCTCTTAGGAGCAATATTCTAAATGTCCATTGTTTTTCTTTCATTAGATCTTTCTTGGACCTTCAGTTTTATGAAGCCTCAAAAACTAATTCTTTTTTGAACCTGACAGATTTATAGGTTGCTGTTCTGGGCTGAATCATATCCGCCCCTAGATTTAGATGTTGAAATCCTAAACCCAGTGCTTTAGATTGTGACCCTATTTAGAATCAGGGTCACTGCTGATATAAGCAGTTAAGATGAGATCATTAAGGTAGGCCCTAATTCAATACAGCATATTTCTTATAAAAAGGAGATATGTGGACAGAAACAGGCATACATGGAGAATGCCCTGAGAAGAAAAAGGCAGAGACTGACATGTGCTTCTGCCAAGTCAAGGAATGCCAAAAATTGTCAGCAAACCACTAGAGGGCTGGAAAGGCATAGAACAGATTTTCTCTCAGTCTTCAGAAAGAACCAACAATATGGACAATTCGATTTCACATTTCTAGCCTCCAGAACTGTGAGACAATACACTTCTGTTGTTTAATCCACTTAGTTGTGGTACTTTGTGAATGCAGCCCTGGCTAACTGATACAGGTACCATCAAGCATGTTAATATAAGAAGGAAGTGACTAAGAGGGTCACAGGTCTATGCCAAAACAGATCCTCTTGTCATCCTAAACAACAACTCTAACCCCAAGGACAACTCTGTTTATCTTATAGTAAACAAGAGTAACTTCTTGGAAGCTGATGTGCCACCTGGTCCATCAGGTGTGTGATACTGATCACCCTACTCTGCTTACAATCCATGTACTTACTGGGCTGAGATGTCTTCCCAATGTCCTCTGCAGAAAGGCCTGCTGGTCAAGGGAATCAGCAGAAAGGAGGTTGGTTCCTAGCTTTCCCAATTACCAGGTATGTGCCTTTGGCCAAACTATTTAATTTCCCCACTTATAAAGTGGGGATAATGAAACTTATCTCTATGTGTTTGTAAGGTGTAAATGAGTTAATGTCTATTAATTTTTCAGAACTTTTTTTTTGTCTCAGAGTTAAAAGCTGCTGCAGAGTCAATGGAGAAATAATATATATATATATATATATATATATATATATATATATATATATATATATATATATATATATAAAGAAAAAAAACCACTTCTCTGCACCCTCAGATCACGTGCTTTCCTGTTGAACCTTGATTATTTTGGGTATGTCAGTGAGTGAGAAATGACTGTGACTACTTCCAGGGACTGACCTCACAAAGTGGGATTTGCTTTATGGGGACTCCGGTGCCTGCCTGGTCCACCTTTTGGGTATGTTGTTTGTGACACTAATTAGGTGGTGCTCTGTTGTGGTTGAAAGCCAACCATCAGGTGTGTTGGTTCTGGGGACTCCTGGGAGGAGTTACAGTGCAGAGTTAGTTCTGATGCTGCTTGTGTCTGGCCCAGGGCCATCTGGTAGGAGTTACAAAGTGATCTGCAATTGGGAGCTATTTGTGCTTGACTTGGAAGAATCTGGGAGTGGTTATGCTGTGAACAGAGGCTGACAGCTGCCAATGCTGGACTTGAAGTCTGTTAAAAAGAGGTACAGTACACGCTGGGTACAGCCCCTGCTTGTTTGGGGTTTGTAGACCTTTGATAAATTTTTGGAAAGTCTGCAGCATAGGCCCTGGCATGCCACTTGTGTAGATTAAACTCTGAAAAAAGATTTAGGCTTGGCGAATGTGTTGGGTCTGGTAGGGTCTTAGAGGATCACCAGTGAGAGAGGTTTTAGCCAGTTCTTCATCACTACATGTGGGTGTGAGAACTTCCCATTTTTTAATCTCTGTCCCTTCCACCAGTCTCAGTGTGGCTTCTTCTCTATGTCCTTATATGAGCTCTGTTCAGCTAGTTCAGGTAGTTCTCAAAGGTGATTGTTCTATAATTTAGTTATAATTTTGATGTGGTCATGGGAAAAGGCAAGCATAGCATTTACATACTCTACTATCTTGACTGAAAGTCCTTGAAATCTTTAACTTTTCCTTTCTTTTGTCCTCATGTTTAAGTCTGTGATCCTAAGGCAGTCTGGCCCAATAGATGTAGTGGGGGCAATAATCAGCCAGCTGACCAGTCATGTAAGCAGATAGTCAGCTGTTATGAGTATACAAACACTAAATTTGAGCAAGACATGAATCTTTCATCAGTGTCATGCATATAATGTCCACAAATCCATGGTGAAGAACAAATAAAATAATGCAAGTGAAGACGATAGCACATAGTAGTGAATTAACAGTTGTTAGCCCCTATATATATAAAATTTCCCTTTGGTCTGACCTTCCATACAGACATTATTGTCTTCACCCCAAAAATGCCCTGGGATTTTTTTATTTTCTTCCTTATTGATGCATTAAGTATGGTGTTTTGCTGAACGCCACCCTTTTTTTATTAGTTTATCCTTCCACCATCTCTTTGCACTAGTCATAATTTCATTTTCACTGCTACATAATAAAATGTAATAATCATTGACTGATGTCACCATTCCTTGGAAAAGTGAAGATATCCTAGCAGAGGATCATTTCTTTCCAGTTTTCTTTGAGCAATGTTCACTTTGCAGCAGAATACTGAAACAAATACTGCAATTCCTTTTTAGTTAACATCGGTTACTATTCTTTTTTTTTTTCTCATCATTGTTGATGCTATATCAGTCCATCTGTCAAGAATTATTCACATTATCCTCTCACCTGGAGTATGCTTTCTTCCCTGGGTAGGGATCTAGGAAGATGAAGACCATTTTCCTATAAGTCCTCAAAACTGTCTTAAAACTCAGGAATTAGGTCAGCAAGCCCAAGAGCAACTTCTCTATCAAGAGATTGTTCATCATGCTCTTTGTTTCCTGAGCTAAAAAGCCTGATTTGGGGTTATTTTTGCTTTTCTTCGATAGGTTTTGACCATATCTTTGCTCCTTTCCCTATAATTTTCTTGTTTCCCAAAATGACCTATGAAAAACTCTTTCATTAGCTAACGGTGTTCTTTAAAGATTATCTTCTCAACCCTGCCCCTTTTTTATTATGTAAGCCTATTAGGGCCTTCTCTTCTTTTCTTCTTTCACACTCTAAAATGTCTCTAGGTCATGACTTTATTTAGGCTTGGTCTGATCTTTCATTTACTTATTTTTATTCTCATATCTCCTTAATTCTTAACATACAAAATTTATTTATTTAAATTTTATAATTTTCACCTTTATGTTTTCAGTTTGTTTTTAAATTCTTCAGGATGGCAGAGTAAAAGAATTTCAGGCTTTATAGTTAACAGAACATGATATTAATCTCAGCTTGACACAAAACTTCAGTTTCTTCATCTGTAAGAAGAGATAACAGTATCCACTGCCCATGCAGTCCAGTTTTCAGGACTATCACATTTTAAAAGCCAATCACAATGCCTGGAACATTGTGTCCTCTCAACAAATGTTAGTTTTCTTCTTTCCTCTATTTCATTAAATTCAAATACCAGGAGGCATTTATCATTTGCTGTAGCTTTACTCTTTTCTCTGAAAACTCATACTATAGCTCTAATTTAGCGCATGTCAATAGAGTTGGACAAATTGAATGAGGCACAGAGATATGCCTCTTATGATCATTTTTCTTATATTTCTAAACCTTTTGTGTTCTAATAGGAATTTATCTTCTTCACACCACCATAAACTCTCTGAGATTATTAAGAATTTATTTTAGTTATTACAGAACAATAGGTTTTACTTTTGTCTTCTATTTCACAATCTTTTTTCCTACAAATTGTCTAACAACTACTGCCTATATCATGTTTCATTGAATTTGTTTCAAACTGTTAGTATATTTATCTAAATATACTATCTTGAATTCTATATGAGTGTATCAATTCAAAGCATTTAATTAACCATAGAGCCAAAATTTGGTTATATCAACTTTTTTTATATCTATGAAATAAAATTATTTACAAAGGAAATTGCTTCTTTTTGTAATGATAAAGGTTCCCTAATCTCTAGCAGTTTTGATCTCCTTTTTTGTGTGTTCCAGACAGAAGCAAGAAGAAGTGTAAGTGCCCTGAGTTGAGAACATACCTAACAAGTTCAGGGAACAACAGGATGCTGGTTATTCTGCAGTGGGCAAAGTATAAGGTAGAGGAGTACATGAATTGAGTAATAAGAAAACAGAGGTTAGGATTCAGGGGAGTGTGAAGATTTTGTAGGATCTTATGGGCCACTGTAAGAATGTTTGGCTTCCACTGAGTGAGATAAAAGCTACTAAAGTTTAATGAGCCTTAAAATTTCACCTGCCATGATCTGACCTTGTTTTATCAGTACTCACACCTTGTTTTAATAATACCCATAGAGACAAAGCATGAATGCAAGGGAACTGTCAGAAAGAGGCTGTATTAATACATGAGAGATAATGCTGGCTGGAACCTAGATAGAAGGGGTGAAAGTGATAAGAAGTGTTCAGACTGTGGAAACATTTTGAGGGTAGAGCCAGTAGGATTTGTAGATGGGTTGTTTGTGGGATGTGAGAGACAGATAAGAGAAGTATGACTCCAGCTTTTTGAAGAATCGTCATAGACTAAAAGAGTGAAGATGCATGGAGAGTACATATGGGGGTGCATGGCTATTAAATGCCTGGGTGGAAAAGAGAGAAGGCAGCAGGATGAGTGGGTCTGAGGAATGGGGAGGGGTACGAGATAGAGATGGGAACTGAGAATCTCTGCCCTATAGATGGTAATGAAAGCCATGAGAACAGAATTTGTGAGAAAGGAGAATTCAAAAACTGAGACTGAAATAGAACAATCAATAATGTAAAGATCAGAAGAATTGGGTGTCCTGAAAGTAAAATGGAACATTTCCACCCCGCTCCCAGCTGCAAAAAGAAAAAAAAAAAAAAAAAGGTATTTCAAGGAGAAGGAAGGAATTGATCCACTGAACCAAATTTTGCTGACATTTTAAATTAGATGAGAGATAGGAATTGTCATTAATTTTAACAACAAAGGTTATTGGTATTCGTAACATGCTACTTAGAGTGAAGTAGAAGAGAAATCCTTATTAATTTGGTGTTATGAGAGAATGAAAGAAGTTGAAGAAGAGAGAGTGTATAAGCAATTTTCCTGAGATTTTCCTATAAAGAAAGCTAATAAAAAAGAGAGGATTTTTTAACATGTAAGAAATTACAGAACGTTTATATGTTTATGATAATAATCCAATATATAAGAGAAATTGATGGCTCAGAGGAGAAATAGAAAAATTACTGGAGCAATTAACTGTGTAACAGAAAATAAATAGATTCAGTGCCTCAGAGAACACTTTACAGGAGGGAGTGGAGAGTAGATGGACATAAGTGGAGTGGATAAGTAGGATGGTGACAGGATTTGGAAGTTCTCTTCTCATTGTCTGCATTTCCTCAGCAAAATCAGAAACCAGGCCGCCAGCTGTGTGAGTAGGTCAGGAAGGAGGTGTTGGAGGGTGGAATAGGTTTAAAATGTCACCCAGGAGAGGGAGGATGAACTGACAACAGAAATGCTGTATGACTGCTTGTCAGTGTTGTGGGCATTAGTTGAGGATGTAAGTTTGGTCACCATGAATTTAATGTGTAGCCAGTTGGCATGATGGTGGGCTTCTCTCCAGCCACATTCAACTGTGCAGACCTAGCACGATGAAGTAAAAGTCTGGATGCATGCAGAGTGAAGCTTTTGCTAGGATGCACAATGATTTAAGGGAAAACTCAGAAAGTTTTGTGATTTAGTATCTAGGAGGGTGTGATTATATTGATGGGTTGTGGGATTGAACCTTGACAAGAAGATCCAGGAGCAAACAATTAGCATAGGAGAAATGCATTGATTTTAGGTCTGTAGGGTTTGAAGAAATATTTAAACTGTCTAATTCTTCTAAATTATCTTCTAAAATAGGTACTTACGTCTTGCTTGTTTTATTCCTCTCTTGCAGGACTCTCTTCTTCCTGTGGTACTTCTTACCCCTGTTCTTTTCTCATGCTGTATTGCAGTCCATGAAAATTTGAATTCAAAAAAAAAATATTTTCTTATTTACCCTGAATAATATTTCTTGCTGCTTTTCTATTCTCTTTCAGTGCTGTCCTGCAGAACTTTCTGCAATGATTGAAATGTCCTGTATTTGCACTACCCCAAAAAAAGCCACTAGTCACCTATGGATACTGTGACTAAAAAAATAAAATTTTTATTTTATTTAATTAGAATTAATTTAAATTTAAATCACCACACGTAACTCGTGCCGAATCTATTGACTAGCAGAGTGAACCTAAGAGATATGTTTATCTCATTTGATGATATAAATGCCGTTGGCACTAAAATCATTTTTCTGATCTACCTTTTACTTCTGCCTTCTAAATTTGGTTCTTGTGTGCTTCATTCCCCATTTATTCAACAGACATTTATGAAACCTTGATCCTATGCAGGCACCAGTAAGAGATGTTAGTGACATGGGGACAAATAAGTAAAGATTTTTGTCCTCAAATAAGGAAGGTATGAGTAAAGATATCAATGACATTAGGATAAAATTATAGTACAATGTGCCACATGCTATGATTGATGGATGTATGAAGAATGGTAGGAAAACAGCAGGAAATAGGCAAAGGGAATATTACCCTACCAGCTGAGGTTTGAATCCTGGTTTTGTTACTTCCTCAGTGAATAACCCACCTGATATGGTAGTTATCAGAATTTTTAAAAATTGGTGTATAAAGTGCTTAGCACACTATTTGCCTTTAAATAGAATTAATTCCTTCTTGAGGAAAACACATAAATTTCTTCTGTCATACAAAATTTACTTGTGATTTTTTAAATTGAAAATTATGCTGTCATTATTCTTCATTCTCAGGACAAATTTCTGAGTACAACTTCTAATCAATTGGTTTCTTGAGCCACGTATCCAGCATTGTTTTGTGTGACCGTGTTGCAACTCTTGTCTGTATCTAGCTCAAAATGGAGATTCTCTCTCCTCCCACATCACAATATATTGCAGAGTAATCACCTAGATATTATTTTCTTGAACACTTAACTTATCCAAAGAATATTCTTAACAAAATGTAGAGTCTTTTGTCCAAAAGAATTATAAAATACTGAAAACTTAGAAATATAAGGATAGCCTCATTCCTGTCAAGAAGTTGTCAAACCTCTGTTTGCACATTGTGAGTGACAGTTAGCTCAGTATCTACCAAAGCAATTCAATTCATATCAGGAGTTTCATTAGCAGAAAGTTCATTTTCTGTAGAGATGTAACCCACCACTCTCTGGTTCTCTCCATCAGTCTTGAGTATGTCCTCCACCAATATGAAGTAGCACACCACTGGGAGAGAAATAGGGTGGGATAAACAGGTGGGGCTGACATTATACATCACCAAAAGCCTTTCCCATCTAAGCAACACCCAGCTAGGAATCACTTTTACTTATGGTTGTTAATATTATCCAACATATGAGTCCTGGTGAAAAGTGTCAAAATTACCAGTCTAGGATAGAATTGAACAAATTTAACTCCTCCTGTCTATGACAGCCTTTTACATGCTTCATATATTGCATCCTTTAAGAGTCTTTCCCATTTCAGTTTACAATATCTCTAATTCCTTCATTTAGTCTTCAAGTCATGATTTCAAGTTTTCTTATCACTGCCGCTCCTTCGGACCTATGGCCAAGGTCCCTCCCTAAAATGTCTTACTCTGGATTCTTTTGAGTTATATCTAAGCATGTAGTTGGATGACTGAATACCTGGAAGCATGCTGATTGGATTTAAGGGTCACACAGTGATACTGAAGTTGAAGAACACTTTTTTTATTGCCTTTGAGTGAGGTATAATATGCAGGCTACACCTCAGGTTTCCTAACTTCTGAATCACATTTTTTTTGCTTGAAGTGTGTGATAAGAAAAGAATTTGTTTTCTAAAAAAAAAAAAATTTGGCAAAGTCTGCAGTGACAAACCTGTCTCTCACAAATTTTGAATAGTTTTCATAATTCCATTTTCAAAACTCAACACCTGGCATTGATGACAACAAGGAGACAAAACTCCCATTCCCAATGATGCTTTCTCTGCACATTTCTCATGCTGTACTTCTTCATGAAATATGAATATTTGTTTTCCTATTTTGATCTGATTTAGATAAAATATGCCATTCTTCCTCTTGCCCCCTAAATGAGAGATAAATATATAATCAATAGATTGATTTTTGACAGATAAATAATTGATTGATGATGATTAATAGATTGATAAGAGATTGATATGGGTGTGTGTGTGTGTGTGTGTGTGTGTGTGTGAGAGAGAGAGAGAGAGAGAGAGAGAGAGAGAGAGAGAATTCTTTACTCTGATTCTTTGCTCTTGCTTTATTTTACAGTTTTTTTTCCCCCATGCAGGGCCTTTGCTATTTTCCCACACCTTTGTTTTGCCACCTATTTTCTCTTCCCCATTACACAGCTTTAAAATGGCTAGCATCTTTAGGAGGAACAGTAATGCACAGTACAATGCAAAATATACTTTCCCAGGGGACAATAATAACTTGATGGTGCCTCATTGTGGGGTGAGGTCAGAAGAGATGTGAGGCAATTTGTGTTCTGGCAAATACCAGTCTGTCAGGTCCTTGCAGTTGTCTTAAAAATAGCTCCCACATATCAGGACATATTTTAGAGCTAAGTTAAAAGCACATTTGCTTGTTCAGAGTATCTCTTATGGGGCTGAAAGTGCTGAGGCTGTGGAAAGCAAAGTTGGGAGTATTTATTTGTAACTTACAGTTACTACAGAATTCCCTCAGGGAATGACTTTGCAGCAATTTAAGCCTAAACATAGAGCAAATAGAAAAATGGGCACTTTTCCCACTCTCACAGGATTTGTCTCATACCACCTCCTCATATGGATAACAAGCAGAATAGAAGATGAATTAGTAACAAAAATCTGCACTTTCATCCTCAGTAATTATTTTTTATTATTATTTTATTAGTTTCAAGTACACAGCACATTGCTTAGACATTTATATAGTTTATAAAACGATCCCCCTAATTGCTCCTACTCTCCTCTGGTTTTCCATCCTTGATAATTCTAAGAGACTTTCTCAGACAGTGTCATAAGTCTGCACATCTAAATCTATCTCTGTGCCTAGATTATTCTATTTTCACATGCCTTTTCCTCCTTGGGGGCACTTATCATATTCAGGGCTATTAACACATAATATAACAAAAAGCCATTGAATGTCCCATTAGAAAAAGCAACATAGCTGTGCTTCTTTGTTTGGAGTTTTAAGAAATATATTATACCTCCACTGCTCTGATCTTCATATTAAAAATGCAAAAATTCTATTTATGCATTAAATGACAATAAATATTAAACTTTGTTCTGGCCCTGCTACAGAAGCATGAAAAAAGGATGTGGTGGACAGAAAGACATAAACTCAGTGATATAGAAATAAACACAGAAGAACAGGCAGAATGCAAAAGGCAAATTAATAAAAAGACAAAATCAGAGAGAGGGACAGACACACACACAGCAGGGGTCACTGATGCCATTTTTATCTCACTCCAAGGTGTTGGATTCAAAATTAAATATGATTATGTTTACCTAAGCAGTTTTGAATAGTCTAAGTTGATATATTTCATGAAGTTATTTTTGTCATTGTCATTTTTTTTGTCCTTGTTTAGGAGATGTTGGATTCAGGTTTGAGGAGGTTCTGCAGTGGGTGGTGACTGTGGCAGGATGGAGAGAGTTAGTGGGTGAAATAGCATTGCCAATGATTGTGTTCATTATAATAATATTGGATAAGACATGTATATACTAAACATTGTATTCTTCATGCAGTTCCTCAAGCTTCACAAGAGACCTATACAGACAGCCCTTTTTATTACTTCAGTGAAGCAATATGGCCTAGTGACTGTAAATGCAGATTCTGGATATACTTTGCCTGGGTTCAAATCCAGTTTGTACCACTTACCAGCTATGCAGTCCTGGACACATTTTTAACCTCCATGGGTATATTAGTTTTCTATTGCTGATACAACACATCACCACAGATTTAGTGGCTTAAAGAAACATAAATGTATTATTTAATAAAAAGATATATTTATTATTATGCAGTGTGGAGGCTGCATCCATTTTGGAGGGTTCAGCGTAGAATTTGCCTCCTACATTCTTTGGCTAATGGCCTCTCCTTCTCTTGTCAAAGCCAATAGCATAGCATCTTCTCTCCCCTCTGACCTCTTGTCTTCTCTTTATAAGGACCTTCATGATTACATCAGTCTATCTGGATAATCCAGGATAATCTCTCCATCTCTTGATACTTACTTTTGTCATATATGCAGAGTCCTTTTGGCCATTCAACCTATTCACTGGTTCTGAGGATCATAATGTGAACATCTTTAGGGCACCATTATTCTGTCTACCTTAACAGGCAAAGCAGAGAAAAAAGTAATACCTCATAAGGTTTTATGAGCAACACAAGTAAAATAATGAGAATAGTCCCTTTTTCATTAGCCTTCTTAGCCATTAACTTCTCTGAGTGGAAGGGGGAATGGGGGATGGGAGATGGGGTAGATGGAGGATGAGGTAAAGTCATGTGGTCAGAGTCAGGGGCATCTCTGAAGCTCTCTATGGCCCCATTTGGTTTTGTTACCAAGCCTATTGCTTGGCAATAGGAAAATCAGTCACATGACTTTTTATGTTTCTTTCTGTGAAGACACTAATGCCATGGTAAGGTCAGGGTAGAATTTAAGATATTGGAGGGATCTTAGAAATGTAACTTATGTTTCTAAATGTTGTACAGGAGAAGTCTGCCTCAAATCCAGAGAGAGAGTTGTCCAAGGGCCCTAAGTTAATGGCAGAGTTCAAGTGAGAACCCAGGGCTCTATGCCTTCTGGCCAGAGTTCTTTCTATCAAGTTCACTCCACTTAAGGGAGACTCAGTAGCCTAACTGGTATTTGCCACCTGCCCTTCAAATGCCACATAGTAAAAGGAAATTTAATCTGTTAAATATCTCAATTTAAAATACTGTTTTTTCTAAATCTAATAATGTATCCTGAATTGAATTTCAAAACAGAAAAAAAGACATTAGTGGAAAAACTCATGAAATCAAAATAAAGTTGGTTTCCTAGTTTTGATGTACCACGGTAATACGAGATATTAACAATAAGAGAAACAGAGTGAGGAGTATAGGGGACTTCTCTGTACTGTCTTTGTAATGTTTCAGTACATCTAAAATTATTCCCACATAAAAACTTATTTCTAAAAATATGATCTCTCCTTTTACTATGGTGATGCCATACTACTTCAAAGCATGCCTTTCATTGTATAGCATAAGGTCCTGCCATCATCATTATTCTGTCTGAGCCCCATTGCCCTCATTTGTCCCTCTGCCCAGAAAGTTCTTTCTCCAGGCACTGACATGGCATGCCCCATTACTTCCCTTAAAACTTTCTGCCCACATCATCTTCCATCTTCTCAGTTAACTGTCTCCCAGTCATGCTATCTAAAAAAGAAAAAAAGGGAAAACGAATCCATTCTTGAGAACTGAAACAAAACCCATAAATATTCTTTCTTCCCTGCTCAGCACTCCTTACTACTAAACACACTGTACATTACTCTAATTCATCTTACCTCCACTACCATAAAAAGCTCAATTTAGGGGGGGGGTCCATTTTATTCATTCCTGTATCCCTAGAGAACAAAATAGTGCCTGGCCTACAGAATGAGTTTCATAAATATCTGTTGAATGAGTAAATAAATAAATGAATGATTGCAATTGCCTTGTGAGTTGAGTGGGTCTTGTGTTCCTAGCACAGTGTCTGACCACAGCAGATACTTAACCAATATTCACTTTAAGTATAAGGAATTAATAGCATAAGGAGATCAGATTACACACCAAGAAGTCACACAGATTATAGATGGCAGGTCTGCCTCCTGATAGTTAGGCCAGGCATTTTTCTCATTGTACTTCCTCATGACAAGCCTCATACCCAGGGCAGAAGTGGGCTGCTCCATGTGCCTCACTTGATTTCCATGGCTACTTTCCCTCTTCCAAGGAAGCCATGGCTGATCTCACTGAGTAATCTGCTAAGTAAAAATGTGTTTATGCTGTTGGTTTCTTAATGGCCATTGTTACTATACTTAACTAAAACCATTTCAAGAAGCCCCATCCAAAGAGACTGGCTTGTCACCATGGTACAATAAGAATGTTTTCAGTAATGAGAACAAAACAAGAGAATAGAGCACGCAGGCAGTGTGGTAACACAGAGCTATTATTTCATTCCTTCCTGTTTATTCAATTCAATCTAATCCAACAAGTACTTACTGAGGAGATATTTCATGCCCTGCACTATAGTAGGCATTTTAAGGACTACAAAAGAAGACCAGTATCTGAAACACACACACACACACACACACACACACACACACACACACACACACTCAAAAGCGAATGTTAAGAAGAAAGTACAGAGTCCCTATCTTGGCAGGACAGAAATCCAACTAAAAGCCCCAGAACAAATGAGACCTTTCATAGTCAGATGCTCACATGCGCTCTCACTGTAAAATCCAAAAGGAGGTTTACACTTGAGATGTGCTCGAGTGTATTTATTATGTAGTGCATTTCAGACACATGCAACATTCCTTAAAGGCAATGAGAACATCTTTAGTTCACACCACTTTACATAATTAAAATTGAATCAACTTATTAGTGGCTGGAAAAGCAAAAATATTATCTTGGGAGTGGAGATATTTAAATCTTTTCTTCATTGTGATATAAACAAAAACAAAAATAGTTCATCAAGATCTAAAAGCAGTAACACATTTGTACAAGTTTATCACAGAATGAAACAGAAATCATTAATGAGGAATTTTTTTCCTTCTCTCTTTCCCTTTTCTCATTCTTTTCATCATCATCTTTCTTCATTCATCTGTCTCATTTCTCCCATATTTCCCTCCTTCATTTTCCTTTCCTCCTTCCTCCTGCCTACTGTGTATAAGATACTTTGTTGGTGCCAAGGGAGAACCCAGGATATCCAGAACAAAATCTATGTCTTCAATTACTAATTTATTCTTTTAAAACTTGTATGAGAGCCTGCATGTGCTAGGCATTTTGTATCATGTAATACACAATTTCTAAATAAGTAAAATCATTAGTAAGAATCAATGTGGTATAGCCAGAAAAGTAGGCATTTTATTGTAAGACCACACTAGCCTTAAGTGCTGTTATTCTACCCTTGTTTTAGTGACCTTGGAAATCCCCCTTAACCTCTCTGTGGGCAATTTCCTTCATCAATTAAATAAAAGGAATATATTTACCTTCCTGTTTGTTATCAAATAAATAAAAACAATATATAAGGTGACCTAGCATAGTGTAAGAAGAGGCCAAATGTATAGTGCCATATGACAAAGTTCAAACCAGAGAGTTTATACTTTTAACTGGGAGATAAGACATAAAAAGTGTTAATAAAATAACACCTCTCATTAGAGTATCACTTCAAAATTGTGTGATAAACTCATGTAATCCTCACAGGACAATAGCATCGGACCCATTTATACATTCATTTTTAATAAACCCTATAAATATTATTGCATATTTCTGAGAATTCAACTAAAATATTAATATGTTTAAGCATCTATGAAACATTTAAAAGTTTTATAAAATATAGTAGGAAAATGAAGAAAAAATTCCATACATGCCAAATCTTACTTTATAACAATTTTTTCATAATATTAAATCAACTCAATTTGGAAAGGTTACATATGCTTAAGACATATGATGTCATATAATAAATCAAGATAAGTAAAAAATATATAATTCCTTTTTTACAGAGTATTATTTCAATACTTAATTCATCATCCACCCTTTTGAGAGAGAGCTTCAATATGAATCTAAGCTCCAATACACAATGCACAAACTATAGCTATTTATTACAATGTTGTATCATTTGTCACTTTTATGGAATTCAGTGTATTTTGCAGGCTGTAAAATGGGCTAGAGTGATTCAGAAATGATCTATGACATCATTATTCCTCATTTCTAGTGCTTGAATTGCATCTTTTCCTTCCAACAGGCTTGATTTATTAGGTAAATAAATAACAATACGCTCCAATAATGTATATCTATTGAGACTTCATTAACTGCCCAGGAGATGCTATTCTGATTTTAAATAATTGTAACACAGAGATGATGGAGTCCAATGGACCTGAGATGATTGGGGGATAAATATTTACTAAAAGTCAATGGTGGAGGGAAAATGTTTTCAGACTAGATTAGCATTGAAGGGACACATTCAAATGACTATAAATATTCTTGGTAAAAGTATGGAGATTTAGAAGTTTCTTTTCTCAAAACACAAAAGGCCACTTAGAGTGGAAGGTGAGTAATTTGTTTATTTTGTCTAAATTCCAAATAGACTGTCCAACTTTTCACTGACTCACTCAAAAAATTGTACCTGTAATGCTGGTCAAATTTATTAATGACAATTCCAAAGCTAACCCGGTTCTGAGTCTCAGTCCAATAAAATAAGGCCCAAGGATTGGAGTATATTTCTCTCCTCAAGGCTAGTACTTTATCTTCTACTGGTTGAAGTAACTCAACTGTTAAGTTAAACGAGATGTATGTTCTTAATTAAACATCTTTTAGCTCTCTGTCTATAATGCACTTGTGATGAAATAAGTTTAAGTCTGCAGTAAAAACATCTTGGTTCAATGTTGTTTCAGAAATTTCCAGAATGTTTGTGTCAGAGACCATTTATAATAGGTGAAGCTTAGACAGTTTATAGAGAAAAATCTAGTCAAATTTCTAAAATCCCTCAGATGGCATATTTTGGCTACAAGTACATTTTGGGAAGAAGAATATTTATTTCTTCTCTAAAATAGACCTAGTAGGAGATTTTCCTTCTACTTTAGAAAAAAAAATTGTCTCACAAGTGATGAATAGAAGCTAGAAAATATTTATTTATTTTTTTTAAAGCAAGCTGGAAAGTTTCTTCTCTGTAATTGGAGGTGGGGTGTAGTCTCAGAAGTGAGAAATAGCTGCTAAAGGTATGACCTAGTTAGAGCACAAAGAGGTGTGTGTGTGTGTGTGTGTGTGTGTGTGTGTGTGTGTGTGTGTTACTTTGAGAAAAGAGATCTATTCCTTATCTCCTTAAAAGAAAAACAAAAAGAATTTTCCTCCTTCTTGTTCCAATGACATATGGATAACAAGCAACGTAAGATGTCCAGCAGCCACCTCAATGAAGAATCCAATTACAGAGATCAAGAATGTAATTGCAGTCAAGGGTTTACAAGGCAGTGGGGAGGCAGATCCTCTGGGTTTAATGATATTGGGGACTCAGAGGAGTAGAAAGAGCTGGTCTAGGCAGACAGGAACCCTGAGGCAGGAGAAGGGAGGCACTGTAGATCTTATGAGGGTTTCCTTAAGATTCCCTGCTGAGGGTAGGAAGTGAGAACACATCTATTGTTCATAGAGAAAAGGGAGTCAGAGGTGGGACTGTGGTGAATGGTGTCATTATCTGAAGCATAAAGCTCCTCACCAAAGAGTCAGTAAGATTGAGTAGTTAAATAGTATAAGTCAAGCAAATGCTTTTCAACACTGAACCAATTTATTTGAGGCATCATAGAGGGCCTGCAGTAGCACACAGCTTCTTTTTTTCTAGAAGTCTCACAGGATTTCTGCATCCTGTAATTACCTTGTTTCTGTAACCCAATGAAAATTCAATGTTTTCAATAACACTTTGTTATGTGAGCCCTAAGGCTTGTTTGCACAGGAGAGGTGGTAGAGGGAAACAGAAGAGATGTAAGGTCACATGAGCATCACCACAGGAAACCTTGCTCTGATGCAGCATTGAACCCCACTCCTCATCCTCAATTGATGCTAAGGCTGTGTAGGTACAGGGTGTACATACCTGGTCTTTCTGCCAGCAAATGTCTTTCTACTTGACAATATCCTGAATCTATAACTTCTCGCTGAAAAAAAAATTTTTTTTTTATTTCTGTTGGCCTAATATCCTAGATCCAGAGAATGTGATATTCTGGGAATCTGACTGGTATGCACCCTAGCCTTATTTTGCCTTAGATAAATTACTTAGCCTCAAAAACCCATCTCCTCATGTGATGGGTTGCCTCTAAGTATATTACATTCAAATTTGTATTTCAACATATTCAATTGCTACTACATGTTGCTACATGAATATTCCCAAAATGCATATCTAAATATTTAGTACCTGCTATTTTGAACTTACTGTATGCTAGGAATTTTGTTAAATGATTTACAGACATTATTTTTAAGTCTCACAGCAACTCTATGAGCATTTTATTTGAGAAGACTTTACTGAATGCCTACCAAGCACCTACCTAGCATTGTACTAAGTACTGAGCTACACCAGTAAAAAGATTAAGTCCTTGCATTTATGAAACTTACATTCTGATAGAATTATTAATCTTATTGTATTGATGAGGAACTGAAGCTCAGAGAGATTGATGGACTGACCAGAGGTCCCAAAGTTAGTAAGTGGCAGAGTTATGCTTTGTTCTCACACTCTTTACATTATACCACACTGATAAATGGGTGTTCCGGTGTTGGCAAATATTTCTGTAAAGGGGAGGATAGTATACATTTTAGGTTTTACAGGTCATACGTTCTCTCTGTCATAGCTGCTCGGTTTGGCCATTGTTGTGGGAAAATAGCTATAGGCAATTTATAAATGGATTTTACTGGGCTAAAATCAAAGTATTGGCTGTGTTTTAATAAAAATTTATTTATGGCTGGAGGGTCACAGCTATTGATATGTGTTCTATCTAGACGATTCCTCAGACCCCAAGGATTGTGCTTTTTCTGTCGACATCATTATATTCTCTAATCATGTATGTGAAAAACATTACTTTATCTATAAATGGTCTTCCTCATTCACTGTTCTGTTCTTCTCAATTGCCACTATATCCCATGGTTTACCAATAATAACTGTTTCATAATGTCAATTGCAATACTAATTAGATGATTTCTAAGGACAATTGGGACCAAAGTTTAACCTAAAAAGAAAACCCTTAATGATGGAATGAAATAAGGTTAGCATTAAGAGAACGTAGAGGAAATTAATTTATAAAATTTGCATGTGGCACATAAACTACATGAAGGCTTAGAGAGGCCAAAGGTATATATCTGTGAAAGACATAATATACTTTTCATTTTCCCCTGCCTATCTCTATTCCTCTCTTCTCTCTTTCCTTCTTTCCGTTCCTCCTTCCTTCCATCCTTCCTCCCTTTCTTCCTTTCTTCCTTCCTTCCTTGCTTTTTCTTTTTTTTTCTCTTTGTAATCCAAGATCAATATTTGTAATTTTCCAGGAACAGAAGTTTATTTGTCACAAAACTGAGAGAAGTAATGTCTCACCCTCTATGCCTTATTCTATCTCATTATCAACTCCAGTCACCTGTGGTCTCCCACAAACTTCTCATCTACTTCTTATAATCCATGCAGATTGGTGGAACAATCCCATAATCCAGAACTCCCTTTCTTAAAATGCCACCTATATCAATTAGGGAATGTACAAAACAGAACAGAGATAAAGAGAACTAGAGTGATGGGACTGATATGAGGAACTAAGTTTACTTGTTTCCTATTGCTGCTGTGCCAAAGTGCCACAAATTTAATGTCCTAAAATAACACAAATTTATTGTTGTACAGTTCTGGAGGTCAAAAGTCCAAAATGGATTTCACTGGGTTAAAATCAAAGTATTGGTAAGATCACATTCCTTCTGGAAGCTCTAAAGAAGAATCATCTTTTCCATCTTCTAAGGCAGGAGTCCCCAACCCCCAGCACAGACTGACACCGGTGGCCCCTTAGAAATGGGCCACACAGCACAAGGTGAGAGGTGGAGGAGTGAGTGAAGTTTCCTCTGCATCTACAGCCACTCCCAGCACTAGCATCACCATCTCAACTCCACCTCAGATCATTAGGCATTAGATTCTCATAGGAGTACCAGTCCCTGGTGCTAAAAAAACTGGGGACTACTGTGAGATCTCACATTTCCTGGACTGTGACCCCCAAACAGCAATTGCATCGTTCTGACCTGTTTTTGTCATTATATTTCTCTCTTCAAACTTCCTGTCTGCCTCAGTCCCCTTGCGATTACATTGGGCCCAATCATATAATCTAGGATCATCTCTGCTTCTCAAGATTTTTACCTTAATAACATATGTAAAATCTCCTTTGCTATGCAAGGTGATATTCACAGATTTCAGAGGATAAAACATGAACATCTTTGGGAGAGGGAACATTATTCTACTTACTATACTATATTGTATCCACAGAAATAGGTTTATTTTTGAACATGAAATGTACTTCTAACTATATAGAAACACCAAATACAAGTTAATTTTGAATCATTTATTGATTCCTCAAATATTTATTAAGTATCTGTCATGTGTCAGACTCTCTGACAAGAGGAGGGACAGGCAGGAAGAGGATGCAGTCCCTGACTCCAGAGTGCTTACAGCATGGGAAGAATATGTGTTTTCAAAATATTGTTGAAATGCATCTTTAAGCTTATGATATTCTCTATAGCACTCACATTTGTCATTTTGTTTAACAAATATTTATTGAGCACCAACCATGTGTCCATCATTGTGCTGTCCACTCAGAATACAGTGGGAACGATGAAAAGCCTTGCTTTGAAAAAGCTTGCAGCTTGATGGAGGAAACACAAACATGAACTAAAAATTAAACAAGTTTAGAAAAATGTTATAAAGCAAATAAAAGTGGCATGGATGGCATTCTTTAAATTTTCTAGAGACAGCCTCTGTGAGATGATGACATTTAAATTGACTCTAGAAGATAAAAACAACCATAAACAGGGTTTGGGAAGAGCACTTAAGAAGAGTGAAAAAAAAGTACAAATAAAATCTTGATGTGTTTGGGGCCAAAAAGAGGGTTGATTTGGAAGAAAGCTGGGGAAGGAGGCAGTAACGAATTTTTAAAATTATTCTTGGTTGACTTAAAGTGAATCTAATGCTCAGTTAGAGACCTTTCCAAGACCTCTCAGCCAATCACAAGGTGGGCTGAGGATGTGTGCTTCATGCCACTCTGTCTTCACATCAGCTATCAATTTAGGAGGTCAATGAGTACTCCATAGAGGGGTTTACTGTTCTTTGAGCTTCCCTCGAACAGCAAGTAGCTCTTCAATCTTTCATTTCTAATCATGCTAGTGAATTTTTTAATTCACCACTTGATGTATAGAAGAGATTGCTAAGGAAGGTGCTCTGCACCTAATGATAAAATATGGTGCAGAAGGGTGTGCAGAAGGAGAAGGAACATTTGGAAAGGAACTCGAGCCTGTAACCAAGATCAAAAGTGCACACCGTGCTAAGAATTTCATAAGACGTGGCTCTATGATAAGATTCCAGTTAGGAGATGATCATTATTGTGGTCTGAATGAGCCCCAAATAGATCAGCTACTTGGCAAATTATCCACACTCCTTCATTTCAGACAATCTAGAACTCACCCTCTGGAAACAAGGCATAGTTGATGCATAGTTAAATGATAATGCATTTTTCTCTACATAATTGATAAATTTCTACTCGCAGAAGGCTAGATCCTTAATCTCTCAAACCCTTTCCAGGCAAAAACAAGAAAATATGAAGTGCATACCCATTGTTAATAAGCGAATATACAAGCTAGACCGTGGCTTCTGACTTATTAACTAGGAGAAGAAAGGAGGATCGATCCAAAGGGGCAGACTCCCTTCAGATATGCAACTTTCATAAGCCATTCACATGGAGACGGCTATGTTAACCTATCCCCCATCTACTTTCAGTTTGCCTTTTCTGTGTCCCAAGTGACAATGAAGACATTTTGTTAAATGTTTTGTTTTTAATATGATTCTACCTAACTTCTTCTACTCTACAGAAAAGGGACTGTCAGGAAAGTCAAGTTTTTTCTTAGGGAGCTACTGTCTTGCTCACCACCTGTGAGTTGAAGAGGAGCAGGGAAAGCTGCAGGGTATTAGCATTATGAAGGAAAACTTCCCACACTCCCTTCTTACTAAGAAGTTTTACTGCAGACTAACCTAGGGATTAGCTCTAGAGAGAAAAAAAAAATCCTCAAAATTGATCCCACTTTTCTCATCATTACATATTCCTCTCAGGATCTATTTTAATTCTAAATCCTGAGTAGAGATCCAATAGCTCTTTTCTCTACTTTGCTTCTCAATAAAATTTTTTAAAATAAGTAAATAAAAAGCAGAAAAAAACAAAAGAGAAAATCCTGTTTATGCTACCTAGTGACACTCTCTTCTTTTCTTTTCTTCTCAACTTACTCTAATTGGTTTTGTCCTTTCACACAGACTTTGTCACCAATAACCATATCCCTGCTCAAGAAAAAACTGTTTAATTCTCTGTCATCTAACTTAATTTCTCAACATTAATACGGATCTAGAATGTCACTATGCTACGCTCATTCAGTTTTCCTTGGATCTCAAAAGCCCTTCCTCTCACTCTCCCTTACTGAGACTCAATCATCTATTAATTGTCCACTTCCTAAAATGTCCCAGAGCTCAATCTTCAATCCCCTTCTCTTCTTTATTTCACTTTTTTTTTTTTTTTTTGGTTTATCTTGTTCTTTTCCCTGATCTTAAATACCATTTGACACTGATGGCTCCTAAATGCCAGCCCCTCTCCTCAAAATTTTAATCTCATCTCTATTTACTTCCCACCCTCACTTGAACATTGTAAAATTCAGACTTTAAAATGCTGTGCTTAACTGTTTATCCGTCCCCCCCAAATCTGTTCGTTACCACTGGCAAAGCCTTCTCCCTCTAAGTAAATCACACCAAAATTCACTCAACACTTCAGGCCAAACCTAGGGAACAATGTAAATTTCTCTTTCCTTTCCATCTTGCAATGCTATCATCTCTACATGATAAATACTTACCATAAAGTCTTCATATATGGATACACAGTTCTCATTATACACATGATATATATTATGCATGTGTTTAAGTCTTTAAATGTATTTATTATCATTTCTCCTGCTATGACCATAATCCAAACCAGCACCATCTTTCTCCTAGACTCTGCAACAGCTCCCTAACCATACTTCCTACCTCCTTTCTTGTCCCTAAATCAATGTTCCAACGGCTACCTAAGAGAATTTTATTAAAATCATATCTTACCACTCCCTCCTCTTTCTTAAAACTTTTCCAAGGTTTACTCCTGGAACTGACCCAGTGTCTCACTCCTCATATCCCAGTGATGCTTCCCGATGCTCCAATCACACAAGGCTTTGAGGATTCCATGCTCATTCCTGTCTCAGAACCTTGTACTATGCCCCTTCTCTTTGGGATGCACTTTGGTATTCTAATATGGCTCTGCTCTCTCATCTTTCAGGTTAGGACTTACTTATTCATGATGCTTATTGCATTTTAAAACAGAATGTTGTATACACATATATAAATTATATGAACAATTAAATATTTTTGTAATTTATTATACCCATAGTGTAGTAATTATTTCCTTTGTCTCCCCTTGCTAGAAGAAGGTTCCCTGAGTATGGTATTGTTTAGTTTATTCACTAATGAATCCTTTTAGCCTAGAGCATAGAAGTTACTTAATAATCTTGAGCTCAAATACTGTACCCCTCTGAGATTAAAAGCAACACAGATACCTATCATCTATATCATATCCTTCAGAGTACTTATCAATATCTGAAATTGCCTATTTATTTGTTTTTATTTATTTGCTTATCTGTTTATTTGTTCCATGTATCCTCCACTAGAATCTAAGTCCTTAAAGGCTTGTTCCCTTCCAAGTCACTATTGCTGAGAACAGTGCTTGGTACATAGCACCTGCTCGGCAGGAACTTCTGGTCTGACCAATCTTGATGTTCCGATATAACCAAACAGAAGCTGACATGTCCAGTGAGGGCTGCTTCAGACAGTCCAGGGCTGGAGTCTGCTGCACACAGAAACTCACTGTTACTCTATTCTGAGTGTTTAACTACAGTGTATACATTATATACTACATTCTGGGTGAAACAGACATTACCTGAGAGCCTCTATTCCATACCCTGGACCAATCCTAGGACACATTATGAAATGGCTTAATTGGTCACTAGTACTTCTCTCTCCTTTTTCTCCCCTTACAGTATTTTCTCAGCTTTGCTTCCAGGTCCATCATATTCGTTGACTTCCTGGAACGTGGACACTAACACTGTTCCTTACTCCTCATCTCCTCTCTTTTCTAACACTTACCTCTCTGAGTCCTTCTTTCTACTTGTATTGATTTCTTCTGTGAATGACAAAAAAGGATAAATTAGAAAAGAAAATTTAGATGAATACTTCATAATCTAAGGGGGCAGAGAATGCTCAGCCCATTTTAGGCAGATTTAGAACCTTAGAAGAGTAAAGGTTATAACAGAGAGGGAAGAATAAGGAAGGCAGTTTGAAGATATGCCATCACACTGCTTATTTGGTAGTGTGCTCTTTATAAGAGTCTGCCACTATATGTATGTACCTACCAGGTAAGATCTACTGTAGAAAAGCTGAGGAGACTAGGGCAGCACTAAGAGCTTCATTGTGATTCCCCATAACCCCATGCCAAATTTTACTACCTTTTCCCTCCCATGTGGACTATTTATTTAAAATGCCAAGTGTCTGGCCTCCTACATACGGAGTTACATAGAGCATCTTACCTAACTGATCCCACAAATAAGGAGATATGTCCCAGAAGGGGAATGACACCTGTCCCAAATAACACTGTTGTGATGGCTGGTCAGACAAGAGTCCAGAACCCCTTGTGGCTCAGAGCTCAACTCTCACCACCCCTTACATTTGGGGCAAGTCCTGGTACCTGGTATTGAGATGACAGTGGATATTGTTGACATTTTAAAAAGGCAGTCTCCTGGGATTCCTATTCTCATGTTGGTTACCAAGGTTAGAGTGGATCAGCAAGAAAAGCAAGGATGGGGAGTAAAAAAAAAGAAATGGGCTTGAATAGATTAAAACCCAATTCAGCATCTATCAAATTACCCAAATATCCTTCAGCAATTATGGATTTACAAACATCAACCCACCTATAAGAAGTTTTTCTTGATCATCCAACCCAAGATGATCTTATATTTCTCTGTTTTATTGTCTCCCTAGTACATTAAGAATCATCTGACTTATCTACTTTCTTGTAATTATCAGCCTTGTCCATTAGAAATCCATTTCCATTCACATTCTCAATCCTGGGACAGGTATTTAATAAATATTTGTTGAATTAACTAATGCTGAATAAATCAAAGTTATGGCATAGGCTTTGGTACCATGAAATTCTCAAATGTTTTTTGAATAAACAAACCTATTATTTGATATGACTTTACTTCTATTTGAGTCTAGGAAATCAAATATCTCTACTCTGGAAGAAATATACCTTATATTTGCAATAGCTGATAGCCTAGATGGCTGGTAAATCACTGATAACTCATTTTGTTGTCCAAGCTACACTATCACTTTATTTAACTCATCTCTTTTGAAATGACAGAAAACCGCTGAAAACCACTCACTTCTCTTGAATCCCACTGATACAAGCCCAGAGTAAAAAGGTACAAATACTGCTCTCTCCAGGGGGAAGCAATCCACACTCGACTTACCACCAGATGGACGGCATTATGATTCCTAGCACTGGAAATCTATCATCTTCAACTTTTCCACCTACCCAGGAACAGAATGTGGTCGTAATTCCAAGGTACTGTGTTTCAACTCCAGCTGTGGATCTAATTCCCTCTTATATGATTTAACCTGGAAATTATTAGAGACAGCCACTGGGGGAAAATGAACAGCTGATTTGGGAAGTACAGTGGGAGAAGCTGCCTCAGCTTGGCAAGCGGGAAAGACAAATGATGCACAAAGCAGACTGGAATAAAAGATGTCTTTGTGGAAATGAAATGTGATGTATAATAATTCCAGCTACGAAGCTACCAAACAGCCTATTAAAAATAAGTGTCTTGATGTGATCATAGTTAAGACAAGTCAAATTAAAGAACATCACACACAATGAAAGCTGCATCTGGGAGCTTTGACTGAGAGCTGAGGAGAAATCTGAGCAGCAGGAGGTGATGATGACTGAATCATGCTTTGAATGAGAAAAATCAAAGGAAAGGTGATATGTGAAGGAAAGTCTATCTATTTAATTGGGGTACAGATGTAGGGAATAATGAGACTCCAACCATAAAATATTAAGGACAAAGGCTAAGAATTATAAAAATATATAATGAAAAGTCAGAAAGTTTAGCATCTTTAGCTATAGGCATTTCATTAATTCAATAAACATTGTTAAACACATAAGTGGCAGGCACTGTACTAATCCACTGAAGAATATTGAAGATATCATCTTTTACCTCCAAGAGATTAAGTTCTGGGGTACACAAAACAGATGAAAAATTCAGGAACAAACTTTGTAATGGAAATCAATGCATTCTACTCACATGAAAGATACGCTGTTTGTATTTCAAGAATAAGAATCCCTTAATGCATTAATAATTATTAATTGCTTTACATGTGTTATCTCATTCAATCTCTTCTACACTCTGAGTTCATTGCTGCCCCCACTGAACTGGCAACAAAACTGAGAATCTAAGACACGTACATCACAGAGCTAAAGATTAAAGAAGCTGGGATTTGAACTTGATGTTTGCTCTAAAACCCCTGTGTTTTCCTCTACAACATGTTTTCCTGTGGATACTTAGCCAAAAAACAATACCTGGCAAATCTATAAAGTACACAGGCATTCCCTTCCTTATACTTTATGTCCCACCAAAGTGACCCCATTTTACCTTCTCAGAGAGCAGGTACCTTTCAAACCTTTCTTGGCAGGATCAGAAATTAATTTATAGTCTGGATAATTGGGGTTGAAAAAGCACATGTTTATTTTTCTCAAGTGTATTTGAATGTTAATATGCACTGCACTGTAACCTTAAAATCAAAGAATGAATAAAAAACTCCAAACACTCAGGTCAGGGATTCACAAAAAGGGAAGAAAGGAGATATTTGAGGTAGAAAATAAACTCTTCACACAAGTCCCACACATAGCAAAAGGATGAAAGAAAACTGTTCTGCCAGAAGGAATGCAATCTGGGATTCAGGACCGCAAAATTCTTTGTTACAATAGAGTCACAACTCCTAACAAACCTGTCTCCAGCAGCAGTCAACTGCCTCAAAACTATTGTCTGCAACAGAGTTCACCAACCCAGAGGGTTCTGAGTAAATGGAAGCTGAGGAAACTTCTCTCATCCTGGAGCCCGACCACAACACTAGGAGGCAGCAAAGTACCTGGGAAAGGAACTTGCTTCAATTAACTTTAGCTCTGGAAGTATTTATTACCTGTTGAGGTGTCACTCTGCTGGAACTGTGAATGGAAAAACAGCTAGAGATGGAAATATTAACCATTTAAGGGTGTACAATCTCATTAGGGATATAATAGAAATAAATCCATAGTCAAATTTTTAAATGGGGTAGGGAGTGGTGGAACTGTTTGAGAGATGGTAACACTAAAGTTGTTCTAAGAAACAGATAGAGACTAGTTAGTTAAGAAAAGCTTTGTGGACCAGGTGAACTTTGAGATAACTGTGATAAGAGAAGGGAGAAGACCTTTGGTGGAGCACAAAAGTCCAGATGGTAAAATGAGCCTAGGAAAATGAGAAGGTGGGGGCTGAGGGGCACACTTTATTGCAAGGATACCAGACTGACTCAAAAGAGGTATATCTATTACATAAAAGCACAAGCCTATGGATTTACAAACATTATTTAATGAAACTCTCACAATAACTGTGCTAAAAGAAGTACTCTATTTATCCCTACTATGTAAAAAATCTCAAATATAAGTAATTTCTTTAATGGAAGAGAGGCCAGAAATTGAAAGATCATTTATACAATTCTTTATTCAAGTTCACACACATGGGTCACATCTAAGCAAGACAAAGGTAAATATTTTCTCTGACCTTGAGGCGCATACAACTTGTCTGTGGGGAACACAGACAATTTAATCAGGAATTTTAACCTGATATAATGTGTCATTACAACCAAATCAGATGGAATTTTGGTTTATGAAAGACCCTGTTTGGTACTTGAAGTGAATATTGAAAAATAAACAGAAGGCAATCCACAGGCTAAGAGAAAATATTCGCAAAAGACATGTCTAATAAAGGACTATTATGCAAAATATAAAAAAAGATCTGTTAAACTCAACAATAAGAAGACAACCTGATTTAAAAATGGGCCAAGATGTTAACAGATATCTCAAGAGAAATAGAGATGGCAAATAAGTACATGAAAAGATGCTCCACATTCTATGTCAACAGAGAAATGCAAATTAAAACAATTCTAAGATATTACTACACACCTATTAGAATGGCCAAAATCTGGAACACTGAAAACTCTGAAGGATGACAAGGAGCAACATGAACGCCCATTCATTGCTGGTGGGAATGAAAAATGGTACAGCCGCTTTGTAAGATAACTTGATGACTTCTACAAAACTAAACATATTCTTACTATATGATCTAGCAATCCTGCTCTTTGGTATTTAACCAAATGAGTTGATTACTTATGCCCACACAAAAATCTAAAAACAGATTTATAGCAACTTTATTCTTAATTGCCAAAATTTAAAACCAATGGAGATACCTTTCAGTAGGTGAATGAACAAAGAAACCATGATACAGCCAGAAAATAGAATATCATTTAATACAAAAAAGAAATAAGCTATCAAGCCATGGAAATACATAGAAGGACCTTAAATGCAGAAAATAATCTGAAAATACTACATTCTCTATGATTGCAGTTACCTGATTTTCTGGAAAAAGCAAAACTGAAGACAGAGAAAAGATCACTATTTACCAGGAGTTAGCGGGAAGAGAAGGATTAATAGGAGTAGCTCAGACTTTTACAACCATGGAAGTACTCTGTATTATACCATAATGACTCATTCACATCACTATGCATTTGTCCAAACCCACAGAATGTACAACACTAAAAGTGAACCCTAATGTAGGCTATGGACCTTGGATGGTAATGATGTGTCACTGTAGGTGCATCAATAATAACAAATGTGCTATTCTTGTCAGGAATATTGATAAAGGCTATGCATGTGTGAGAGCAGGGGGAATGGGGGAACTTCCAGTGTCTTCTGCTCAATATTTCTATGAGTTGAAAACTACTCTAAAAAAAAAAGTCTATTAAAAAATAAATAAACAGAAGATATCCATGCAAAAGAAACAACAGCTGTTTCAAGATGATAAAATAGCCTGCTTATAACCTCAGAGGTGAGAAAACCTGGCCTATACAGGGAACTATGCAGCAGTAGGTCAAAGGGTCTAAGGATTTGGACTCTGAAAGCAGATGTCAACTCTAAGCCCTGGTCCAATTCTTTGCTGTATTGAGACCTTGGGCAGGTCATATATAACCTCTCTGTGCCCCAGTTTTCTCATCTATAAAATAGGGACATAATAACACATGTCTCACAGGGTTATTAGAAAGATTAATTGAGCTAATATTTGTAAAATCTTAGAATGGTACTTGGCAAACATGTATCCAGTATGACTAGAGCCTTAAAAATAAGTCTGATCATGAAGGTCATTTTGTATTATGCTAGAGCTTGGAATTTATCTTGATAATGATGCATGGGTGTTGAGGAAATTTAACTAGTACAGTGAAATCTCTGGACCAACATTTTAGAAACCTGGAGGTGGAGACTTGAAGTAATTTCAGTGAGAAATGGGGAAGGCCAGAAGTTAAGGCGTGACAGTTAAAAAGGAGAGAACAAATGGGTTTAACAGATATTGAGAGGAGTTTGTAGACATAGGGGAGAAAAATGAATGAGGGTAGAGTTGATCCTTAAGTTTTAGGCTTGAGGATATGATCATTTCTGAAGGAGGTTAATGCTTCCCTGTGACCTCTGGGCTTCCCTTCCATTCCCCAGTACTCCATGCACCACACTGAATTGTTTCCCTGTGTGTAAAATGAATGTTTTCCAGATCTAATCTCTAATTGACCCTTATCTCTAAGGACCTTTGTGTATCGTCAATGTTTCCAAAGTATAGGATTGGGTCCACTTGTGTCTCTTACCAATATCATGGGAGTCATCCTTGTCCTTCCTCTTTCTGTTTATGTAGACAAATTTTTAATGGTCTACTTACAAATAAGGTTTTAAAATGGATACCTCTTCTCAAACTAACACGTAAAGTACCCCGAGATGGGACTTGAGCATTGCAAATGGTTCTCCAAATGAAGTTTTACACTATATTATGGACTTCCTCCCTTGCCATGAGACACTGATGAAGAAGTCAGTCCATGAACCTGGGCCAATGAGAATGATTCCCTTCTCCCTTCCTATCTACCCACTTCTTTCATTTGTGTGTACACTACTAAGTGAAAGCTCCCCAGGAAGCCAAAAAAGTGCCCTAAATGAAAACCTAATGCATTCC
Organism: Cynopterus sphinx; assembly: GCA_030015415.1. Classification (NCBI taxonomy): domain Eukaryota; kingdom Metazoa; phylum Chordata; class Mammalia; order Chiroptera; family Pteropodidae; genus Cynopterus; species Cynopterus sphinx. The sequence goes on from CM057379.1 coordinate 130,495,512, forward strand.
CAATGCCCCCCTTCACCATCCACTGCTGACACAAAATGAATTTAGTCAGTAAGAAAATTAAATGTTACTTGCTTTGATCTATATTTCTATGTTTTTATGTTCTTCTGCTTAAAAGCTATTCCCTTGTCTCCCTCTTAAAGCCACATATCAGAGTATTTTAAACACATCTCTCTTTAACTAGAACTCAACAAGATGTTTCACATTTCAACTTCTCTTTCTTGGTGTTAACTTAGATGTCATGTGTTGCAAGAGAAACAAGTTTAATTTTTTCTCCTCTCATTACAAGCAATTGGTACCAAAGAATGTTTAGGTGTGGAGAAAAATGATGCCATTTCATTCTATGTGTTGGGGGGGTCCCTTCCCCAACAGGTCCCAGAACTAAAATTTTATGTGTTTTTAATATCACTTAAAAAGCAGCTTTAGACGTGAAGTAAATGATAGTTAGAAATGACCCACAGTTTCAGAGAGTCACCAACCTAGATCTCCAGATTTGTCCCAGGAAGAGAAGCATGAAGCAATTTCTTAATATCACACTAGTCCTCATAATTAGCCTATTATTAGTCATCCCACTTCAAGAAGAGTAATAGGACAATTAGAGGAGGTAAATTACTTGCTCAACTGTTTTACAGAAATATGTCAGAACCAGTATTAGAACCCAGTGTCCCTATCCCCTTGATCTCCATATTATAAATTTTAAGGCAATGTCACTGGAATTTCGTTTTATAATTTAACATCACCACTTTTGAGCATGGTGACATGACAAAATCAAGAATGCAACAAGACTTTCTTCACTCTACTAACACCACTATCTGAATTCAAATTGCTTCAGTTTCTCCCAAGAGATAAATAATGTGAGTACTAATAATAAACGCCTATGACTCTATTCTATTCCAGCCCCACCAGTTGACAAGCCCAATCCTCTTCCATGCCTACCTTTAAGCCCCTGAAAAAGGGGTGGAAGATGGCAGCCATCACTAGACAGGGGCAGTGGTGCCCTTGAGAGGTGAGAAAGTGGCTGGAAGTGAGAAGACCAGTGAGCTGAGGCACACTCCAGTGTCCCATTGAACATCACTTACAAAACACAAACCAAAGATATAATTATTAAGAATTTTAAATTGGCACTGCAGAGTATTAAACTTCAAGAGCAGAACACCCTTTTGATGTAGTTCTGTGCTACTTACTACACCCAAGATGCTGACCTCCTACATGTCTAGTTTATAATGGAGCTGAAACTTAAAATGAATGACTTTAAAACTCATGCTGTACCATGGAATCAAATTTTGCTCCAAAGTCAATGAATGGGTGCCTCTCACATACACTGTTGACAAATTCTTGTTAGGATTTTGACAGAATCAACATCTATGGCTTAAAATAATCTATCTGTATTTCATCTACCCCTAGAGATTTACTACTTCTCAATACTCCAAACCTGCCTTCACTTCTCTTTCTAGAATCACAAGTTCTCCCTCATAGAAATCTTTTTCAATGTTATTGGTCATCCCATTTTGTTGTCTGTTTAGGTTTTCAGTATCCTGTTTCCATCTTTCCTTTACCTTCTCCAGATCAGATAATGTGCTCTATGTTGGTGGTTCACTATTCCTAACCTGGGGTTGAATTCCACTTTTTTTTTTTTTTTTTTACAAATTTATTTAGCTTTCCTCTGTAATAAGAAAACAAAAACAAAAACAGAAACAAAAAACCAAGGTTGTTCCAGACAACATTTCTGGTGGGTTTTCTATTTCTAATTTCACTATCAGACACACTAAGCCTCCTATTAAAGTAGACACATATCAGAGGTGGCACTAATTAGAATGCTTTGTTTTGGAGATATGAATGTTACCAATCAATTTAAAGTTGAATAGTATGACTTGACTACTCTTGCTAGAGGCAGAAGTATTGGTCGAAGAAAAATTCAAAACCATCAGATTGGAAAACCATTTTAGTGCTTTGGGCACTCCACAGAGAGATTGACTGAGAGATTGTTTGATTGCCTGAGTAACACAGTACTGAATTCTGATTCTTAAGAATGGAATGATGATGCTGTTTAGAATGGGCTGGGGGCAGAGAAAAAGAAGCATAGAACTGCTACTGAGAAAAAAAACAAAGACCACCAATATGAGTTTGCAAGCCAAGAATCTGTTTCAAAGTAGAATTTCTTTGTGGATTTTTAAAAATACATAATAAAAGGTACAAGTGTTCCAGGTAATGAAGTGGAGGCAGCAGCAGCAGCAGCAGCAGAAACAAGACACTCATTGAGAAATCTAAGACAGTACTTTTTTCTTTGCAGGTGAGACCAGAACTATTTCACAAAAAATAAACAACAGCTGTGCTTAACATGTGTTGAATAATAAAACAATGCAATAAGGGGCTAAAGAAGAAAAAATAGACTTTATGGAGTAGGTAAAACTTGAACTATTTTTTGCAAGAATAAAAAGTCACACACATTTATGTACTTGATCATATTTCACATAAAAAGAAAGCCCCCACATACTGAAAAAAAAAAATTATCTAAATCCTCTGCTTTAGAAGTACTGAATGGGTTTATAAGAATAAGAAAAGGCAATATGCAGGAGATTAGATGTTGATCTCAAAAAATCCAACTTTTTCTTAATATTCTTCCTCAGTGGTATGGGGGAATTTCAACCAGATGGAAGCTAAGACTTTCTTAGTGAGTGAATGCCTGCAATGATTGAGTTGCCCTGAGACCTAAGGCTGAGGATTTATTCATCCTGGTTTCAGACCAGTGATCTACTTAAGACTAGTTCCTATTGTCATATTAAGAGGTAAGGAACCATGAAACCAGATATCCAGCTTGGTAAATCTAGACCAGTGTTGTCTGACAGAAATATAAGGTGAGCCACATATGCAATTTAAAATTTTCTTGTAGCCAAATTTTTAAAAGTTAATCAAAAGTTGAAATTAATATTAATAATATATTTTATTTAACTTAATATCCAAAGTACTATCATTTCAAAATGTAATAAAAACTGTTTAATTATTAATGTTTTTCATTAATTTGTTATGAAGAATTTAAAATCCAGTGTATATTTTACATTTGCATCACATCTCAGTTCACACTAACTACATTTCAGGGGCCCAATAGTCACATTTTGTTGGTGGCCGTTATATTGGAATATACAGCCCTAAAATCTTTCTTCAGCATTAAAATCTGTTGTATCAGTCAGTCAACAATGATTTAGGTAGCCTCTCCCAGGCTTAGTTCCCCCTGCAGGAAACCTTCAAACCAGTCATAGATGGATTCCCAGGCAGCTCTTTGTGAGCAGATGCTCCTGAGAAGAGAGATCTGATGCCATTCTTTTTCTTTGGTTGCTTGTTTGTTTAGTCAGTGACCTTCCCAGTGCCATGCATATAGTTTATGATGTAATGAATAAGTGAAAGAATTAATAAATGAATGACTAATGCCGCGATGGACTATTGGCAGAATTAAGAGGTAGTAAGAAACAGGGCAGTAGAGAGAAACAAACATTATCATAACTTTAAATTTGGTCTAGCATTCAAACTCTTCACATTTTATTTTTTATCTCCAATTTTAACCTTACATGACACATCCCACTGTATACTGTAATAAAAACTAATCTCAGGAGCTATTCCACACAATGCAAGAAAAGAGAAGAATTCTATTAATTGGCAAACTACACACACATAATACAGTCTCTACTTGGAGATTCATAATATAGACCATAATATAGCGCTATGATAAACACAGTTAAAAAAATTTCTTTTCAGCAGAACTGCTCAGAGCCTTTAACTCACTGAAATTTAATAGTTCTCTCTTTCTGCTATGTTTCTTTACCAAAATGGTAAGCTTGGTAAGTTTGTTGAGGGCAAGGATCACATTAATTGTGCTTTTATAACCAGTACATGGCCTTTTATTCTTGCTTGCACTCGGCCATGTAAGCTATTCTCAAAACACTATTTGTGTAGCCTTTTATAACATAATCTGATCATGTCACTAAACTGCTAAAACACTCTGAAAACCTCAGCATGATTGTCAAAAAAAAGCTCGTTTCCATGACCAATAAGATTGTATATGACCTGCTCTCTATCTCTGGCTCAAAATCTAATGGCCTGCCCCAGGGGTTTGCAAGCTATGGCCCAGGGATCTGAGCCAGTGTTTTTGTAAATGACATGTTATCGGAACTCAATCACACCCAACTTTAAGTTCTGTGACTGCTTTGAATGTAACGATTTGAGAAGTTGCCATAAAGACGGTGTGGCCTACAAAGTATAAACTATTTACTATGCCATTCTTTGTAGAAAGTTTTCCAATCCCTATCATACACTTTCATCTTTGTTCTTTTCTTTCCATCTCTGGTGACTTTCTTTCGGAATCTGAAACTCACCACACTCTGTTTGCCTCAGGAGTTTTGCTTCCATCATTCCCTCCGCCTGGAACACTGCCCCTACATTATTATATGACTGGTTCCTGTTTATTGTTCAGGTCTCAGCTCAAACGTTGCCTTCTCAATTACCTCCACTAACTAGTCAATCTAACATAGCTCTTCTCTCCACATCCATTTTCTCCTTCTCTCATCACCATGTGGTTTGTTTTTATAATTATTGTTTCTTCACAGCCCTTATCACTTCCTGAAATTACCTAATTTTATGCTTACACATTCATTATCTGTCTTCCCTGAGAGACTAAATATTGCAAAGGGGCATTCTCTATCCCTTTCACTGCTGTAGCTCCAGAATTTAGAGCTGTGCACAGCACATAGCAGCTACTCAAAACACACTTATAGTCTAAATCAACCTATGTTGGGCCTGTCATATGGCTTCTAGAAAAGAATTCAATAGATTCAATCAGATTAGAACCATATTAGCCTTTTGAGACTTCTCATTCTATGAATGAAGACAAGAGGACTAAAGAGAGGATGTTTCCAGACTGAATTCAGGTTGACTATTATCTCAGACCAAGGATAACCTGACATCCAGCTCATCACTGCTTGAACTATCTGCATGGAACTTGATTGAGAGCAGCCTTTCCCAAAGATTCTATTGATCAATAAGTTTAGAAAAATTGCAAAGCTAAATAAAATAACTTATTTACTGAGAATTTCTCAGATCTTTTAATAAGCTATTTTGTTTTTGCAGAGAATCTATAAAAATAGGACGTTTCCTAAACAAATTTAAACTCTTCTTCCCCCACCATGAAATTTTTTTTCTGTGATTAGTGTTCTATACTCTCTTCAATCTTACTGAACAAATATTTAAAAAGATAAATTATTAGCAGTGTTGTTACTGTCCCCAAATCTCTTATGCATGCCTATGGCATTCATATAGCATCCTATAAAGATCCTATACTATCCTTAGAATCCTATAGCATCCTTAGCTCTATGTTTTATCAGTAATTATGGTTTATTGAAGTTGCCTATTTTGGATTTGTTTCCTGTACTAGACTATGGGCTTTATGAAGGCAAGAAACATACTCTATTCATCTCTGTACCTCCAATGATTAATTCTGCCAAAAATGTAAGATAATTTAGTAAGTGTGTCTTGATATTTCTCAGAAGACTTTTGCCCCACCTGGAATGTTCTTTCTCCAAATGGGTTTTTGGTTCATGTTATCACCTCCTTCAAATCTTAATTCACAAGCCCTTCTTCATAGAACCCACTATGAGCACTTTATTTAAAATTATAAACCTTTCTACTTGAACTTTCTGACCTCCCTTATCCTGTTCACTTTTTTCTTAAAGGACCTATAATGTTCTAATACATTATAAATAGTAAATTATACAGTACAGTTACTCTCCACCCCTTCCCCACTAATCAGTAAACTTTAGAAAGGTAAAGATTTTTTTTAATCAGCTATATTCACTAATATATCCCTAGTACCTAAGGTGGTTGAATACTAGGTGGTCAAAATAAATTCATTGAATTAGAAAAATAAGTTCATGAATTAATGAAACAGGCGATAAGTACCAAGATCCATATTAAAGCTTATGAGAGATAGGCCAGCAGACTAGAAGAATAGCAGACGTGCTATAATCAAAGCGGATGCTGGTACTCTTCTCATTCAGTGAAGAAACTGGAGTTCAGGCCAGCCATGTGTAAGAACAGCACTGAACAAATAAAAGTTAACAGCCCATATGGGAGAGGAGTTTGCCTTGCTTAATGACTTGGCAGCAGAGCAAGTGTGGGGAGTATCTGAAGAGATTTGAGACCTTATTTCTTGTCAACTCTCTGTTCCCACAGCCCGCAGGAGCCAGGAGTAGAATTTCCAAAGGACGGCCCAAAAAATCTAGTCTTGCTCAATCACCAGGGGGCAGAGTGAAGCATTAGAATTAAAGGAAAAAATAAGTTCCCCCCAACTGATTTCCAAGAAGAAAAAAACGTACTCAGAAGGAAATAGAATAGATTAGCTTTTACCTCTAGCTGCCTTCTACTTATTCTTCAACTTGGGCTCAGGGGTTGAAAGAAATGGAGGATGCTGTCAATATGGGGCTTCACTGGAGCTGAGAATAATAGAAATAAGCAACTTGGCAAGAGGTTTTAAGTGATAGTTTACATTTGAACTTAGCTGAGCATTGGAAAAAAGATACTGTGAATGCTCAGAGATGACAGATATCAGGAAACAAAAAGAGGAGCCAAGTAATTTTCTTCTTTTTATAAAAGAAAAAAATGATAATAGTTAGAAAATGAGTGCTTTGGGTTTTTTAACAAGTGAATTTTAACAATCAGTACTGTTATTCAACATGCCAGGGTCTCCTCAGTTCTTATCAGATAATGGAAAAGCCTCTAGCAGAATGAACCTAGTCTTTGTAGAGAAAACACAGTTTAAGTTTTATTCTATTAACTTGGAAAAAAAAACACTATTCTCTTGAGCAAAAACAGGGGTTATTTGAATGAAGCCAAACTTTGTTCATTCAAGTTTTCAGGAGTGTTTAGAAAATAAGTAGTAAAACCAAAGGGACTCAAAACAAACAAACAAAAATTTATCCTAAAAAATGAGAGGCAGACTCCATTCTTGATAAAATCCACATGATAAGAATGCTCAATTTTAAAGCATGGTATGATTATGACTCAAGAGAAATAAAGTAACTGTCTATTTTTGAGAATTGCTAAGATTTTTTTTACACAGATTTTCTCATTTTTATCTTGCCAGAACAAGGCAGCGTCCATTACCACTTTACAGATGAGAAAGTTGTGGTTTACTGACCCAGGCAGATAGCCCAGGGTCACAAAGTTAGCAATTGATGGAGTCAGCCTCAACTGAAGATGATTTGATGTCGAAGCTTTTTCTTCTATATTAGGAGATAAGAAAGCCAGAAAGTGCATTCCTCAGTAATATAGAAGGTGCTGGGGAGGCTGAAATCCAAAGGTCTTGATGTATCATCAGTAAGGTAAGACTTATATAAATCCAGGTCTAAATCTCCAAACTTTTCATCCAGAGACAGCCTTGTGAAAAAGCAAGGGAAGCCTTTCTCAGCCATGGGCTTTTGTGAGACTAGATGCTATTCCTACCAAATAAGCAGTGAAAATGGAAGTAGATAAAGCTATCTAGAGATACACACACACACACACACACACACACACACACACACACACACACACACACTTCTGGTTATTAAAAACCTCACTTTTGCATTCGTTCCTTTCTCCTTTTTACATTTACATTTATCCCTTCACAGCAAAAATAAGATATTTTATTGTTATTAAAATAAAAATCATAATTTCATCATACAAAGGCAACTATTTCTAGTCTTTTTTGTAATACTTTTTATCACAGTATATTGTCTCCTGCTGTATTTGCTCAACATATGACATAAGTACTTTTTGCCATTAAATTTCTATAAATTTAAAATGTTTAGTGATTTTATATGAAAAAATTAAAACACTTTGTAAATATAATTTTTATTTACAATTTTTATTTACTATTTTATATCTAAGTCAAAATTTACCTAACTCCTTAAATGTTAGTCACTTAAATTATTTCTATCTTCTTTCCTATTACAAATGACAAAGATTAATTTCTTTAACTTAAAGCTTAACAATTACTCAAATGCCTTAGGGAAGCCTGAATATAAAATCTGATGATCCATCTGTAAATTGAAGGAAGGAGTTAGCTACATGTTTTCCTGGAAGGTGGTTTTAAAGGGGAGGTGGGTGAGTGTGAAAACAGAGGGCACGGAATGCCTGGCAGTTGAAGGGTGGGGCTTCGCCAAGGGAGCAGGTGGCAAAGAAGTGAGAGGGTGGACCAACAAAGGCCACCTCACTATGCTGATCCCCCTGACTGCAACTCCACACAAGTCACTGAATGGACAATAAATGATTCAACCTCCAAAATATCTAGACCTCCTAATTACATCCAGGGACTCGAAGGTGTATCCTGAGTTTCAGGATCTATAACTAATTAGATTATCGTGTGTGTGTGTGTGTGTGTGTGTGTGTGTGTGTACACATGGGCAGCAGATATACACACACATACACAGATAGAAAAGAAGTGAGAGAGACAGAGAGACAAAGAGACAGAGAGACAGAGAGAATGAAACTGACTCAGAAATTAGAGACGTTATTTCCCTAATGAGCAGAGCTGCATCAAGAAAGTTTTGAGTTCTAATTTGAAACAGTCTCAAAGAATATATTCACCTCTTAAAGATATAGAGGAGGCACAGTATTTAAAGGACCAAAGAGATTGGACATAAACTGTGATAGCAGCTGGGGAAAGCCTCCTACTAAGAGGATACGTAAGTTTCAGGAATATTATCCTACAGGCAGTCCACATATTTTTCTGAAGATATTACTAAAAAGAGGTTGGACAATACTATTTCATGGCTGGTTTTAGGATGGGAAGGTATATGTAGCGTATGTTTAGAAATAAAAGAAAAGGCTGAATGACCTTTCATAGAACTATTACATAACAGAGTGTTAGTGAAATCTCTCACCTTATACTCCTTTCCATGTAAGCCCCAATGTAATTAGACTGAAGTCAGCAATGAGAAAATATTATAAACAATTTTAGCATGTAATATGTGCTAACAAATGTTAGTAGAGAGATGGCTGCAACAGATAGGGAAATATCTAGAACATGGCTTCATCTGAATATTATATTGCTAAAAAAAACCTCAATATTAATTTTTACTTTAGTTATTCCAAAGAAATGATTTCTCTAAATGATTTTAAAACCTTGGTCAGTACTACTTATGAAATTTCCAAAATGCTTTTAATGAGGATATGTTAACTTATCAATTTTCTACAAAACATCCCAGGTATAAAATATACATATATTTGTATTGTTAATACTATTGGTGTATTACTTATTGGTAGTCTCTTAAAATATGTATATCAAACTTCCAATGACTTTTTTTTCTGTTGAGTTCTGACTAGATGGCAACCATTTGTCTCAGATTTTTCATGACATTTTAATTACATATATTCCTTGTCATTGTCCCTCCAAACAATTAAATTGTCCTAGATATGTCAATATAATGGTGTCAAAACTACTCCTTGTAGATGGTTTTCAAAAGCTGGAAATGACACAAAAATTCTTTGTCAGATTATATTTGATTTTTTATTTAGAAAATAAATATCATTCTATCAGTCTCTCTCTCTCTCTCTCCCCCCCTCCGCCATCACTCTCTCTCTCTCTCTCTCTCTCACACACACACACACACATACACACACACACACACACACACACACACACACACACAAAGCTGAATTAGTAGTATCTACCTCTGAAAATGTTTCACATTTCCTCACGCAAACTTTAGGTTTCCATCTCTATTGTGTAATTTAATATTTTAAAAATATATATTTTACATTGAGAATTTATACCATGCAGGTAATAATTATAAATTCTTGGAATTATTAACTGCAAAATAGTCATGATTATCATAATAATATTACTAGTTACTTAATATAAACAGTTACTCTTCTAAGTGATTTATCTGCAATGGCTACATCACAGTTTTCGAAGACTTAGTATTATATATGAGAGATCTCTATTCATTTATTCTTGCATATATTCATTTCACAAATATTTACTGAGTATGTTCTTTGTTTTAGGCATGTATGATATACTGAATACATAATAGAGAACAAAAAACAGCCACGATCTCTTTGCACATGGAACTTGTAGTTGGTCAAAGATGACATTGAAGCTGAAATATGAAGGATACACAAGAATTAGTCAAGCAAAGAGAAAGCAGAGAGGCAAGCAAAAAGAAGAAAGAGCAAGTGGGAAGATCCTGAGCAAGGAAAGCACTTGGATATTTAACAACTGAAAGAAAGCAAGTTTGATAAAGTGTGTTAAGTAAAGAGTGGCCTGAGAATGGAAAGAGCCATATTAAACAAGGCCTTAAAGAATAGCTTGGATTTTATTTTAAGGTGATGAGAAGAAAATATAAAATTTCCAACAGAGATGGCTGCTCTGTGGACATAAAGAAAGGTCAGAGTAGAAGCAAAATCGCGGTGGTAGTTCTCTCTTCTGCCTATCAATATCTTTCTCTTCTTTTTATTTAGTTGAAGTATAGTTGTAATAAAATATTATATAAAAACTGAAAAAAAAATAATAAACAAACCCCAAACTTAGTAAAAAGAATAAAATAAATAATAAAGATCAGAGCAAAAATAAATGCAATAGGCTAAAAATGTAGAAAAGATTAATGAATCTAAAAGCTAGTCCTTTGAAAAGATAAGCTGAATAGATAAACCTTAACCAGATACATCAAGGACACAAAAAGAGAAGGCCAAAATAATAAAATCAGAAAGGAAAGAGGAGAATTATGACCAATACCACAGAAATATAAAGTATCATAAGAGATTACTACAAGTACATGACAACACATCAACAAATTGGGCAACATAGAAGAAATGTTCTCCTTCCAAAGAACAAGGAAGACTGTAACTTTCTAGAGTATTTGCATTTTGATCCATACCTGTGACTAATCTGGTCAAGGGGCCATGAAAAAAGGTAAAATGAAACACAGGACCAAATACAGAGATAGGTGTGAGTTGTGAGTTCTTCGTGTGTTCTTTTCTCTTGCCTCAGCAGTTCGAGAGGTGTGTGCTCTGTGAGGTATATCTACCAGAAGTTGAGACTCTCTCGATCTAGGTCTTTAGTTACTGTGAGGAGAAGAGATATCTCCCACCCACCTCATTTGTTACCCATAAATCCATGTAAGACTGCAGCATGAGCAAGAAATAAATCTGTGTTATGGCAATGACCCTGAGATTTCAGTATTACTTTGTTACCTCCAGCTGGCTTAACATATTTTGACTAAAATATGAGGATAATAGCCCTCAATTTGGTATGTGTAAAAGACAATAAAGTAATAGATATTACAAATGCATATCACAGTAGATACTAAGAAAATGGCAGCTACAAACTATTATTATTGGCTCTTTTGATTCTAGTCTCAACTATGTTATTAACTAACTGTCTGGACTTTGGGCAACCATTTCAACCCTTCTATATCAGCTCCCTTTCTGTTGAATGAGGCACTTGTACTAGATCACCGAAACTCTGATAACACAGGATTCTAAGCTAATGGGATAAAAAATTCAGGGGAGTCTGTGGTAGCTGAAAAATCTTCCTCTTCTTTCATCAAGCAGAATAAGCAGACTCTTTGCATATTAGATCAATAGAAAAATGGCCCAAGTATCCAGCCTATTAATACTCCCTTATGCTTTTCATTGCATAAAGAAAAAAATTAATAATTCAGAATTCTCCCAAGGCCACCAAAAAACTTCTTAATTTCTCTCTGGAGATTTACAAGCCCAGCAGATAACTCGAGAAAAAGAAAGATATCAATTCCTCTGGCTAAGATGGTCACTGAGTTGATAAACTACTGCTCAGGAACTTCCCAGTTTTCATTTCTGTTCTTTTCTGGGAACTTCCAGGTAAATCTGAAAATCTCCAAAGCCATTGATTTGAACTCCCTTCATGTCCCTGGCATTTCTTTGTGAAGGCAGTGCATATAATTCATTAACATGACAGCATGTTTTAGAAAATTTGGGCTCTGGTTCCAAAGATGCCACTAACTAGCTCCATGATTCTGGACAAATACCTTCACATCCTCCATAGCTTAGAATACTCATGTGTAAAATAGTGATAATAACACCCACCTATGTACCTCCTGGGGTTGTCATAATGATCAAATAAGATATAATAGAAGTGAATGTCCTTTGAAAAGCATACTCTGCCCTATAGATACATTTGTGAATCATTGACACATTGTTGTTATTATTGTTATGATCTTTCCAGCTCTAAGATGATTCATCTCAAGGGAACTTGCTTGTATACATCAAAGACAAAAAACGTCTTCAACCTTCTTTGCTTGATTCATGTTGGTGATTGTAAAGAGAGTTTGCTCACTTGAAATTGTAAACAAGCCATTTCTGCTGAGATGATTTTCCTTACATGGAAAGAAACAACTGTTTTTTTTCTGTGTGAATGCACATAAACTTCTGTCCTCCTGAGAGAGTGTAACTGCTTTATTTCTGTAATCAGTTTACCTTCCCAGGTGCTTGTTGCTTTCTAAATAAACTTACTAAAGTAAATATACATTCCTTAGATCTCATGGGAGTCTCGTCCACTGTTTTTACCCAAATCTCATCCTCAGGGCTACTGTTTGAAATAATAATAATTAAAAAAAAGAGCAAAAGGAATTGGAGACAATGGTCTATAACACAAGCATATGTCTAATACATGCTATGAGGTCAATTACATGGTGGGAGAGAAGGGGCACCTGTCCTTTGTAGAGTGTCTTCCTTCAATAGCCTAATCATAACTCTAAATCCCCCTTCTTAGGCAGCATCAATCTTTGGAGTAATAAGACTTTCTCATCATCCAGAGCTCTGACTAGTACTGTAACTACTTTTAGGAGTGTATTTGAAATTATTAGCTAAATCCTTGAATGGGCTCATTGAAAGCTTGCTAGGATAAAGCTCTAACTAGGAAACACTAGAAAAGTGTGTGTGAGGTAGGCAGGGGTATTTATAAGAAAGGCAGAAATTTTTGAGGTAAATTATAGAGACCTAAAATAACTACAAAGTTTATATAATTATAGCCCAAAGAGTTTAAATGGGAATAGATCAAAATTATTTCAATCTCAGGCCAGTAAGTAAATTTTAAATCAAAATGGCTCCAATAATTATGGAAGTAGGTAAAATCTCCCCTTAAAAGAAAAAAAAAGTATTCTGTTGACATCCCTCGGTTTCAATATTAGTATACTAGAATACATTCTCCAATGTGTCCGACATTTTACAGGACATGTGGGATACAAAAATGGGTGCTCTAATAGGGCATGGAAGTTCAGGCAATTCATGTCAATACAGGCTGGTACAATAAGATGGGCAGAGCCCAGCTTTGCGGGGGTTGGTGAGAGATTCCTTGAGGGACCCCAAGTGGTCATAAAGGATGTCTCTAGAAGAGAAAGGTCAAAAGGTATGCTCCAAGCAGAGGAATAGCATTTAGATAGGCACAGCAGCACGAAATTGCTTGGTGTCTGTCATGGAAATACATGAATGCTTGTGATCTTAGTTGAAGTTCCACATGCCAGAAAGACCATAGTGAAAAAAGAGTTTGCAGAAACTTAAGCTTTCTCCATCCTCCTCTAAATTTGGACTTTATTAAAGCAATAAGGACTAATTTGGGAGTTTTATAAAGGAAAGTGACATGGTTATATTTGCATTTGAGAAAATTCAGTCTGGCAGAAAGGAGGTAAATGAGTTTGATGGGTGCACAGCAGGAAAAACACAAAAGGAATGGATAAAGTTAGTGCATTCATTGGGACCCACAAAACGAAGGCTGCCCCAGTGGCCCAGCACACATGACAAATTTAAACCAAAGTCAGCCTGTAGTAAATGCCTCACTGTCAAGGAAACATAACACATACTAATCACAATCTTCTAACTCAACGTTAGCTAGTTTCTCTTACCCTAGACAATAAAACCTGCTAGCTTCACAGAGAGATCTCTGACCTCCTAGCCAATCATATCCCGTTTTGTGTTTCCTGTTCTAACATTATATACAACTCACTCTTGCCCAAAATTCTTCAGGAAGAGTGCTCTACTCTTTGTGAGGCACATTAATCCCCCAATCCACATATTTATTTTTCTATGTTCTTTTCACATCTGTCTTATCTTTTCTGATATTATGACTAGTTATTTCATTTTTTTCTTTTTCTTTTGTTATGGTCTCAATTTCTTCCATGTTGCTTTTATTCTGTTAGTCACTTTGATCTCGGTATTCCATGTTAGAGAACCTTCTTTAACTTACAGTTTAGTTTGTCATTTGAAAGAACAAATGCAGAAGATATTCAGGTGGTAAAATTGTTCATATTTGGAGAATGAGTAGATAGAAGAGTGGTGACACTAGGGGTGATTAAAGACAATTCCCTGGTTTAGTATTTTAACATTGTAGGAAGAATAAAGATATAGGTTGAGGGTATAATAGGATTGATTAGTTTATAAAATATTTTAATTTATCTGTATCATATTCTAACATTAGCTGGAGAGGAAAATTTCTGAAATTCAAATGAAGTTAAGATGTAGTGGGGTGACTAGCTTTCCCAAATTTAGCTATTCACCATTTTACCTAGTAGTTTTAGTGTTAGAAAATTCGATGATTCTAAATATAATAAGGAAAGAATGTTTTAATTATACAAAAATAAATATTTTAGAATTTGTGAAAGCAAAATGGTATTACTTGTTATTTAACAGAAATCAGGAAATATTTGTTGACAGGGTGGAGACTTAACATAAAAATTATACCAGCTGAGTTATTGGTTAGGATGGTAGATTAAACACATGCATTTATCATTGTTACCTGATGAAACCCACTAAATTTATAGTAAATTATTTTTGTTTGTAAATCCTGAAACCCAAACAAAAGGAGACAAGAAAACAATACCAGCAACAAAATTTTGTAAGTTGAAAAGCAGATGAACAAGAAGTAACTTAACAAATATTAGAAAGTTAAAAGTATGGAGGATAAGTGAATTACCAACACAAAGTACATTATAGAATCTTCAAGGAAGTTAAAAAATGCCAGTTCTAGGTAATTTTGGAAATGTAGGGCTAGAGGAAAGGTGATGATGGTACAAGAAAAGTCTAAAATAAAGAGAATGTGTGAGTAAATTAGGTAGAACACTAGCTGCCATTCTTCCCAGCCCCATGATACCAGAAAATTTCTTCTATAACATAAAATTCTTGAGGCTTATCTCCACAAAGAAAAACAAAAAGGGAAAAGTACAGCAGAGGTCTCTGAGGACACCAAGTTCAGTTGAGGGAGTGAACACCAAATTAAAACAAGGGAAATAAGTGACTATTCACATGAATGCTGCCTTGAGGCTTAGTCAGTTTCCCCAGTCAGACTTCTGATGCTCTAGGATAAAAAGTGATAGAGTTTTTTCTGGGAAGCCTGGGCAGCAGAACAAGAAATTTTCAAAGGCACTGGGGGTTCTTCTGCAGAGGAGCTAAAACTTGACAACCCACCAAGTAATCAGAACTTCACAAAATCTTTTTAGAACCCATTTCTAATCATTAACAGGCAACTAGGTTTACCACACATCAGAGTAAAAGAGAAACCTCTAAGTTAAAGAAACCTCTTTAACATGGAATACAGAGACCAAAATGACAAACAGAATAAAAGCAACTTGGAGAAACTAGAGACCATTACAAAAGAAGAACAAAAAGAAAAAAAATGAAATAACTAGTCATAGTGTCAGAAAAGATAAGGCAGACATGAAAAGAACACAGAAATTTATATAATAAAATTATTCATATAATTTTAAAGAGTTTTTGGAAATTCAAAACATAAACAGAGAAATGAAATGCTAATCTCAATAGATAAAGTTAATAAGATAAAGTTAAAAAAACATACTAGAAAATAGAGCAAAACAAGAGCTGAGATAAGCAATCTACCAGATGCAGAGTTCAAAACACTGGTTATATGATGCTCAGGGGAAGAGTATATGAGCTAAGTGAGAACTTTAACAAAGGGTTAGAAGACATGAAAATGAAAAGAGAAAACATAAAAAAGAACCAGTTAGAAATGAAGAATACAATGACTAAAATAAAGACACTACATCACAGGAAATCAACAGTAAATTAAATGAAGCAGAAGACTGAATCAGAAATTTAGAAGACAAGGTTGCAGAAAATATCCAACCAGAAGAGCAAAACAAACAACAACCAAAAAAAAGAATTGAAAAAAATGAGGATAGTTTAAGGGACCTCTGGGACAACATCAAGCATATCAATATTAATACAATAGGTGTTCCAGAGGAGAAAAGAAAGAGCAAGGAATTAAAAACCTATTTCAAAAATAATAATGGAAAACTTCTCTAATCTGGGGAAGAAAATACACATACAAGTCCAAGAAGTTCAGATTCTAAAATAAGATGAACCCAAAGAGGCCCACACCAAGACAAATCATAATTAAAATGCCAAAGATTAAAGACAAAGAGAGAATCTTAAAAACAGAAAGAGAAAAGAAGTTAGTTGTCTAGAGGGAGCTCTCTTAAGACTTAACCGATTCCTCAACAGAAACTTTGCAGGCAAAAAGGGATTGGGATGAAATAATCAAAGCAATGAAAAGTAAGGACCTACAACCAAGATTATTCTACCCAGCAAGGCTATCATTTAGGATCAAAGAACAGATAAAGAGCTTCCCAGACAAGAAAAATTTAAAGAAGTTCATCATCACCAGGCCAGCATTACAGGAAATGTTAGAGGGACTTCTAAAAGAAAAAGAAGAAGAAAAAGATCAGAGATATGAATAATAAAATGGCAATAACCACATACTTATTGATAATCACTTTAAATATAAATAGATTAAATGCTCCAATCAAAAGACATAGCATGGCTGAATGGATATAAAAACAATACCCTTAAATATGCTGCCTACAATAGACTCACTTCAGACTGAAAGACACACATGGACTGAAAGTAAAGAGATGGCAAAGACATTTTATTCAAATGGAAACAAAAAAAAAAGCTGGAGTAGCAATATTTATATCGGAAAAAAATGGACTTTAAAACCTTTAACAAGAGACAAAGAGAGACCTCACAATTTCATTTTTGGGTATTTCCACAAAGAAATCCAAAGCACTAATTTGAAAAGACATATGCAACCCTATGTTCATTGCAGCAGTATTTACAATAGCCAAGATATGCAAGCAACCTAAGTGTCTACTAATAGACACATGGATAAAGAAGTAGCTATATACAATGGAATATTACTCATCCATAAAAAATAATGAAATCTTGCCATTTGCAACAACATGGATGAACATAGAGGATATTATGCTAAGTGAAATGTCAGATGGAAAAAGATAAATATCATGTGATTTCACTTATATGTGAATTCTAAATAAAATCAACAAACAAAACAGAAACAATCTTATAGATACAGATAACATTTTAATGGTTGACAGATGGGAGGGGGGTTTGGAAACATGGGTAAAAAAAAGGGAAGGAATCAAGATGTGTAAATTGCCCATCATAAAAACAGTCATGGGATATAAAATACAGTTTAGAAAATACAGTCAATAATATTGTAATACTATGTGTGGTATCAGGTGGGTTCTAGACTTATCAAGGTGATCACTTTATAAGTTATAAAAATGTCTGATCATTATGTTGTATAACTGAAACTAATATAACATTGTACGTCAATAATATTTCTCATTTAAAATCTATACCCAGGAAAAGTAGCAATTAATATGATGTTATATAAAGATATTTTCAAATATGCAAGTTTAAAAAATGTATTTTCCTCTCACCCTTCCTCAAGAAGTTACTAGAGTATGAGTTCTACTTGGGAGAGAGAGGAGAGAAAATATAACATGGGACATAGGTCATCTAACACAGGATGTCAAAATATGTTATCTTAATAGGATAGCTACGTAGCAGATTTAGGGGGCTACCAATAGAGTTTAGACCAATGAATCTCAAGAGGCAGACACACTAAGGGCTGTTATCATTAAGATGCCAATGTCATTCTATGTGCTTTTACCAGGAAATAAAATGCCAAGACAAATCTGACCCTTATTTGTAGATGCTCTTGGTTTGTCTTGACAATGTGCTGACAAATCCCCTGCTCTTCACCCTGCCCTGCCTCCTGAATCAATGAAGGCACTCATTTTGCTTCACAAAAATGTTTATCTTTGAACTTCTCTTGCACAGGATGAGTTCAGAAGCAGAATTATAGAGCCACCCACTCCCCAGTCATGTTCCTATAGGATGTCTAGTTCATCATCCACAACTTAATCCTGCCATGTGCCCTACAGAGGAGACTCATGAATATCTGGTAAAAGTGAAGCCACACAATTACTCAGATTCTGTTCTGTTTATCTTCTCTTGGGAACCTTTATGTAATAGTGGCCATATTGGCCTTTCCTTACATAGCTACTCAAATTCCAAAACTAATCTGTATATTGTTGCAGATACACTGGTGATAATATCATAAACAAAAGCAAGGGAGGAATTACCCAAAAGTATTTCTGGAGGCTGAAACCCAGATATAATCAAGGAATGGCACACAGGAGGCTTCTAAAACACAGGCTTTATTCTAATTCTTAAGTCAGGTAGTGGATAGATAAGTGATTGCTTTATTTTTTTATAAACTGTGCATATATTGTATATACATTTTTATCTACATAATATATATCAAAATTTGTATAAGAAAAAATAACACCATATTTTTTTCAAAACTCTGCTTTTGAACTCAACCAATCCTCCATGATCTCTATTTGCTTCTATTTTGCATAATATAGTAAATATTTATTTGGTTACATGGGGTTACATCATTAAGAGGGGTTATATGTGATAAGCAGCAATTTTTAAAAATATTCATAGAGATTCCTAAAGATAAATTTATAAAAAGCCTCTAAAAGTGAATGGATCCAGTTTGAAGGAAGATAGGTTGTGGTTGTCACCTCCATGGAAGTATCACAGCTTATTTATTCCTCTTTTTTTTCCCCCAGTGACAACTGCAGTGTTGAGAATATTGTAGGAGCTCAACAAATATTGAATAACTAGATGTATGTTTGAGGAAAAACATTCCAGTCTTTGGAAGAAATACAGTCTTCTCTTATACTTATTTAGCTGGTCTTCTTGCTTCTTCCTGTGGACTATCTCTGTCCCATTTCCCAGAATTATTGAATGAAAAGAGTTCTAATAATGAGGTTTTAATTAAAATCATGTCTGTTTTTAATCAATTGACATAGTAAATGACTATGGTTAGATATTCACATAATAAAAAAAATGAATTCTGTAAATTTCCCAGAAGCTCTAATTGGTCACCAGTTGTATTCTCACTATATACCTAAATTTGATGATCCACAAAAAATATTTTTCTTCTTTTGTTGAACCTACAAAACTTAAGAATTAATACTACAAATATGCCCTTATTTATTTATTTGTTTGTTTGTCTATCTGTTTATTTTTACTATCTTTTTGAAAAGAGAGAACTTCCTCAGATGCTTCTGCTGTGAGCATTATAGGAAAAAGATGAGCTGAGGTCAGCAGAGTGACTTAGAAGGAACCCTGGAGGGAATTTTAGTAGCTGAATTATTGGCTTGTGCTCTGAGATTTTACTGCGGATGCTCATGAAAAGTGGAATTCAAGACTGGCTATGGACCTGAGTGCAGCTCAATGTCTTTGAATGAACTTTCTCTGACTGTGAGCTATGTTTATTCTCAAACTCCTCAAGTCAGTTTTCAGTTGAATTCATGACAGATTATTTAGACAATAATCATAGAATACTGCTTTCACTGTTGTTGCTGCCTCATCCAAATGTTCCTTGTTTTACTTTTGTTTTTGCTATATTGGGTGGCTTTAGCTACTGACATTTGTTTTTAAAAAGTTTTAATTCAATAAATGTTTATTAAATAGTAATTATGTGCATGAGCTGTGCAAAATGCTACAGATTAACATGATGGAAAACAACACATGAAACACTTCTCCCACCCGCTCAAACTGATTTTATATTAATAAACAATTACATGAACATATAATTATACTCATTAATAAGTGCTTGGTAGCAAACATATAAACCTATGTCCTAAATACATTTTATGACATATTAACTGGAAAATAAAAATCCTATGGCAAGAGTGGAATGAAGTTTCAAGAATAGCTTCCCTAGAGAAGGAAACATTTAATGTAAAATTACGAGATAAGATTGAGATGGGGCAAGAAAAGAAAGGGGAAGTTCTGAAGAGAAGAGACAAATCAAAAAGAAAAAAATAAAACAACACTCAAAGCAGGAGGCAAAGTAGTAATTTCAAGGAACTGAATAAAGAGTGACATGGCTGGAGCCCTTTGACTGAGATGAATTAATAATGGAGATTGTTGGGGCCCAGGTCATACGGGCTGTGGGCTCCATTAGAGTCATTTCTCTCTTTTCTTAAGAACAACAAGAAGAATTTAAAAAGTTTTAATCAGGGAAATGACTTAGTTAATTTGCACTTAATAGATCACTCTACCTGTGTTATGGAGATCTTAAGTGGGCAAAGCTAGTGTGAGGGCAGTAGTGGATCATCCAGTATTCTGTGAGAGAAATAGGATTTGTCTGAAGAAAGGTAGAAAAGGGATTGATTGTCTTCATTGATGAGAGCAAAACAAAGAAGCAGAAAAACAAATAGCAAGCCATTGGTGCCCTTCAGTCTGAAAGTACAAAGGGCACAGAAGTTTGTCAGAGCCTGGTAATGGTCAAAGCAGAAAAAGTGGTGCCATCTGTCAGAGCAGGGATTGAAGATACATAGTCTAATCTCTCCCCTTTCTAAACCCACTCTTTTGTCAGTGCTTCCCCAGCCAGACCCATCTGGAAGGCATAGGGCAAAGTTAAGGCAAAGCATGGTAGATAAGGGCCAATAATGGATCTAGGGAAAGGAATGCAAAACAAAGAATAGCAAACCCAAAGGATTAGCAGATTTCTTTAGTAGTTCATGTTTAAAGATGAACAGAAGTAAATATTTTGGAGGGATATTTAAGAGGCAAAATCAATAGGTTTTCATGATGACTTGCTTGTGGGGGTGAGGCAGAAGAAGGAAGGCAAAGATTTCTCCTGAGATTCTGCCTGGTGCAATGATGATGCATTGAGACAGATACTGATATTCTTCACAAAGACAAAATATCATAGAGGAGTAAGGGAAGAGTGTGGTGGTGTTAAGAGGTGATTTTGGCTCTCAACATGCTGAATTTTAAGTATATTTGAGAGGATCTAGTGCAGATGTTGAATACCTCTCAGTAATCGCAAATCCATGTGGAAAATCAAGCTACAGTGAGTTCCACAGGTGCAGCTCTTGATCATGGGCAACCATCACATAAATCCAGAGCATCAGTTACAAGGGGTACTGGTGGAGAGAACATGGATATATTAGAGTATTCCCTTCTCTGACCCTCATCTTAGAATTTGAATTGAGCATCCAGCTAGGGCTAAGCAGTTCATTCCTCACCAAAGACATAGGAAAGAGTAGTTAGACCCTATGTCAATAGCACTCACTCCCACAAAGCGATTAAGTTGATTTTTAAAGTATTATGCCTGAGGATATAATCCCAAAAACTTCTGCTGATTATTGGGCATTAAAAGTAATCTTCTCCCATTGCCTATAAAACCCACTGGCTTGTATTTTCACAGGATTGCAGTGGTACCCAGACTGATTCCTTAGCCTGTGTATCATCTGTAGTCACTTCTCTGTAGTGCCAGTGCTTGTGGTATGTTTGAGAAGTGGCCATTCCATTGCCCATGCTCTGAAATGAACATGAGAGTGATGATGCTATATATGCTCCCACTTTCTCAGATTCATCTTCATAGATGTTCCTGATATAATCTGGCTTTGCATCCAATATTCCACTTTCCATTTCTAAGACGTGACTTCTTCCCTGTTTGGGATTACTTTCTGATTGTTGGTCCTCTAAATAGGACTCCCTGTGTATGTTCAGAATTTCTGCTAATATCTTTCTAACTACTCCTGTCCCAGAATTAAATGCCCTTGTTTCTCTTTATGGCATATATCAGCAGCATAAAATTTGATACACTAATTTTTTGCTCATAATTCAAAAACTAAATTAATGCATAATTACCATGACTGAGAAAACAAGAAAAATCACTCTGAACAGTAGTCCACCTTCTACATTCCCATTTTACTGATGAAAAGCATTAGGGCATAATCTTATTTGGATTGGGATTTTGATAAAAGGTAGATTAGTGAAACATGACAAGTTGCTCACTTGGTGTAAGTCATAAGGATTCTGGGCTTTAGGAAGCTGTTTCTTTATTGACAGAAAAAGAGCATTATTGAAAAACTACCTGGTTGAAAGAAATGATTCCAGGATTTAGTGACCACACATTTTACAGAGAGCTGGTCACAGGGTAGACAATCAATAAATGCTTGTCTAAAAATTGATCTCAAAATCGTAACCCTATCTCATTTCACATGGTAAGAATTATGATAGAGACAGAGAGTCCAAGGAAGCCCTGAGGAACCCTCAAATTTGAACTAGGGGAAGAGGAGTGTAGATCTTGTACCATTTCCCAGAGTAAATATTTTAAAAGGTGGGCAAATATTATAACATCAGAGGAATAGTGTTATAGAAAAAGTAGATAGCCACCTACAGCATGGAAAAAATAATTGCAATGGTAGAACTGAAAATGATACCCACACATCCCTGAGACATAAAGGCACATAAAAGTGTTTCCCATGGGGTATCTTAGATTTTTATCATGTTCATACTTCATTCATAGACATAATGCTGTAGCAGTTAACAAATTCTGGTTTTTGATCCTCTTTCCAACTTTAGGAATCCAAGCAAAGATTGTAAAATGGAAACAAGATCATATAAAAATATCCAGAGATTCTACACAGAAAGGTTATAGGGTAACCTCTCTCCCATCTGTCAATGAAAGCAAGCAAGGAGCCCATATTTTCTGGTTGACCTATGTAAAAAACCTCTCCTTTGGTGATTTTAAACACCTCTATGACTGATGTTGAGGAATGTGACATAGGCATATTCAGTCAGCTGTCCAAGTGCCTAGCACACAAACCAGTGCCCCCAATATAATGAATAAGCATTGTTCACAATCAGATTACTATCATAGTTTGCCAAAGAGCATTTCTCTCAAGCAATGAAATATGACTTTGTTTTCAGTGTCAGACATGATTAAGTTAAACTTTGGAAGACCCCTAACCTTATCAATTTCTTTGTATTATGCTCATATTTCTCATGTTTTTCAGCACTCTCTTCATGCTTAAAATAGAGGGAGCCATTTGGAAGAACAGCTACTGTTTTGAATCAGAGAATTTAGGCAGGGAGATATGGAACAATGCTTCATGGTAAAAGTATAGATGTAGGATGCTAAAGAGTAATAGACTAATGATTTTGCCTTTTTCTTAGATTTGACTGTTTGCTAAAATATAGGCAGTTCCATGGAGATGAACATAAAATCACACAGCTGGAACAGACCTGAAAAAAACTTTACATTTCTTTATTTTATACATGAGAACTGGAATTTCAAAGTAATGGCATGCCTTGTCCAAAAATCATATAGTAAGTGATAATATCAAAACTGGAATCCAAGCTACTTCATTCTGAAACTAGATGTCTTTCACCAGGCTTTGTATAATCTTTAACACCTCTAAGCCTTAGTTGTCTCATCTGTAAAATGCATCTCATAGGATTGTTGTTTGAACTGATGATCATGACATATGTATTACTTAATGCTTTTAATGTAGTATCCAATAATTAGCTGTTATTATTGTATTATACTCTTAACACATGCTTTCTTCAATATCTTTATGAAGACCTGGCCTCTGTGAAGTCAACAATTAAATGCATAGTGTGACTCAAATGTACTAAAAAGGGACCTTTTACCAAACAGAATTTTTTATTAAGATGCCTACAATTCCTCTCCTAAAGGGATTTTTCTTTCGGTTAAGAATTACTTTCTTCCTGAAATGCATTTTTACAATGAGAACATGCTTGAATTAATGTGTTAATAATATCTGTGTGTATGAGTTTAACTTGCTTTTTTTCTGGTAAAATATGGAACAGATAGGACGAAGTTTCTAGAGACCTAGAAAGTAAGTTAAATTTTTAAGGAACAATTCAAAAAGGGAAGGACGAGGTAGTACTAATATGCCAGCAAACCTCACACACATGCCAAGGACAGTTCTTTCCAACAGACATTGTCCTCATGCTCAGCCCTCATCACATCACAGGTGAGGCAATGGTCAGTTCTGGAAGGTCACATCTTTTCCTAAGGCCTGTTTTTTCTCTCAAGGTGACATGTTTTGTCATTTATTCATTTGATATTTTTTCAAATGGTTTATATTCATTTTAACCTTAAAATATGAAGAATATATTTTTTCTTTCATTTTCTGATGTGGTATGGATTTGCCTTTTGTTTTCTACATTCCTCACCCCTAAAGATCTGTGTTAGTTTCATTCTGGTCATTGTGTGTCTTGGATTGAGGAAAGTTCTATCCAAACCAATGATTTGTCCACAAATAAAAGGGAGCACTGTAGGCCATGTGTGATCTGGAGAAACCAGCAGTTACCATTTGGGTATGCTGTCTCAGAATGCTTTAATTCCAAATCAGCCACGTTTTCTATTTGTATGTAAGGTTCTCCTAAGGTTTAAGTACTATCCTTTTGCTCAGTTTGGTTCATGGTCAAGCCCCTATATCTCACACATCATCTCTTTCATGATTTGCAGTTAGTTTTTCTCTCTTCAAAGGACTCAAAAAAGCAGGTTCAGAGAATCCATAATGCAACTGTGATTGTTTGGTTTTTGTTTTTATTCTTTTTTCCATTTTATCCTTACAATCTCACTCTCATATTTTACGTACATAAATATGCCTTGTTAACAATGTCTTACTTGTATATAAACAACTTGCTTAATTGAAAACTCTAGAAACAGACTTCAAAGGGAGATAACAGTTCCCAGATCATTTGGTGCTAAAAGACTGACAACAAAAATCCTCCCCAGACCTCTGCTTAGGCAACTACAGGTTGCTTATCAAAGGAGGCTGCGAGGGAGAGTTAGTTTACCATGCTGACTCTGCACCCAAAAAAGGAGCTCACCACCCCCTCCTTACTAATTCCTTTGTTTTACTGGCCTCCCTTCCAGGTGGCCTGAGAAATGAGGCAGGGACTAAAAGACAAGATAGATGGACTTGGCCACCCGGAGCCCTCCAGGATACAGCCCTCTCCCTGGGGCTTTGAAAATTCTCCCTCATCTCTTGCCAGCTTTCTTCCTATAATAACTTCTGCCTGTCCTGAAGTGACAGGATGTCCTCTGAGACAGAAATCCCCTGGCTTCTCAGGATCCTGGCTCTTGAATAATCCTGTTGTTTCCTTCTACCAAACTCTTGTCTCCCCAGTTATTGGCCTATGAATCATTGGCCTATGGGGGGCAAACAGACAAACCTGAGTATGGTATCAATAATACTTTTGAAGGTTAAGAAAAGAATGGGTTGGCTTTTGGCATGCTTCTGTGGAGAAGATGGAGTTTCTTCTCCTATTTTTCTTCTCATCAGTTAATACTTTCATAAAGAGAAGGAAGTTTTGCATTTATCCAATCATCTTTTACTAGAATTCTATTTTCTGTACAGTGGCCATGCTTTATTCTGCTTCTCTTTTACTATTCCATTTAATTTATATTACCTAATGAAGATCTACAGTTATTGCTGGCCTTTCTTACTTAATCTGCTGTCAATTTCAAAAAAAATCTACAGACAAAAGCAGCAACATTCTTCCAGTAAGTGTTTTGCCTTTAAGCAATCTCCCTTATCAAGCAGTCTCTAGGAATGCATTACGTGCAAATTAGGGGTCATCTGTATTTTACATTATTCATTTACTCACCCCTCACTCACACATCAAATATCTACTTGAGTGTCTCTGATGTGTGTTGGTCCAAATAGATATTGGAAAACAAAAAACAACAACATAAAACTAATTGCCAGTATTTCATAAATCCCCTTGAGATAAGCAAAAGAAAGAGAGAGAGAGAGAGAGAGAGAGAGGAAGGAAGGAAGGAAGGAAGGAAGGAAGGAAGGAAGGAAGGAAGGAAAGAAAAGGAAAGAAAGAAAGAAAGAAAGAAAGAAAGAAAGAAAGAAAGAAAGAAAGAAAGAAAGAAAGAAAGAAAGAAAGAAAGAAAGAAAGAAATTTGATATTTTAGAGGCCAATTTTATTTACTCTTGTCCATAAATATTAAGTGATGATTATCTTCTTTATTCCTGATCAGGGAAATTGAATTTCATGAGCTACTGATGAGATTAATTTTTCTAAGAACAGAACATTGGTCAGTTCTTGTTTCAGTACTTTTCTTTTTTCCTGATGGTTGTATTTTAAAAGGGGTATTTATGTACTTCTCAGAAGATTTTAAAATGTATTTTTATAATAACCTCAGCATAACAGATGAATAAGAATATAAAATGACTTCATGTAAATCCCATAGGTAAACTTGTAAGAATATATTTTACAGACTTCTAAAACAAATCCTTCAATTGCCTGAGTTCTTTGGAGGAAATACACCTCAAAAAGCCAATAAACATATAAATAAGTCATAGACTGGCATGGCTATCAGATAGAAAGTATAAAAGGTGGACTATGGCTCTACACTATGGATCTGAGAAGAACAATTTCTGCTGTTTTGAGGAAAGAAGGAAACACATTTAGAATCGTGCTATTAGTGTGGCCACTTTTCCTGCAGAAAGCCAAAGAATCTGACTATAACTATGACTCTGATTCAGAGACTCAGTGGTAGAAAGGGTCAACTAAAAATGAACTGAAGAGTTTGATCCTCTTTAGCTCACCAGGGCATACAGGATTGGAAGTTACTTTGCCAGATGTAAGATATCACTGGGTGTCTCAGAACTTTTAACCCTTCTTAGATCAGTGAATGCAATGTGAATGACACTGACCTATGGATGGTCAAGAGCCACGGTACACCCAAATAACTAATACTAATAAAAATTATTAAATAAAAGATAATATCAAGATGTCTCAAACAGGTGTCTTGCAGTGTCAAAAAAAGTAAAGTAAGAACAATATTTGTCTAAGATTGAGAAAAAACTTGGAAAATTCAGTGACAGGCAACCTGAGTTTCTCTGACTTACTCATGAAACCTCCCAGAGTCAATTGAACAGTTGGTCTCAGTATCTGACACATGTATATAAATGACAAGATATTTCCTTTAAAAAAATATTCACATCAATGAGTGACATTGTAATTACAAAAAAATAGATCTGGAAGTGACTTTAAAATTCCTCATGGATTGTAGTCTCAAATCTCTTTTACAGAAAAACCTTTTCTTTAAACAGTGTCTTATGTTAAAGACTAATAACAAACACCCACAAAACTGGAGTTGCTCAGGGCTCAGGTGGAAGTCCTTGATCTCACTATTCACCCTCTGTGTAATCCTGACTAAATGGAATGAGCTCCAAGGAACACAGCACGAACTAGCAAGCTAGCTGGTATAGGGTCACATACCTAGATAGTGGCACGGCTAAAACTAGAAGTTAGATAACCTGCTTTGATGCCAACAATTTCAAACTTCAATGAGCTCACTAATCAGCTAAAAATCTTATTAAAATGCAGATATGATTTCAAGGACTTGAGGGGAGCCTCCGAGATTTTGCATTTCTAATGGATACCAGGTGATGTTAATGGTGTTGGTCCAGGACACCTGGAGAAGCAAGGCTTTATACTACACCATGTTGCCAGGAGTAGAGTGAACATCCAAGAAATAAATTTAATCTAAATTATATACCACCTTCCTAAAAAATCATTCACTCAAAACTTTCATCTTCACAATCTTGACTAGTTATTTACTTAAAAATAGGAAAGAGGCAAGGGGAAAATAAGCAAAGTAGAAAGGAAAGAATTTGATGGTCCCATGTGGCCCACTAACTGATCCTTAGAGAATTAATATAAAAACAGAAAATGGTTTACAATAGGCTTAATTATTTTTGAAATTATAAAACTAAGATTTAAAATCCTGAATTTTATATATATATATATGTGTGTGTGTGTGTGTGTGTGTGTGTGTATTTAATTTGTTTTTGTTGTTTGTTTGTTTGTTTGTTTGTTTTGAGTCAGGATCTACAAATAGAATGAGTGCAGAAGATGAAAGGCTGACAACTGCCTATAGAAACATTGCCCAGTAGAAGAAGCTTAACTTCAGAGGTCCTCCATATTCCCTTGAGGCTTTATCCTTCTGGACACTGACCATCCTTGAGCCTCCCATTTGCAGCATAGCACTCATCCCAGCACATTACGTAGTATCTAGCTTTCCTATCAAGCATCAATTGTTCATTACTCCTATCCTCAGACTCTTCATATATCTGAGGCAGCTGATCAAGTAATTTGTAGGCTAAAATTAGCTTAATGTGTTTTCATTTTAAGAAAGTATTTGGAGTCACATAATGACCTTAGAAACTTTAATGCAAATAAGTGACAAAAATTGAATTAAATGTTTCACAAGCTTTCTAATAGTCTTTATTAGCATATCATGAAGACAGACGCTGATTTCTTAGTGAAAATAGACCCTTGTTCATAAAATGGACAGATCCTTTAAAGATAGGTTATACTTCTCAAACCCTAAGAATTTGGCTATTATGACCGTGTCAAATCCACAATGGAAACCAAAGCAAACTGCCATGTAATGAAGATGTTATTATATCAATAACAAGAGTACAGAATGCCTTAAAGTTAGTTGGGAAAAGAGCCAAATTTGGAGAAGCTGATGGGGAATTGATTGTATTGATATTTACCCACTACAGTTGCTGTGAACACAGAATAAGAAGAGCAAAAGTCCTTTGGTACCCATTGACAATATCTACATGCATATGTGCATTGGTTTAACATAATGACTTAACTGAAGGTGTTTTAATCCACTTATTTATGACAAAGACCCCAAAAAGTTATTTTTAGAAGTAATATTGTTTTGATATAAGAATAAAATAATTTGGGTCAAGATGTAATGATCTCATCTATTGTCACTGATATAAATCCCTCGTTGCACAGCTGCCAAGGGACCCTAAGGGGCTTATCAATAAGAACTTTTGAAAAAGCAACTATGGCAAGAGGACATTTAGACTATAAATACTGAGAGTTTGTGAAGATTATTCAAGAGTTTTAGTCTGGGCAAGTCACAGTTTGTTGACCTCAACGCCTCTCCAAAGATCTTGAGACATTTGCTCCTGATGTGGCCAAGGTGACTCTTTGGTCAGCAGCGGTGCTAAACCATGCAATGGTCCCTGGAGTGATAACCAGCAGGGGCAGCCTAGACTGTTCACCAACACTGGCACCTTTATTCCCTAGCAACATGCTCTAGCAACAGGGGACTTTTGTTTTTGCAGTGGCAGCTGAAGTCAGCTGGCAGTTTGTGAAGCCACAAACCCAAACTCACTCAAATAAAGGTACACCTCAAACTAAATTTGAACTCTATTCCTTTCATTTCCCCTTACTTGGAACATTAGCATGATTAACCTGTCATTTGTTTTAAGTATGCTTTTTTTTATTTGGTTTATTAAGAGATATTATCCTGTATACTGTTGGCTTATAAAATTATAATTCCCACATTGAACCTGTGATAAATAAATGGCTGGAAAAAACAAAATCAATCTCTGAGTATAACTCTGCCACATCCCCCCCCCAAAAAAAATAAAACAGTACACAAATTAATCACATGGCTTTCAAAAATTCCTGCAATAGGTTATAATAAAGGTTATTCTTATTTTAGTGATAAACATCAATCGTTTATATATATACATATATATTAAAAAGTTTAAAAAGTTCAATAATTTATTGTCACAAAATAGTTCTAGTCATTTATATTTTCAGTGAGACAAACTCTTCAGAATTTAATGCGGTAAGCTAGTTTAAACCACTTAAGAATCTAGATTGGCATTGCTTTCTTGTAATTTAGTAAAGTACAAGCAATGCATTTGAATAATGAAAGAAAAGGGTTTTCTCCTCAACACTACATTAAGTAAAATCAAATCACTAATTTATAATCCTGTTTCCATGGAAACCTGAGTATGAAGCTAGTCTGATACAAGGCATTTCTCCTGGTATACATATTTTCCTCCTTCTCCTTAAAGTATAATTTTGATTGCTATCCAAGGGCTAAAGAGTAAGTGCTGAGAAACAAATGATCATCTTTGCTCATCTTTTTCAGGCTCAGAGAGTTGTAGAAGTAGTTAAACCAGAAAACAGCAGCACCTCATCATAGCAGGGCTAGAGGAAGAAATGGTTAGAAAAATAGACTTTGAAGGAAAAAAAAAGGCCTTAATGAACCGAATTGTCTGACTTAAGATTCAGAGATTAAATGTAAACCTCTCAACTCCATCTTCATTATTTCCTAAGTTGCATGCATAACATGCCTTTCCTGATGTATCTAGCAACCCGGTACAGGGCAATGTCCTCCTACACGCCTACCATCTTTAACCAGAGTAGAATCATTCCAGCGATTTTTTTTTCTTGAGATAGTCATCTTCAAAGTGTTGTTACTAGACCAATAACATCAATGCCACCTGGGAACAGTTTAAAAATGCAAATTCTTGGGCTCCTCCTCAAATCTATTGAATCAGAG
The DNA here is from genome assembly GCA_030015415.1 of Cynopterus sphinx. Lineage (NCBI taxonomy): Eukaryota > Metazoa > Chordata > Mammalia > Chiroptera > Pteropodidae > Cynopterus > Cynopterus sphinx. The sequence goes on from CM057379.1 coordinate 130,526,086, forward strand.
ACTCAGAGAAGCACAACAGAGTAGTAGTGTGTTTTCACAAGCTCTCTGAGTGGTTCTAACGCATGCTATAAATCATCAGTTACACACCTACGTGAACAGGAACGTGTGGGACACATGAACTTTAACAAGGAGCTTAGCAACCCTCAGCTAGAATTCATATCTGATCAACAGCACTTGCATTAAGATCCCTAAGGGATCTAAATATCCTGGGGTGTTTAATATCTAATGCTGAAAAGTGGATCATGTGAGGAGCGGTGTTGTACGTGGTTTTGAATTATAATGAAATGATTTTTTTTTAAAAGAAGAAACAGAAAATTATGTCTTACATCATTTTGGACTTTCTCTTACAGTGAAATTGGTTTGAGGCCTACCTCTGGCTTTAAATGGTAACTAAATAAACAAATGTTTGACATACAATATTTGAATTTTGACTTTTTGACTGCATGCTGTACTTTCTCTCCATCTGTAGAAAACATTTTTTCTTGTTTCTAAATCAGCATTATATTTTTAGAAAAAATCGTATCAGAAGGTGTTGCACCAAAGGCTCTTTTTATAAATTAAATATTTAACAAGCTGCCTAACTTTCTAAAGTACTCTAGTTCTTTTATCCAATCTTGGAATATTATACGGCGACTGGATGATAGTCCTGATGAGATTCTAAGGTGAACTAGAAGCCTGGACCTTAGGACATCAAAGTCTCCTTCCAAAGCTACAGTTCGCTCATCTTATGACAAACTTGTCTCGAAGAAGACATAAAGGTTGTCACTCTCGGTGTTCATTCTTATCACAAAAGCCTTTGGTTATAGAATGTTAGAAAGCAAAGCTGATGCTAGGATAAAATTGGAACTTATCTCCAACAACTTTTTAAAAATCTCTTGCAGAAAAAGAGGATCAAATTATTCGAAGAGGCTTGTTTCTAGAGTTCAATCAAATATCTGCTGAAGTATACTGTAGTGTGCCGTATAATATACCTATGCACGTTTGCTTTTCCTTATCACTAGCAATGAGAGAATGCTCTAAGGATTGTTTGGGAGTAAAGCCATGGCACTTGGTAACCCCTATTACTGTTATAGAGAATTGGGGCAAATATGCTGATGAGGATCTGAATCTACCTTTCTCCGGCCTCAACCATGGAACAATTTATACTTTCTATGACAATAGAGAATACAAATGCATAGTAGCTATTCTTTCCTAAAAAAAATCATTGCAGTTTTTTTTCATGTAAGATATCTACATGTTTGAACTGAGGGACAATAAATAGCATATGTAATCCTCAAGTCTTTGTCCAGGACCCCAAAGCCTTGCCTTGTGGCATCTAACCTCTTTGGGAAAGGGTGTATCCTTTTATTTAAGGTTTTGCTTTTCTCCTTTGAGCAACTGATAATGGAATTATTACCTACAGAGGCTCAAATACATGTCATAATCATATTCATTCTCTGTTCCCTCAACATAGGAAAGGCGTGAGACTATCTCCATCATCAGCTGTAGCTAATGGCTCAGAAATTTCCTCAAGATGCTTGACTGACAGCTGTGGGCACACCCTTCAGTCTGCATTCCCAGTAAAGTGGGTAACATCAACATGAGCCTAAAAGCCATGCAGAAAACTAAAGTTTTTCATCTTTGAGCAAAGACCTAAAAACAATTCAGGTAATGTTTCTCTACAGTTTGGGCACTATATTTAATTGAGAACCAATAAGACTGTATAAGCAGGTTTTTCTGTCTTGGTGTCTGAAATTCTACATAATGACTGATTAAAAGGACCAAAGTGGAGAGTCACCCCTAACCAGGTTAAAAAAGTATTGGTTTCCTGCTCCTCCTCCTCCTCCTTTTTCACTTTAAAAGTTTTCACAGACAGCGAAATGCAGTTCCTTGAACAGGCAAATGATCAGCAAATGATCTGCCTTTTACATAACACCTGTCTCTAACTTTTCTTCACAATGATATTAGAGGTTGGTAAGAGGTGCAAGCAATGAAAGGGCTGGCTGCCAAGCAGGCCCTGTTCTCATGCTGAGGACAATATCTGCACAGAGCTCCTGCTGGTACCTGGAAAGTTGGCATGTCTCCAAAAGAACTCATAACCCAGTTCTGAAAATGCTCCTGTTTCACTGGTGATGAATTAGTATTCCCAGAGTCATGTGTTAAAGAAAAACCTCTGGCTAACATGATATGTAAAGGAAAAATAATATACTTATTTATGTGCATCGTGTTGTTGTGAGAAGGGAGGGAAATTTTTACTTTTATCTGTGTCTACAGCCCCCTAGAGACTATGTTCAGTACTTTTATATACAGTATGACAATTAACCCTTATAGCAATTGTCCTAATTGACAAATGAGAAAACTAAGGCCACAGAGTTTATCTTGTCAGGTTTGTCTGAAGCGCACCAGGCTCCCTAAAGTTTGAATAAAAGCATAAAAATAAAAGCACAGTTTTTGTGTGACCAAGTCTTTGAGACAAATTGACACCTGTGAAATTGTTAGGTTCTAAGATGTGTGGAAATGATTTTGGAGGAAGGGAGTGCTCAGCGATTTTAGGAAGAAAAAGAACTTAGAATGTGAAATATCTTGCAGAGAAAGGCCCTTTGAATAACAAACTTGACACCTCTCTCAAGTTACTCAACTAATATCAGGGTTCATTTATAAGAATAAGATCATTTGGATTGTGTTTTACAAAAGATTGGAGCTTTACAAATGGCAGGCAGCCTTTCTATGATATCTACTTATTCCAGTACTATTTCCCAAATAAAAATAACTCTATATCATTGATATGTTCAAAGACAGCAATTTCTTCATCATAATTATGAGTATCTCCACAGGTGCTTGGAGATCTTTATGAATAATCCTTTTAAATGCTACTTTTAAAGTAGATGATGGAATGTAACATTTTCTATGGGAAACTTATCTGGAAATAATACAGAGCAATAAGCAATTTGAAGCCCCCAGAGCGTTTGTACCTAGAGAAAGTTTCCGAGGCTGGGGGTGGCACCATCATGCTTGCGCTTCCCTCGTTAGTTTGGGACCACTTTATAGATCAAACTAGCAGCAGAACTTTGAATTATTGTGGGGTTTTGGAGCCAATGTGTGCTGAGCTGATGGAGGTTAATTCTCCTTGTTGCCACTTACTGCTGATCATTATATAACATTTATACCAATAATTGAGTTAAATTAACCTGGGAGTGCTCCAGAAGCTGAACTGAAGTCCTACATAATGGCTAAGTCTAAGGTTTTTTGGGCTTCCTTCGCATCAGCGACATGCATTTCCACATACTTTTTCTCCTGCTTTACTTTCAGAGGACTGTGTTCAAAAATAGTCATTCCTTTCCAACTGTTTTTAAATTGCTTAAATTTGTTCAAGAATAAATAGACAAATGTTAAAAGCCTACTCTGAAAGTTTTGTATGTCCTTAGTATAACGACATTTTAGGGCTCATAATGGAATTTTTTACTGTGTTCCATACACATGTCTTCATCAAGGCCCAAGTTCACTCTAATGCTTTCTTGGAGTCACATTGATTTTATGCAGTCTCTTTGCACAGAATGCTCAAGGCTAAATATAGAAAGCAATTAAGTAATTTATATATTTTTGCAAATCACATTGTATTATAAAAATATCTATATATAAAAATATATACTTTTTTACTGTTGTTATAAGATTGAATCACTAGTTCCTACCTTTATCTTCTCTATGTCTTTCACAGAAGGGACTTTTCACTAAACCTCATGATCCAGGCAAATTTATGACTCCAGAACCATAGAATACTTTTTATGTCTAATGCTTTAAACCACATACTGAAGCCCTTTGGCCCCTGTAACTACCAAAATGCTCTGATAAATATAAATTAATAACTACAAAGAAATCCTTGGCTTATTTTTATCTAAATTTGAGTGTAAGAGCAGAGAGTCACTCCGCTACAGGCTATAAAATGATGTTCTCCAATGTGAATGTCTTTATTTATACCAGAGAAAATCTTAAAGGCAGATAGCTGAAAAAATAATAAACATCTCAGATAACAACAAGAAGTACTAATAAGAAACTTAATACTTACTGAGCACATACTATGTGGCAGCAATATTTTATTTCTATTAACCCACCCAATTTTATAGCAAATCTGTGAGGTCTAACAATCCTTTTTTTCATATGTGGAGAACAATGTTGAAAATAGACCAGCCATAGCATAACTAAAACATGTGTTCTATCCATTCTACAATGTTTTTGAAGTCCACCAGTCCAGAGAAGTAATCATGGGTGACTTTCAAACACTCTCGTAAATCCCTTTTTTTCTTTCTGTCTCACTTTACTTTTTTCTTTCACTCTCTCCACCAAGTTCAAATCATCTTTACTCACATATCATAAGAAACAGAAATAAAGTATTCAGTTTTCTAAAAGTCCTATATGTTCCCCTAATAAAATCAACAAAAGGACAAGCAAACATATAATAGAGGAATATTTACATTTTTTTTAATTTTACACATATGAAATAGAGTATTTATGTGCTCACAAATGCTTATAAATTCTGCATTCCTAAATTAGCATCCTATAGCATTCAAAAATGTCTTTCTTCAAATACCTTATACTGTATCTGACCTTGTTATCTGTAAACAATCTGGATTCACAGAGAAAATGGAATCCATAGACAGAAACTCTCTCACCCCCTCTCACTCTATTCATTCCCTTGGACATATAAATGTGAATATCACTAAGGTGGGGAAGCTTTATAGAGTCCTGAGCCACATCCTTTATCTTACCACCAAGGTCCGGTATGGGAGAACTATTTCCAGCAGGGACTTTGGGGAAAAGCAGATCAATCAGAATTTAGGCTCAGAGTCTGCTACTCGCCAACCATTTATTATTTGTTATTTTTGAATTACTTATTTATTTATTATTTATTATTATTTTTGAATTTCAGTTTTTTTAATTTATAAAATGTGAGAAAAAAATAAAAAACTCTTCTTCACAGGGTTGTTCTGGTAGTAAAATTAAAGAGAATAGAGGCATTATTATTAAAATATTGGGTCATAAAAAGAACTCAATAAATCTTTATAACAATTATAATTTCTCTCACTTGAGGATTATTTGTTGATATATACATCAGAAACAAAAGCTATTTAACCAGTTTGGACCAAAGAGAAGGTTCACTGGAGAACTATTTGGGCAAAAAATCCCAAAACAATTGACTGATTCTCAAAATTCTGTTCCCAGCACCCATCTTTTAAGATTGAATCTAATGTTAAAACCAAATATTTCCTCAAACCATGATCATTATATTAGTTAAAAGAAAGGACAATGAGCTAAAAAATAATGAAAATGTGTTTTAAAGCTGTTATTCATATTTTCTGAAGCATGTGCTCTCTGGTGCCCATTAAGGAGAATTAGAGGTTGTTGAATAGTGTCTCTTATTATGCAGATGATAACTCTGTTTGTGTGTGTGTGTGTCATAAATTGTGAGATTTTCTGGTTTGTGTGATATTTATATGAGAAAAATATTTTTGAAAAATTGCTTCAGATAAATTTCAAATGAAAACTGAATAACTCAGAACCATCAAAACCCAACTCAGAAACCATTGTAGAATGCTAGTCAACTGTCACCTAAGCTTAGACTCACTTTATGTCATATACATGGAATTTAAAACATTTTTTAGTGTATCAATAGACTTGAAAGTACTTACTTTATATGGTCAAATAACTTACAAAATCAAGATAATTATTGTATAATTGGAAGGAAGTAGAGTTATATTTGTACTATGAAAAACAAATGAGTTTTTAATGAGTTCCTGCTGAAAGCTGGGACTGTATGTTTTGAAAAGAAATAGAACAAGACATAGAACTCATATATTGCCCAGAAAAAAATTAACATGCATGAAATAGACTATGTGAAATAATACACTGCATGATTCTGAATAAATCTATCATATAAATTTCTAAAGGTGTAAATAGTGTGAGTTAGAAGACTCAGAGAAGACTGAAAGGAAGAAGGAGCAGGGTAACAGAAGGATGTTGCCCTTGAGAGAACAGGATGAGGAAGCAGGCAGCCTGGTTTTGTATCCCTATGGAAAGACTTAACAGTTGTGTTTTTAGGCAAGTTACTCCTTTGTGCCTCAATGTCCTCATTTGTAAAGTGGGGATATAGAACTACCTTATAAGGTTGATATAAAATGAAACAATTTAATATGTGATGTGTGCTTAGAACAGTGCTGGCACACTGTCAAGTCCCAATAAGAATTAGCTAATTTATTATTATGTAGATGGAAATTAAGGTAAAAGTTAAAACTCAGTAAAGTTTAGGAAGAAAGAAGAAGAGGGGGGATGGGTGCTCTTGGGAAAAGCAGTAGCATAGGGAATGGCATGAAGACTGAGAGACAATGAGGAAAAAGGCTTGAGAGTACTTTTTATGTGGGGGTTAAGTGGACAGGAAATTAAGGTGAGATCAAATGGAACAAAACTGAGAATGACCTTGAAATCTGAGAAGAAAAATGAAGATTACACAGAAGAGCAATAGAAAATCGGTTATGTTCTTCAACAAGAAATTGCTCAAAAGACAGTGTAGTGTTTAAAGAAAATTGTTCTTGTAACAGCATTTGAGTTGAAAATAGGAAGTGACAAAGGAAAGGAGAATAAATAGAAGGCTATTGAAGAGTCCTGTATATTTCAACAAAATTCTAAATTTTAGGCCTGAAATGAGAAAGTCAAAAATCCACACAATAAAGAACCAGTCCCAAGTGAGAAGACTCTACTTTTTGTGACAGTGGGGAGGATGCAGTACCTGATTCTCCAACAAATGACAGAGAAAATGAAAGATTCACTTACTACATTTGGCGAAAACATATGTATTCTAAAACCTGAGGTAAATTCTTCACTGCTTGTCATCTTTTCTCCCTCATAGACATTCTAAAATATTTCAGTGATACTCTACATGCCTCCAAAGCTTTATAAAAACAGGAACTAGTCAATAATTGTTTTTCTTAAAGGTTTTCTAGTGTCTTATAATACATGGTACTAAATTCTGACAATATTCATCATAAAGCAAAATAATAGAATAGTCCAGTTGATCTCAGCAAGGTTTACAACTATCTGCAGTATTTTTAATTCATGCATCACTTTTCTTTATCCTACACCCACTTATTTTTCTTTCCCACAACCATTCTAATAAAACAATATATTATTTGGGCTTCCTGATCCTCTTCTTAAACTCAGACCATTTGCCCAGTATCAGTGTATATTTTGTAGAATGAGTCTCAATTCAGTTTTTTAAAATCTAAAAAGTGACTCCCCCAAGGTATAATATGATATCAATATCAAGGTATTTGAATTTCTTAATCTTTTCAAAAAATTATTATAAATTATTATAATCTATCAAATTATTATAATTATTAGAATAATTATGATAATCTATCAAAACTCCCAAACAGTAAATCCTGGTCATAAAATGTATAATTAAATGTTAACAATCAAATTAACCCACTTTTTCAGTCATTTTTAGGATGAACTCTTCCCTGCATCAAAAATAAACCACTGTCCCAGGAATAATTTTTTTAAATGCCAAATCAAATATCACCAGATGCACTGAGTTGTATATGGCCCTCCCTTTATAAAGCTGGGCTAGTCTAGGAACTCTTAGAGTATATGTGTGTGAGGCTGCATGGTATTGCTGATTTTCCAGAGTCATTGCAAAGGGTGACTGTAGCCAACAGCATCATTTAACAGAACAGTGCCAGTTAAATTCATTTTCAAGGCTCTTACAAATCTATTTCTAGAGCTCCCTTAGGCCTCTTCATCACACACACACACACACACACACACACACACACACACACACACACACGTGTGCACATAGATGTTATCTTTCATCTATGTAAATTTCATACTGTGGTAAAGGCCCCAGCCTGTCTTATCCCACAGTATTCCAAAGTCCTAATAGTGTTTCATTCCCTCTTTTATTAGCAGAATTCACATTTCTACTTGATTTCAATTTGGAAAGAAATCATACATTTAACCTTTTCAAAAATTCACACTAAAATATGAGTCATCAGATAATGTGTTTAACCCTCTCAAGTATGTTTGAATTCTAATGCAGACCTCTGTTAACCTGAATGAATTTCCACTTGGTAGAATGTGTGGGGAAGATATTTTATTGATTGTGTTTTCTTTTCCTCCATAATGACACCCATGTGAGATAAAAGGGGGAAGTCACTTGGTGTTCCAGTTCTGAAAATAACTCAAAACATAGGTTATTTAGCTAACTCACTAGTTTTGTTTAGAATGACAGCAGGTTTATTACTCACCCATGGTTGCTTTTGAGTTTCTACCCTTACTTTCACCATGGTTTAAAACCAAATAATTAAAATCTTTTTTTTTTTTAACAAAAGAAAGCATAACCACATACTGATATCTCTTCTTCATATAATACATATATTCATGAACTAGTCTTATCTATATTAAAATTTTATAAATAGAAATCTAGTTTAAATGCTTAAAAATGATTTAAAAACAACTATTGAATAAAGAATACACACACTTACACACACTCACACACACACACACACACACAAGCTCTCATGAATTCACCAAAAAGTTTCATAGAATGTTGGTCTTACTTTTTCCTCATATCAATCGTATACTCACTTTAATGGTGTTTGACCAGATGGAAAGACACCTTCTTCATCAATTATTTCCCACTATGCTTTAGGAGTGAATATGTACTTCTGAGTAATATTTTATCATATGACACCTGAGCTATTGCTTCATGGGCATGAGAGTTGCAAAATGAAATTGAACCGCTCTAGCACCAAAGCCATAAGCACGATGACAGATATTGATTGTGCCCTAAGATGTAATGTACGCACTTAATGGGGCGTAGTAATGTACAATGAATCATTAGAATATTATTTTAAATTTTCCATTCACCTGGGGGATTGCTAACAGGGTATTTCACCTTCAAGTCACTCTCCTGCCCCCGCCCCCCCAGATCAGGATGGTACTTTTAAAAGGTCATTTTGAATATGGTGAATTTTTAGAAGCTTTGGAAACATTGGTGATTATTTTCTAGGTCACAGTGAGCAGATTTCCATATTACTGAGGATTAGAAATCCTTCAAAATTTTAAAAAGTGCATCCTTATTAGTCAAAACACAAAGCTGGAAAATTCACCTTCAAAATTTACCTTCATATAATAATCAGCATGATAAACAACAAGCATTTTTGAACACTCATTATTACTTCTGGGACAAATGTTTCACATGCATTATTTTCCTAATGTCTACAAGAACCCTCTGAAGTAAATGCTATTATTTTAAGAACATGACAATTGAGGTAAATTAAATAACTACTCCAAGTTGGTCACACAGTTACAAAGGGTAAAACCAAAGTGAAAATACAGATTTTACTATACATACAGACCACCCACTTTTTTTTTCCATCAAGTTTGTTAGAGTAACATTGATTAATAAGATTAAATAGGTTTCAAGTGTACAATACTATAATATGCCATCTGTACATTGCATTGTGTGTTCACCACCCAAAGCCAAATCATCTTCTATGACCCCCTTTACCTGTATCTCCCTCCCCTCTTTCCCTCTGGTCACAACTAAACTGCTGTCTGTATCTGTGTGTTTTTGTTTTTTTTGTTTGTCTTGTTCATTCATTGCTTTCAGTTTTATAGTCCACAAATGAGTGAAATTATTTAATTCTCAGCTTTTTCTGTCTGGAAGCAGCTTTCTTTAATCTTTTGTGTTTTTCAGACCACCCACTTTAAAATAAAAGCTGCCAAAAGAAAAGCTATATGACCTAGTCATTCATCAGAAAGTTAAATTACCGCTCATCCTACAACTACAGTTCAAACCTTAAGGCATGTTGCTAAGCCAGCCTTCTGATCATAACTATAAAATGCAAAAAAAGTTTTTCCATTGCCCTTTCTGTGGTCCTCAACTCTGAGGTGTCATTATTACCCTTTTTTGTCCCTTGCCACTGACAGGCTACCATGGAGAACTGGGTGGATTCCTGCCCTGGTATTCCTCCTGACCAAATTACCTATCCTGGGCTCCTAAGCGCCTTTCTCTCAGATACTCAAAAGGCATAAGTGTTTCATGTTCTATATTTTTGTTTCTAGTGTATCAAATCCATTTTTTCTCTTTTTCCTTTATTCTGTTTTTCCTGGATGTTGGAGGCCAATCAATATCTTACTTTGCTTTTGAGATAGTTGCTATTTGAATAAAGCAGTGTGGTAAAATGGACAGGTCATACATTTTGGCTAACTAGGTACAAATCTGGTTTCTATTTCTATTTAGCAGAGAATTGGTGCTAATCTGATCTGGTTTGATGCTTCCAAATTAACATTTATCAGGGCTTTCAAAGACCTAACCTAAATAATAAAATGGTAAAAATTGGCAAAGATATAAATATTTTAATAACATGAAATCTTTTTTGTCATAACATTTCATCATGTGGGCAAATGTATATTATATTCACATAAAATGTGAGCCTGATTCACATTTTCTCCTGATATTTGTTCAATATAGTAATTAAAAATCTTAGGGACTTGATCAGGGTTCTTCGTGAAACCTCTGGTTTAGTCAATGGAGTCAACAACCATTGATTAAGTTCCTACTGTAAGCCAGGCTTCTGTTAGTTTCTAAAAATTTAGCATTGGCCAAGGCATAGTCTCTGCTTTCAGGATCTCTCTGTGTTATTGAGAAACAGAATAATTTATGCCATAATAAAATCTAAAACAAAAGACCTCTGAAACATAGATGAGGGTGCTCTAATATTCTCAAAAGTTTGGCAGAAAGGAGAGAGGACAGAAAACTCTTCCCAGAGAAAGTAATAATAGATAAGCCATAAATTCTGAGTGGAAATAAATTGGCCATTCGGAGAATATAGGATTGTATGAACACTAGCAGAAGTTTGAACTGGCAATGAAAAATTCAACAGGGACAGAGTATTGTTTCACATTAGGCTTCATTCAAAACAATTTATTTTGAATAATCAACACAGAAATTCATCTGGATGATAAATGTTCATTCCACAAAAGCAAGAGCTGCCATATCCCAAAACTCTCTTTACCTTGTTTTACTTCTACCTAATTACCGAAATTGATAAATATTTTGGATTACTTTCAAGCACAAAGAAAAACATGTGTCTCATTGTCTTAGCATGGGACTTCTGCAGAACTTGACAACCTCCTATTCCTCTCTCAAAAAATTTTTTTGCAAAAGCTTATTGGTCTATTATTTTATTGGGGAGTGCAATCCCAAAGTAGCAAGAGGGAGGGGAAAAGAGTGTAAGAAGCAGCAAATATAGTAGGATATGTTATTGAACTGTCCAGGATTTGCAAAAAGCTGTTTGCTCAGCCTTGCAAGATATCATCAGAGACGACACATGAAGTTGTTGAAAATCTAATGAGTTTACCCAGGAAGAGTAAGGAAGGAAAATATATCTACGTGTTCTAATATTCTTTGATATAGATTGCTTAGTGCTCCCTCCAAAGGGTGCTAACTTCCCTGAACTTCTGGGTTACACATACACATACAGGGAGCTGGGCACATGCCCTGGTGTCTCATGTCTCAGCAGTAACAGAGAATCCCTAAGGTGGGAGGCAAGAGGTGAGGGCATGAGAATGAAGAGAGCCACTGTTGGATTGTACCTCTTTGTGGCAGCAGAAACCTGACTCTAAAGCCATGGGAGGAATCCAAGCACTTGGTGGAACTCTGTCCTCCCATTCAGAAAGCAGGGTTAGAGTGAAACCCTGAAGATAAACCCACCAAAGTGGGTGGGCATTTCCTCAGAGCCCAGGTCACTCTGAGTGTTAGTGCTTTCCTTTCCCATGTTCCATGGTTCCCACTTGCTGGTTGCCTGCATTTCTGAATCCTTGGTATTGCCCTCTCCTACATTTCAGTGGATGAAGAAAACTCAACATTTTCTTTGTTGTTAGAACTTAGCTAGAATCTTACCCTGGACTGAAGTTACAAAAATCTTTTGCATGTGATTTTTTTCATTTTCAACATAGAAATAATCCCATTTCCCTAACAAGGTAATGAGATTATTAAATGAGATATCTCTGAAGGACCCATAATTGGGGCAAAGAAGATATCACCCTAGTTTATGGTTCACCATTCACCCTGCTCATAGACACTTTTATACATATATCTGTGCATGATGAGAGAGTCTCCACAGTACTTCTGTTAGAAATTCTTTATAACAGTAAAACATGGTAATAAGGTTTTGTACTGTCATTAATCTAATGTCTCTCGGGTCAACATGCACACTTCCATACTCTGCTTGGAGATGCTGAGGCTGTGATTCTGTAAGTATATCTTCCTTGTCCTAGAAGTTTCCATGTCACACTCTGCCAAAGGGTATTGAGAACCAGAGGGCTAGAGGATAAATAAGGGACTTACTTCTTTCAGTTCTGCTGTCTGTTCCTGCAAGCGTCATTTTAACAATGGTCCTTGCCTGTGCACTGGCAGTGGGTTCCAGTTCTATTTTTTTTTTTTTTTGAGATTTCTCAAATCAGCCTCTTTGTTCATGCTACCAAAGGGCAGATAACATTGTGAAAATAAAGAAAGGTGAATAAGACTGTGTGCACCTGAGCACACATGCACACACACATGCAAGTTGGCGTTTGCTTCTTAGCTAATAGAGAAACTACCAAAAGAATGGCTCTATCTACTTCATCCAACAACCTTTAATATACTGAATGCCCAAGATGCTTATGTTATTTATCCTCCAGCTGCCAATTTACCAAATGTTTTTGAGATATCAGTTTATGGCCCCATCTTTTAATGGCCTATCACTGTTGACATTAAATACCAATACCTGAGGTCAAGTGGATTATTTTGGTATATTTTACAGAGAATAAAACCTCCCTTCTGGCTTCTTGTGAAAGAACATTCTCTATCATAGTTATCAAATTGTGATATGCCCAAATTTGTTATTTTACAACAGCCTGAATTTTCTGAGAAATAGGTTTTTCATGGATGATATATGCTAAGATAGTGGGCAGTGGGTAAGCAGAGGAATGAAATAACAAACAAAGATTACATGTGTTAAAATGGTTGCAAACGGCTTCCGACAGCTAGAGCTTTATTTACAGAGTTTAATATTTGCTTTTTTATGATATAAAAGAAAACTTTAATCAACTGGGGTGGCAAATGAAAAGGTAGATGATTTAAAGCAGTTCAATTCTTATGGATACTCTTTGAAGAGCTCTAAATTAATGGACCTGGAGCAAAGGATGATTCAGTGCTTGTTCAAACACCAGCACCACACAGGCTCAGGTGACACACAGTTAGGGACATCTTGTATAGCAATAAAAATTTATAACAAAGATATGATTTCATTTATATGTGGAATATAGTGAACAAAATTAATGAACAAACAAAATGGAAATAGAATTATAGATACATAGAATAAATTGGTGATTGCCAGATGGGAGAGGGGTTGGGGGGCTGAGTGAAAAAAAATGAAGGTATTAAGAAGTATAAACTGGTTGTTACAAAATAGTCACGAGAATGTGAAATACAGAATAGGAAATATAGTCGATGATATAATAACTATGTGTAGTGCCAGGTGGTTACGAAACTAATCGGGGGGATCCCTTTGTAAATTATATAAATGTCTAACCACTATGCTGTAAACTTGAAACTAATATAAAATAATATTGAATGCCAACTCTAATTGGAATATAATGATGAAAGAATTTGTAAAAATAAAAAATACATAAGACATGCATAATAACTTATAAAGAATTCCATAATCATATTTTAAACAATTCTATAATTCATACACAAAACTGAAAGTTTGTTTAATGAGATTAATTACTTGTTTCTTTCCCAAATTATCTGGCTACCTTTTGAACTAGAGACATAGGTTTTTATAAAGACCTACAAAATCTCAAAAACACTCTGGTAGGAGACATCACACAAAACTGACCATTTCACTACAAAACTAACTGTCTTCAGTAAGTCCAGTACCACCCACCTGTGATTTACATGGGAAGGTCTGAAGGGAAGGATTTCCTTTCATGGCTCAAAGCCTGGGCCACTCTATCACTACTACTAAGACTTCTGATGTACATAAGATCCACTATTTCTTTAAAGTATTCATTATCTTTTGCCTTACTCTTGCAGAGAACCCTGGCCAAATGTCACCTATATGCATACAGTCAACCAAAAGTCATGTTTGTTATGTCATTCCCTTTTAAGAATCTTCAGCATATTTTAATTCCTTAGCTTCACTTAATTAAGCATAATGTGTTCAGTAGCTATGTTGGAATTCCCTGATCTTGCTAGTAGGAATCTCTATATAGTACTAGACATTAATATCCTCCATTATTCAGTTCTGGTTTGTTTCCGCTCTAGAAAATGACATGACTATCTTCCATCCAAAGGGATGAAACTTGTACTTGCTTCTTTCATTCTACATGCTATTTTCCTTGGCTGAAATCTTTTTTCCAAATCTTTCTGTTTTCAGTGTCTAGCTCACATTCATTCCATCTTCAATGGGGCTTAGTAGCAATGTTTTACTCATTATGTTCAGGGCTCCACAAAAAAAGCTTTATATATATTAACTTCCTAGATTCTCACAAAACACTATGAGAAATATATTTTATTCCTATTTTGTAGATGAGGAAATTGAAGCAAAAGAAGTTGAGTAATTTTTCTACGGTTACACTGCACAAACCAGGATTTGAACTCAGACAGTCTATCTCTAAAATATAGCTCTTTATCACTATTTCTCACTGACAGATTTTTTTTGTATTATTTCTCTATATATTTATCTGCTACTGTTCTAAATTTTTGTAGTATACTTTCATTAAAATAGATATTGAAGTGTTTAATAACATGAAATATTATATTATATTCTAGACCTTATAGTAATATAAATGAAAGTATTTATTTATATAATATCTACCAAGGAGGAAACTGAGGCACAGAAAAAATCATGTTACTTTCTAAAAATTCACCAGAATTTCATTAAAAATCAGATCTCCTAATTCAGAGCTCTATCTACTGCATAGTTACCACCATCTTTCATGGTAAAAGTAAACAGAAGAATGTTATTTTTCTTTTCACTTGTAAAACAATCTTCAATCTGTCCTCTATATCAGTGGCCCCCAACCTTTTTGGAATCAGGGACTGGTGCTCCAATGAGAATCTAACTGTCGATGATCTGAGGTGGAGCTGAGACTGTGATGCGAGCACTGGGGTGTGGCTGCAAATACAGATGAAGCTTCACTCAGTGACCTGCTGCTCACCTCCTGCTATGCAGCCCAGTTTCTAACAGATCTCTGACTGGACTGCTCCATGGCCTAGGGATTGGGGTATCCTGTTCTATATTTCTCAGCAATTATAATGAAGTGATATTCTATTCTTATTTCAAACTAAAATTAAAGAAAACCCAACTGTTTTTTTCTTTTTTTTCACTGCACAGTCATTTGCTGTTTAACAATGGAGGTACCTTCTGAGAAATATGTCATTTGGTGATTCCATCACTGTGAGAACATCATACAGTACACTTACACAAAGTAGGTAGTATAGCCTCCTGCACAGCTAGGCTGTATGATATAGCTCATTGTTCCTAGGCTATAAGCTTGTGTAGCACACACTGTACCCGAGATTAAATCAAGCACAAGAGAAAATAATGCAATCAAGAAACACAGTAAACACAAGATATATGAGGCTGATTTCAGTGTATCATGGAATACTGTTTTACAGGGATTTTTTTATGAGTAGAAACAGTACACTCACTCTAAGATGATGATTAGAAGTGTAGTGTAGTAAATATATAAACTAATAACACAGTTGTTTATTATCATTATCAAGTCTTATATGCTGTATGTAATTGCATGTGCATACTTTTATACTACTAGCAGCACAGTAAGTTTGTCCATATCTGCAGCACCACACATACATGAGTAATGAATTGTACTGCAATGTTATGATGGCTATAATGTCACTAGGCAATAGGAATTTTTCAGCTCCATTATAACCTTATGGGACCACAGCGGTATATGAGGTTTGTCATTGACCAAAATGTAATTAAGTAGCTCATGACTATAATTTAATTCCCATATTTAATTTCTTTTACATTAATGAGTGAATCCTCTAATCTCTTTAAGTCAGAGCTACAAAAATTGTCTTCTGCTAGTTTATTTCATTCCACTTCCCATTTTGATAAATCCCATCTTGTCTGAGAAATTTCTGAATTTGTCAGTTGAGCAATTTGGGCAAATTCCCTTATCTTTATGGGCCTTAATATCCCCTTTCTAGTTCCTACCAGCATTAAAATGAGTCCCTCTCCTTTACCCCTGCCCATACTATAACCCCTTCTGGGCAAGCCATTATTTCTAATTCTGAGTCTTTCATCTTTGAACTATGGAAATCCCTTAGATTTCTTTGTACTCCAGCATCCCTCTCTTTCTGCTGCTTGTTGCCCTTTCTCTCTCTGCCTTCTGTCCCTTTTCTGGGTTATATAGTGAAAGTGACTCTCCATTTACCTCAGTGATTTCAAGCAGGCTGACATACATGATGCTCCACTCTCCATGCAGGACCATTCTAGTCAAAGTGTGCTAGTCTGCTCTCACCAGCTCTTTATCATTTCCTTTTAGTTATTGCTGCTATATCTCATGATTAGTTATAAAGCTTTCCCCAGGTGTGATGTTCTGCCTGTAATAATACAGTGTACAATAGCAAAAATCTCTCTCATTTCCAATTCCCCATTAATGCCTCTCTCGTTATTCAAAGGCCAGGAAAGATTCTGTCCCTCCCATGCACTGACCTGCAATAGACCAGTCACTGATTTAGACATAAATCACCTCATTCAAACCTCATAACTTTATATAATTTCTCCTGCCATCATCCCCATTTTACTGCTGAGATACAGACCTAGAAATTAAACAACCTGCTAGATAGTAAATGATGTGGAAAGCAGAAATGGTCTACTATTTCTTATATTACCAGTGTGCTTATCTTACCATCTGCTAGAACCTAAGCTCTGGAGAACCAGGATCTCATACATATTGCTTATGTCCCTATTTCCAGGACTGAGCATGGCATCTGCAAACATAGTAGATGCTCAATAATCATTTTTCAAATGAAGATAGCATATTTCCAAAGAGAGGAAGCTATTTCTTCATCTAAAGTTGTAGCTTTAGTAGCTGTATTTTAATTCAGAGCCACACACCTAAGTGTATTTAATGATGCAGTTGTGATGAGTATGCTCATAGCACTCTATAATTAGAAATTATTAGTATAATTAATTGCTTTAGACAGCAACTTATTTTAGCTTATATTTAAGAAAGCTTTTATTTAGCTTAATATAAAGAAAGGAATATATTGAAAAGCAAAGTATTTGCTTTTAGAGTTTTGGAAAATAAGAACACGTACATATAAACCTTATTTACTTTCTCCCTTAAGATCAAGACACTTTTAATACTAAATGATGCTTGCTGCATGGTTATTATTTTTTAGTTGCATATGTGTGTATACCTACTATGTTAGTTACTATTATTTAATTTAGAAGAATTAAAGTACTCTGGTTAATTGACCATTGATAATATTAATGGCTCATTTAATAGCACAAACTTGGAGTTTTAACATTTCATAAAAGTGGTTTAAAATGGCCAATTAACTTTGGGAATAAAATCATACAATGTATCACTTTGTCAGAATAAAGAATTTCTGAAGTGATAACTTCTGTTAAAGAAAAGAGCCACTAAACAAACAACAACAAACATATTTATATAATATTTTGAATAAGAACACACAATCCAATCCAGCAATCTAGTTATAACAAATGCATTCAACTGATGTCTCTTGACCACGACAAAAGTGAAATATATATAACTTTATGCAAAGTACGTAATAGAATTTGGAAAGAGATGTTAACCCTAATTTTTGATTAAAGACATATTTATTCTTCATTTTATTTTATTTTTTTGTATTTTACAACTGTTTTCACAAATGCTAGATTCACTGAGGAAAAAAAAAACGTTTAAGTAAAAGGCACAAACTTGCTCATCAGTTCTTAGGAAAATCCTTTTTGTCTCATGAACACTATCTGAGAAAAATGCACTAAATCTGCCTGCAAGGTGATATAATTAAATTCTGGAAGTAAATATCTGAAAATTAATTCTTCCAGAACTTACATGACATGCATTTATCTTGGATCATGTTTTTTTTCTTCAGTGAGTAAGATAGTCTCAAAAAAAAAAAAAAAAAAAAAAGATAAATCTTACCTAGGGAGATGCCATATTTGATGGTGAAGGTCCCAGGTAAGTTGCCAACAAAAATAACCACTTCTGCTACTATGTAAGAAAAATGGTATTTTTTATGCTATCAAAAATATTTGAATAACAGAGTCAACTTGGAATTTTTAAACTATAAATAAAGAATATCCTCCTTCTTTTTGGAGGTTTTTAAAAAATCAAATGTTACCCAAATACCCAAGACAATTTTGAGAAAGAACAAAATTATACCTGATATCAAACTATACTACAAGGCTATAGTAATCAAAACAACATGGTAATGGCATAAAAACAGACACATTGATCAAAAGAGCAGAATAGAGAGCCCAGAAATAAGCCCATGACTATATGGTCATTTAATTTATGATGAAGGAGGCAAGACTATACAGTGGGGTAAAGACAGTCTATTCAATAAATGGTGTTGAGAAAACTGGACAGGTTCATGCAGAAAAATAAAATTAGACTGCCTTCTTATATCATATACAAGAATAGACACAAAATAGATTAAAGACTTAAATGTAAGACCTGCCTGAAACCATAATATTCCTAGAACTCTTAGTTTACGTAGACAGTAAACTCTCTGACACTGCTCTTAATAATATTTTTTTCTGATATATCTTCTCAGGTAAAGGAAACAAAAAAATAAAAAGTAAACAAATGGGACTACATTAAACTAAAAAGTTCTTGCACAGCAAAGAAAACTATCAACAAAATGAAGACAACCTACTGAATGAGAGAAAGTATTTGCCTTTGATGCATCTGATAAGAGATTTCTATCCAAAATTCATAAAGAACTCATACAATTCAACACCAAGAAAAGCAAACTCTAATTCAAAATTGGACAAAGGGATGGAATAGACATTTATCTGAAGAGGACATGCAGATGGCCAATAGGCAGATGAAAAGATGCTCTTCACTAATTATCAGAAAAGTGCAAATTAAAATCACAAAGAGATATCACCTCACACCTGTCAAAATTGTTATTATCAATAAATCAAAAAACAAATGTTGGTGAATACATGGAGAAAAGGGAACCATTGTGAATTGTTGGTGGGATTGCAAATTGGTACAGCCACTATGAAAAATGGCTTAAAGTTTCTTCAAAAAATTCAAAATAGAACTACATTATGACAAGCAATTAAATTCTGAGTATTTATCCAAAAAAAACCAGAATAGTAATTGGAAAAGACATATGCATCCCTATATTCACCACAGCATTATTGATTACCAAGATATGGAAGCAACCTAAGTGCCCATCAATAGACAATTGGATAAAGAAGTCGTGGTGCATATGTACAATGGAATATTACTCAGCCACAAAAAATGAAATCTTACCATTTGCAATAATATAGATATACCTAGGTATATTATTCTCTGGTTGATAAGCCATGCTGACTTCATAAAAAAAATTCCGAACTAGTAAATAGTTATAACACTGACACTTATTGAACTCCCACTATGTTCAGACATTTGTTAAGCATTTTACATGCATTATTTCTTTCAATCCTGACATTGACCCATTTTATAGTTGAGAAAACAAAATCTTTAAGGGGTTAACAAAACTTGCTGAAAAATACAGCTAAGTGTTAGGGCTGCCTTCAGACCATGTCTACATGCCCTCTTCGGGGACTGTAAGCCTGTATATTTAACTGCAGAGATTGCTGATGAAAAAATAATCATTTGCTGTGCATGATCCAAGGTACTTTTACCTCTAGAAGCTAGTCCAACCAACTTCCTGTATGCCCAAATGTAGATATCTCAAGATAGAGAGAGAGACAACTCCCTTGCCAGACCTTGGGTCGAGGGAGGTACTAAAATGTAGTTTTGGGTTCTCCTCATTTTCCCTCTCTTTTTTCTTTCTGCTTCCGCTTTTAGCTGAATTCTATCAATTCTTCAAATTTTGAGCGTTGTGATAATGGAATAGGATCACACATAAGGGTAAGCAGCTCTTTCTCCCATCTGTGCGTTGATGCTAGTATTGATAAAATTTATGAGAAGTTTTTAGCTTTCTCTTTAAGTATACTTGTTGTTGATGATGATGATGATGATGATGATTAAAAATCACAAAAGTAGGATGCCAGAACTCCAGCTGTAGTTATGTAACCCTTTCTGCTCATCTGGATGGATTGAGAAGCTTCTGTCATTTGCCTCATGAATCATGTCTGTTAGACACAGCAGAACCTGGCCCACAGGCTGTGTGTCTCTTGGAAGCTCTCCAGGAAGACTGTCTCTATTTTTAGTATTGCTTGCACTCACTGGAGAAAAGAATAGGCTAAATATCTAGAAAAAATAAAGGTGCAGTAAAGAAAGGATACAGCAGGAACACTATAAATACATGCGGAATCTTGGCACGAATGACATTTCACAAAGCCTTCTGAGGAGATTTAGACTCTGCTTGAACATTTAAAGCAACTTCTGATCACACTTTATTTTGAAAACAGATTCAAATAGGCTTGGAATATGCACATGTAATCCAAAGGGTATCTGAAGGAACAAATGCTTCAATTGTATTCTCTGGCAGAGGTCTTCAAAGACTGAGTTAATTTTTAGATAATGTAAAATTAGTTATGTGATTGATAAGTGTTTATTATATTTCTATCATGTTTTACTTCCTTCTAAATAAGCTTTGACACAGAACATGAGGCTACAGTTTCGGATGTGAAGGTTTGTAGGCCATAGCTGGTGCTAAACTTTGGGAAGGACCTGCTTATTGAAAGGATGTTGCACAGGTTGGTTTTGTCCTGGGGATACCAATAGGCTGGTATTTTCCAAACTGTATTCTGCAGAGCAGTCTCATGTAGTGATCAAATGTAGTGTCTATGGCTATATAAATTTAGAAAGCACTATGTCCTATGCCCCCTACCATAGAGATTTATAATGCATATCAAAGTATTTTAAGGGCAATGAAAATTGTATAATTAAGAAATGGTTAATTCTGTCCCAACTCAAGATTTACCATTTAACCATGAGCTTATTTTTCAAGTACTAGTATTACTCTCACTATTGGTAGAGTTAATAAAAATGGGTAACATTAATTTAGCACTTACTTTATGTTAGACATTGTGTGGTAGTGAAATATGTATATTAACTCACTCCTCATCTCTGTCTAAATTGTAGTAGACATTACCATTATCACCATTCACAGATGAGGAAATAGAGGCACAGACTAACTTACCTAAGATCACACAAGAAGTAAGCAGTGGAGTCTGGCTTAAAATCCAAGTGGTCCCACACCCTGCCCAGTCTCTTCCCAAGTAAGCCAAAGTCACCCAGCCAGTGTCAACAAATGAGATGCAAGTCAGTTGTTACACACTGAGGGCTCAATTGATAAATTGATGGTAAAATTTGTTAAATGATTAAAATGTAAAGCCATTCTTTAAGCCATTCCAAAATTTAAAGTTAAAATTCTGTTTGAACAGTATGTATGTAACTTTCTTAATTTAGCTGTTTGTACTTTTAGCAAATGAAGACTGGGAATAACATGTAGCATCTTACTATTGAATCACTTCATTTGGTCTGTGATTAATCAAGATTAAAGCTCTTCTGTTGTTAGTGCATGCAAATTATTTGTAGTTCTTTCACTTTAATGTTCTTATTTCTTTCCACGAGTTTTCTACTAGTATAGAAGTTACAGATGATTGCTATTGTTATTTATGTTTTTTCCTATTAGGTATTGACATTTTCTAGGTTTCTCTTGATTTATTTATATTTTATTAATAGTTGATGTTTAAAATTAGTCAAAGTCTGAGAGAGCTTTATAATAATTATTATTGGTTTACATCAATTTTTATTTCTGATAAAAAATAATCAAAACTGTATTGTTTAAATTAATTTATTAAAGAAACTATAGGCTTTTGCCATTTAAAAATCATTTTTATAGAGCTTTAACATTTTTCATTATTAAATTAAATAGAACTTAATAGTCCAACAACCAGAAAATCAATTTTCTGAACTATAAAGATCACAATTTCTCTTGAGAACTTTATACTTAAATGAATTTAATTTTTACTTGACATTTATTTCCCATCACAATTGAAATGTTTTTGATTAAAGCTAAAGTCATAAGATTTTTAAGACAAAGAATTCACCAAAAAAAAGTTGACATGAATAATTAGGCAGCATGAGGATTCTTTTAAATCTCAGTTTTAATGCCTGATACTTCTGCAATATTCATGACTCATTTGCATGAAAAGTTATCAAACAATTTGCCACAAACAAGCTGCATTGGTGCCTAGTCACAAAATAGGAAAATATTTAAACTTTAAGTATATACAAGGGCAAAATGTGAAACAAAGTTTTTCTATAAGGTTTTTATAACAGTATAGGTAGAGCTGAAGAAACTAATAATAAGAGCACACCATTACCATTAAATTCAAAGTACTTTTAAATTCTGGTTGCAAGAAAAAGTCTTACTTCAAAAAATTAAAAATAGAATTACCATATTATCCAGCAACCCCACTAATGGGTATACATGGAAACAAAATCAGAACCTCAAAGAAGCATTTGTGCTCTCACATTCATTGCAGCATTATTCACCGTAGTCAAAATATGAAAACAGCCTAAGTATCTATATCTGTGGATGGATGAACTGATATAAAAAAAAGTGTATAAATACATATACATGAACACAAAATGGAATATTATTCAGCCATAGAAAAGAAAATACATGACAACATGGGTGGTACCTGAGGGCCTTATTCTAAGTGAAATAAACCGGGCAGAGAAAGACAAATACTATGTGATCTCACTTATATAGAGAATTTTAAAAAGTTAAATTCATACAACCAGAGATAAAATGGTGTTTGCCGGGGGGTAAAGAGTACAGGAGGATGGCAAGTTGTTGATCAGGATACGAACTTTCTGTTATAAGACAGATGGGTACTGGAGATCTAATGTACAGCATGGTAATTATCAATTAACAATACTATATTGTACACTCAAATTTTTCTAGAAGAGTAGATCCTAAGTGTTCTTAACATACACACATGTAGCCATTTGAGGTGGTAGATGAGTCAATTAACTTGACTGTGGTAATCATATCACAATAATATATACAATGTTTATCTGTCAATCATATCTAAATAAAACTGGGAAAAAGTGACGTCTCTCACATTTTTGAGAACTGGAATGAATTTAGCTAAAATTGCAAAAAAAAAAAAAAGAAACCCATTAAATTATGTTATTTACTGACTAAGCTTATTATGGGTTCAAAACAACTAAATTTGGAAAAAGCGAAGTTAAAATGGTTTATCAGTAATGTTTAATGAGCATTTTATTAAAATTTTGAAGAAGACTTATAAACATTAATAAAACAATATCTGTGCATGCTTGAAGACAAGCTTCATTGCTATTTTTAAATAATTGATATGAAAAATTGATAAGAAATACATATACAGGCATCATCACAATTATTTTCAATATTATATTTTTACTTGAAAGGAAAGGGCAAATCATAATCATTAGAGCTAAAAACTTAGAACTCCCTTGATGTATAATTTAAAAAAATTAAATTTTGGTGGATGACAAGAAACTATAGTGAATGTAGTCAACTGGAGAAAAAAATAATACATACACTACTGATATTTTATGTCATCTACTTGTGGTAATAAAGAATTAGAAGAGATCATTATTAAATTGTCTTCTTCAAAATTTACTTGTAGCTATTTCAAACATAAATGCCTGATAAAAGACATTATGCTCTTGGAAGGAACCTTATTTAAAATATTAATATATTTTATTTGGACATTTTATTAAATTTTAATTTTTTGAAGTAAATTTAACACTTAATATTCTACCTTAAACATTGTATTTTATTTTTCTTATAATTTTAAAATAAGAAAATGCAATTTTTTTCAATAAGCCTCATACAGATGTCCCCAAGTGTTATGAAAAGTATTGGGATTCCATATACAAAGCTACACTCTATCAACATCACACACACACACACACACACACACACACACACACGCACACACACACGTGCTCTCAGAAACCCTGGCCTGGTCATTCTGTTCTACCCAGGATAGTAACACCATTATCTGGGTTCCCAAAATTCTTTAGCATGGATAATAACTAACAAATTAATATTAATATCATGTTCCACTATACCTAACCTGGTGGTTGAAAATGGTCCAAATGAATTTTCTAGGCAGTTCAATGTTCTCTCAAACTATCAAAGGATATAAGTAACCTTGCCAAGAATCTAAGTAACCTTTCTCCCTGCTTGTACATGAGCAGGGAGGAATGGGGAAGGAGGGTGTTCTGCAGCCCCACCCCTTCCATTGTACAAATTAGCATTTACTTCTTATCTCAGGGTTGTTTCCTATCTCTAATTCTAAACTATTCATGCTTTCCTTTTCTGGAAGGTTAGATAATCTAACAACACCCACAATAATGTAGCTCCTTAGGATCCAAGTTTTAATTCCAATTAGACATTGTGGTCTACTAGTGACGCTCACAACACCAAAGGCAATTTAAATTTAACAACTTACTCTCCAGAGCTTTGTCTAAGCCCCTCTTATTTCTCTATTTTCTCTCTCCAATTTGTGCTATAAAAAGAGTGGTTTATTTTGTTTTTTTGTTTGTTGTTTGTTAGTTTTCTAAACCTTTGGAACCCTCTCTTTAAACAAAATATTAGGAGAAGCCCAATGAATAAAACAGAAAGATCACATAGTACTGTTGAAGCCAGGAAGTAACTCCATGAAATTCCTGTATTAAAGATATTTGAATTGTAGCTCTATTGTTTTGTGATCTTTCTACTGTGTTACAGATTTTTTCAAGTATTCTTGGAAAATATATAAATTGGTGCTTCTCAAACTCTGCTGAACATCATATACATCAGCTAGGGCTCTCCTTAAAATACAGATTCTGATTCAAGATGTCTGGGGTTAAATCAGGGAGTCTGTATTTCCAGCAGGCTCCTAGGTGATGATACACAGCTGGGCCTTAGACCACATGTTGAGTATCAAGGTCCTATGTTACTAGCTGTAGATTAAACCCTGTGGCAGATACAAGAAAGTATACATTTTTATTTTCTGACTTTAAAGGACTCTTAAAAATAAAAATGTATCAATAAGAACTGATTAATAAGCAATAAAGCTTATTGCCTAACTCAGTGGCCTCCCTACTCAGAACGTGGTTATGTCAGGAAAGTCCCCAGGCTCTCTAGACCTATGTTTCCCCCATGTTTAGATTCATTTTGGTTCTGTGATTCTAAGGCAAAGTGATGAAATCTAACTGCGAGTGCAGAGTGGATTGAGAGATCCGGGAACAGTTAGAATATTTGTGGATAACTCATGTTAGATCTGGACTAGGAATTGGGTGGGGCATTGGGCAAACTCACAGCCTCCGCATGGCAATATTTGAGTCTATAGTGTTCAATGTGGAAATCATTCCCTCGAGTTTGCAACACTAATGCCTTCATAGTATTTGTCTTCATCAAAAAGAATGGGAAAGAATGTCAATATATAGCTATACACAGAGGTAGAGATAGAGAGATGTAGACCTATATAGATATATATAACACAGAGACATATAAATATACATACACACATTCAAATGAATGTTTACACATACATTCACTTGCCTGGGCAAAAGTCAAAGAGGATGATTTTTTAATTTTGTGTGTGGTTTCACGATTTGATAATTATTTTTCTACCTTAAAACCTATGCTAATGGTGTGATGACCAAAATTAAAAAAATAATAATAATAAATAAAAGAGAGAGAGAGAAACATAATATCACAGTGCACTTTTCTCACCCATTCTGTCAACAAAATCTTGGACAATCACACTGGCCCCTCTTCTGATTCTGGGCCAGATGAATCCCCTATCTAATCCTGATTACCAGATAAACTAATAGTGCCTGATACTGGAGTGTGGGGACAAGATTTCATTGGCACATCCCTACAATGATGTCCCATTCAGGGAACTGAGGAAACAAAGGGCTCTAGACAACACTGGAAAAACTCTTAAGAGGGGACCCCAAAAATACCAAAACTCAGATTCTGAAAAGAGGAATAATCAATACGGGCCTGTATGTAACTCAGAGTGCAAATATACTCAGAAAAAAAGGAGGAAGGTCACTCCAAGGTGGGAGAAAGACTAAGGGTAAGTACTATACTTGGCTTTAGGACACCACTTTGGTTTTAGTGCAAGAAAAACTTTCTACTGCTGAGTAGCTTTCCCCTTCACTTGTGAGGCACTGCCCAGGTATCCAACAGGGAGAGCTGTAATCAGAAAATCTCTTGGAGTGTCCTGGTAGGGCTGTACTACAGAAGTGCTGCAGGCCCTTGGGGATGGGTCATCTGCATTGTGAGTCTTAAAGGTAAGTGGAAGGAGTGGTCTCCCTGAGGACCTGGAGGACTTTCCCTGTTTCATGAGGTGGCTTGTGCTTTCTATTTTTTTGTTTTTGTTTTTGTTTTGGCTGTTTTGGCCCAAAGATGCCTGGTCAGCTTAAAGAGTCTTAATTCCATGTAAGGAGAAAGAAGTCTAAAGAACATTCGAGAGCAGCCCCAGGTACGCGGATGGAGCCAGAGCTTTGATAATGCATGTGGTGTTTGCACTCAATCCTCTCTGTGGCCTGGATTCTGATTCTAAATCTTTGCAGCCACAGAGCACAATACAGCCACAAGCATGCCTACTTATTTTTCAGTTTTCTCTAGTACACTGTCAGCTTTTTAAGAAATATTTTGTCATTGTATCTTCCAGGCCTGGTACAAAGCTATTTAACAAATAGTTATTTAATGAATAAATGAGGGTAATATATGATATATGATATTTATTAGTATCTTAAGTTTTAAATCAGTTCTTATGTTACTAGTACATGTAATACTAATTAGACTCAGTTGTTATTGCCATTTGTATTAGAAAATAACAGGCTTTATTTTCTTGCAAACATACTCTTCAGTCTTAGAATTTTTATTTGTTTGGCCAGGTATCAGAATCACCTGGATGTTGGTTAAAAATTCAGAATCCAGGGTCTGGGAGCTGAGCATCCGCATTTTTAATGCCTTTGCAGGTGATTCTCAGATGATGTTAAAGTTTGAGAACTACTATTAGTCAATCTGTTTAACGATGTTCAAATCCTAGTTTTGTATATTGTCTGTCTAAAAATGTAAGGTAACATCTAGGAACTTTTTTTAAAACAACTTTTTCTCTTCTGAAGATTGTAAAATAAAATAGAGAAGTGAAGAGTAAGGGTGATGAAGGTGGACCGATCAATAGCTGTTCTGTTTCTCATGAGGGTAAACTGGTAGTGACGATACACTGTGGTTGGAGTCAATTGATTTTGTTCAAGGAAGTTTTCCTGTTCTTCAGTGTTCAGTTAATGTTTTTTACAGATTCCTTTCAGTGTGCTGTTTTACAAACCATCAGAGGTATTTAGAAGGGCCAGGGGTCTTTCTAAGCATACAAGGCCTTAAGAACTTTGAATCTCTTGGGTAAAAGTAGTTTTCAGTGAATTATTTGTTCTTCTGATAAAAAATAAGACAAACTACTGCTAACCTCTGGAATCTAACATTCCTGTTCATTGCTTTGAAGCCAGGATTTTTCAGATTCTTAATGTACTCTTACTAATCAAGGTTTTAATTTTCTAATATGTATCAAATAAATCTCTATTAATTTGTCAGTTTTAAGTACAGAACACTAAAGAAAGAATATCTGTAACCACAGATGCTGTCAGACTAAATTATTTGTAATTATCTGGGTATTGTTATAAAGAATATGCTGTGATATTACTATCTTTCAGTACAAAGTAGTCACGAAAGAGTACACACTGAATAAAAAGAAATTGGCGGAACTGTCTTTTAATTCATTTCCTCTCTGCTAGAAATATAAATGGCTCTCAGACTTTTCATGTGGATTGTACATTGGACACCAATGAGGTTGTTCAGCCCTAAGGCCAAAAAGAAAGCAAAAATAGATGATGGCTCTTTTTTGAAAACAGTGAAATTCATGTTCTCCTAATCAAAAACAGTAAAAAATAGCTATTTTCATTTTTGTGTTTCCATGACCCTTGAGTCTGGTGACCCTGTTCCCTGGAAACTCAAACAGCAAGTAAAGACAGTGTGTGAAAAGGGAGCTCCTCTGTGGAAGGGTGGAGAATATTGTTTTTATTTTTTAATCAATGTATATCAAATATACAAAAACATATAGGTAACTACATAGCTCAATGAACTGTCCACAAATCCCCACATCTTTGTAACAGCACTCAGGAAAAGAAATAGACATAATCACCATCTCAGAAAGCCATCCCTTATGTCCCTGTTTATGAACTACTCCTCAAAAAGATAACCATTACCTGGCCTCTAACATCATGCTTAGTTTTCCTTTGTTCAGTTCTTTTTATAAACTGAATTCTATAGAATATATGCTTTTGTGGTTGGCTTATTTGCTCAAGATAACGTTCGCAAGACTGATATATATTTTTGTGTGTAGTTGTGGTCCATTCATTCCTATTGCTCTATATTACAGTTTATGAAATACCACAATATATGAATTCTTTCTATTGGTGATGGACAGTTGGGTACATACAAATTTGAACAACTAAAAGTAATACTACTACTCAACTCATTTTATGAGGACATCTAAATCACTTTCAAGAAACTTTTTACTTTGATTTAAAAATTAAATGTCTACATTCACATTGTAGGAAAAAGAAGTCACTCCCGCAGAATAGATTTGACCATAACTGGTTCAAATCAGTATCTTGAAGCATAATATTAGTTTAAACAAAGCTTCAAAGTTAATGCACTTTATCCAAAAGGTAGAAATTGATTCTTGTTGCAAACATAAGCTTATTTTTTCAAGGGAGCCATCATTATTGATAATTGGAATTTTATCAGTCACAGAAAAGTATTTAATTTTAATAGCCGTGGTCGCCATACACCTCACACTGTACTCATTTGAAATTATACACACATACACACACACACATACATATATATATATGTATATATATATATATATACACACACACATACATATATATATACACACACACACACATATATATGTGTATATATATATATATTTATATCCTTATATTACTTCTATTACTACTAAAAATAAAAATTAAAAAAAAAACTTGAGAATATGCAGTTGGAGGAAGTCTTAGCACAAAAGACTTTTGGATTAATAAAAAAGGTGAAGGAGGAAAAAAAACAATAAGATTAGGACAAAGTAGTCACGGATTAAGATGGGTCTGAAATAGTGAGATACACACTGTCTAAGAATTTGCCTAGACTGCTGTGTGCTGTTTTTTAGATCATCATTTTTCATCTCTTCCAATCCACATGAGGAAAGAAGAGCGCTGAGTTATTCTGTGGATTGGAATGGCCTATTCTGGGATGTGGCCAATATGGTAATAGGAGTACATCAGCTAAGGCACAGGGTATTGGGAGCATTGAATTATAGAGATAAATCTGGACCACATGTGATTTTACACCAATTTATTTTCGTGAGCTAGTTTTGGCATTTCTCTTTTCCTCTTCCTTAATACTGAAACACATCACAAGACTGATACAACATATTGGGGGTTTTGATACCTAGAAGGATCTCCATAACCAATGAATTTTCTTGTCTTCCAGGAAACAACTGGAGGTTAGAGGAGAGAAAAGTCTGACAATCATTTTTAATCTTCCTGGCTATAACTCTTCTGAAAGAACCTGAAAATATTGGGCTGGGAAGCAGATTAAATTCAATGTGAGAAGAGTCCTAGAATGACAGCTTTTTCAGTCTTCTCATACCAGTTATTAGCCACATTCAACACTGTTTTCTAGTGTTGTCTAAGAGATATGACCAAACTTTAGCATGGCTTCTAACAACTTAAGGCCATGTCACTAAGATGACCCAGCTTCCCTTAAAATGCCTTAAAAAGGTATTTGTTTCTTTTGACAATGCCAATTATTGATGCTCTTATGAGTTTTAGATCCTATCAACCCTAATCTGTGATACCAAATACTCCTTGTGATTTTGTCTATCAGGACTCCTGCCCTCCTGATAGTTCTGATCTCCACTAATGTGTTCTCTAGGACTTTTGTTACCTGCCTGAATCTCCAATAGTGCAGGCTTCTAGGCCTTAAAATGTGCCTGTTGACTTTTGCTCCATTTCTTCTCATGGCCTTGTAGTGGGTAAGTTGCATGTAGAACTATTTAAATAGACAATAGGGGACACATCATATACTAAAATAGATAAGAAATTTATCTCTAATTCCTATCCCCCAAATAAGAATAAATTTTAAAAAATACAACCTAGAAAAAAAGGAATTCTTTCTTAATTTTTAAAGAAAACTATTTTTTTCATTTATATTCATCCATATCACATTCAACTACCCAATTTGAAAGAATTATATTGTTTATCTTTAGGAAAATATCTCATCATTCCTATTTATTTCTGTTAGTTCTTGAAAATTAAAAAAAAAAAATTAATGGCAAGGTTGTTAGGTATGAAGTTAGGTAGAAATTCTGACAAGATGGGTTTTTCAATCTTGTCCCCAGTTGTATGATTATACAGGAATCTATCATATAGCACAACATGCTGGAATTTCCTCTGTTCTAGTCCTGTAACAGTCTTTAGACTGACTAAAGGAAACAAATGGTCCCTTAAATAATCTAGAAAAATGATCCAAATCTCTCAAATTTAAACCACTCTCATTTTAACTTTGTAGCATTTGCCTGCCAACCAGAAAGTAAGGAAGTAATAATAGAATAATTTTTATTGCCAGCATCATATTTTTACTACTCTTCATTAAATATAATATTGATAAAAAGTTATTAATCAAGCCTTAATGATGTGCTATGGACTGAAAATATATATACTTAAGCCAAAAAATAATAATATAGTTTAATCTGAAAATTCTTGCCTTTCTCCTTTCTTATTTCCCTCCATATCTGACTAATTGACAACTATTTGTTGAGAAGGTATTCTCCATCTACATATGCTGAGCAGTAATAAGACCCAAACTGTTATACTATTACTATGAAACAAAACTCTAACCAATGAGATGCTTAAAATATAGTTAGTGAGATAAAACTTGCATGTATAAAGTAATTAGCAAATAAGGCTGTGCACATTAAGTGAAAATTGCATGAAAACTTTTTGTACTCCTGTTTCAAGTGTCTGTAAGTACTATATCCTGGCTCCTGTCAATGTCAGAGAAGAAAATGTAAGAAATAGAACGTATGTTCCTTATTTGAAGAGCTCAGAATTTAATTGGAGAAAGAAAAAATAATATATTGTGAATATAGCCAACATTTTACATGTAAATTGCAAAATTTCTAGAAATTTCTTAGGTCTCAATAGCTTTATGTGGGAATTCCATACAATGAAAATAGATGAACTTATATTTTTAAGACTGTTTTAATTCCCGCACAATTCTGTACTGGTTATTTACACTACATGAAAGGCTAGAAAAGAATCAACCAAAAATTGCAGAAGTTTGGGAGGGTATTGATATTACATATCTCAGGCCAATTGTCCTTTTCTAGACCTATCCTACACAGACTACCTTGATCCTGGTGCACCTAAAATAATACATAAAATATGTGACTTACTTCTCTTTTAGTTAAATCTAACCTCTTTAGAGAAAGATGGTTAAACAGTTTGCAAACCTGTAGTAATGATCACCATAAATCAGTAAGAATGAGTTCAAGATGTAATTACTAAGATTCTAGAAATTTTACCACTTGATCAACCTAGAATTCTTTAGACCAGGATAACTGTATATCTAAATCAAATTGTGACTCTCTAAGACAAAATTTTCTATATTTCTCATATATGATATGAATATGATATAAACTTTTATTATTGCTAGAATACTGATCTTGCCAATGTCTAATTCCCTTGATTTTAATTACTAAATGCAAAGTAAATATATGAATACAAACACATATACATATATTATTTGGGGAATA
This sequence comes from Cynopterus sphinx, assembly GCA_030015415.1. NCBI lineage: Eukaryota > Metazoa > Chordata > Mammalia > Chiroptera > Pteropodidae > Cynopterus > Cynopterus sphinx. Next base: position 130,558,233 of record CM057379.1, read on the forward strand.
ATCCAGGGCTTTTAAAAATACTTTATTTCTAACCTCATTATAAACATGTTTTTAACCATCTTAAAACTCATGCAAGCCAAAAGGTGACTTAAAATTTTAACTTTAAAAAGAAATGAATTTTAATTTCACTTGCCAGAAAGAATACAATTATTCAATTGGTTTATATGAGAACTCTCAGAAGCAAGAAATTCTTTTCCATCATTACTGAAAAGTTTAATAAAATCCCAATGGGAATTAGAATGTTAAGTTCAAACAATTTTTTAAAAAGTATAACAGAAAAAGAGAAAAAGATGGAATAAAATTCCCACTTAATATAGTTGCGTTATTAAGTTCTTCAGGTACTGTAACAACACAACAATGCTTTTGATGTTTCTGTGTTGCTGTTAGTTCAGAGTGAAGCAATTTGTTCTCACTGGCCAATTAATCCAGAAAGATTATTGACAGGGAAGGTCAGGGAAGAATCTCATCTTATTCATGAAAGAAAAACAAAGGAAAATACTGCATGCCTGCCCTGATCACTTAATGGTACTCATCATTTAGTCTTGTTAGTTTGGATTTCTTTATCCTGGTCTTTTTGACCCATGATTACTCCTCTCTCCCAATTGTCTTTCTCTTCTTTACTTCTAGGAAAAGCTGTGTTTTGCTCCATCAACACATTTTACACCGTTGTTTACACAACTTTTTCCACACTGTGAAAGTGTCACATCGTTCATCTTTTCTCAATTTCCCATTCAACCATTGGGCCAACTCAAATATATAAAACACCTTGACCTTTTTCTTTCCTTGCTGTAAATTAAACAGGATGGAAGATAAAACCTAAGCACTAAAATACTGTATTGATTTTTATATGCAGTAAAAGCCCTTCCTTGTTTAATAAATATTCAGAATTTTAAACACTTGTGCATCTGAATAGCACTCTTGATCTTCACTCTTTGCCAATCCTACATTTGCCACAGATTATAACAAAGATATTTGAGATAATGGACTAAAATAGTAATAACCTCTGAGATTTCTCAGAGACTAGGTCTCTGCTACCAGCATAAATCTGCCTTTCTCATGAGGAAAGGACTACGTTTCTCTTTCTACCACCCATAGTTTATAGCTATTTCCACATCTAGTATAGTTATGGAAGCTCAGACATGATAATTAACCCATTTTTCGTTTTCCCTGAGAATACTCTCCAGTGGTGCTTGTGGCTGCAGCATTTACCCTGAGATAACTTGCAGATTACAGTCCTAAACTTACCCCTAAAGTTTGCCATGAAATATCTCACTTTTATTATAATTTCTGTATCGCTCTAGTATATTAATATTCTCTAGAAAAAAATGATATTCTATTTATAACATTCTGTTTTTAGTAGTCGTATTTCTATTTACAAATATATAGTAATTCTAGATTGAGGAAAATGTCAAATCCTAGAAAACACAACATTCCTACACCTGATGTTAATATCATTCCCAGTTTTTAGCTGAAGATTCATTTGATGAATCTGATTTAAGTATACATTTCTGTAACATTAGAATTAGAGATAAGTTTTGAGATAAGAACAGTTTTTATATTTTATTTTCACATTGAAAACCAGTCATATTTGCTTCAGCCTCAAAGAATGTGTTTATTTAAAATTAAATTAACTCTGGCAGTGACCTACATATTTTTTTCTGAATGGGTTTTTTTCCCCTTGCTATCTCTCAACTAAAATTCATGTATATTTTCTTTTTCTTTCATACCTTTCATCTTCATCTGAAATGCACACCAGAAATAGATTAGAGTTAAAAATCCAGAAGTTCTGAAATAAAATCAAATATTTCAAGGATATGATTTCATGAATTTTTTCAAGTGCTTTAAAAGTATCTGGAAATTCCCCTTTAAAATCCCAACAAAATTGTTTTCTAATTTCTACGTCCTCACCTGTTTGAGTCCTTCTTTCCTTTACATCAGCATTCAGAATACATTTTAAAGTTCTCAATTTTACTTTTTTCTTTTTCAATAATTACTAAAATTACAAGAGTTCTATTATCTACACATCTTCATGGCAAATGTTCACTATTTCAGACACATTAAGGCTAAATAGCCTTTTGTGGACAAGCCTCAGGGGAAATGTAACTGCCATTTGTAACAATTTTTTGCAGGGAGATGAAATGTGAGTTCCAAACAACTGATTTACAAATGAACATTTGGTAAGCCACCCATTTGTAAGTGGAAGACTTCTCTTACCCCATATTTTCTGTATTCTAAGCTATAACCCTGGCAAAGTCATCCAATGGTCCTAGAATGGTCCTAGCAAGAATATCTTCCAGATGGACAAGATGTGGTCAGTACCTTCAGGTAGCTGGTGCCAGGACACATTACACCTTGGAAAGATCTGAATCCCTCATTACTTCTTTTGAACTCTAACTCAAAAAGGCAGACCTAGACAATGTGACATCAAATTCATCCTGGCCACTAGGCTTAGATCTTAGAAAACTAGCTTAACTTCCTAGTTTTTACACTTAGATAATGAGAAAATAATCTGATGGAATATTATAATAATCAAAGGAGTATATATAGAGTCTTTAATATCATCCTAAATTTAAAATAGATGGCTAGCAAATTGGGATATTATTATTAATGATTCAAAATATTAATCAGAAAGTCTCAAGAAGAAAATTGAATTAATTTAACAAAAAATAAATATTGAGCTGTATTATCTATGTATCAGTTTGAAAGGCACAATGGGAATATATAATTTGACAGAAAAACAGGGTAGTAGAGTTTTAACCAACTGTATGTGTCCTGTGGACATATATTTTGTCTCTCACAGTATTTAACAATTTAAATTCAAGTAAATATTTAGAAATAAATTTTTCATGTAAATCTAAGTTTTCAGATTCTCTTGAAAAATGTAGGCTCATTTTTCTGCATGGCAATAATCAAGTGGAGCCGAAAAGCAAGTGTTTTCTATAAGGACTATTAGGCCTCCTTATCACCACAATCTTCATTTGTAGACTTCAATTATTTACTTATAGGTCTCTCTAAACAATTGAGTTTGCAACCCTTGTTTTGGATAATGATTTTAAAAAGATATCATGTAAATAGTCTTTTACCACTTACTATTTTCATAAAATATTCTATTTTAAACTTTAGGAAGTCAAAATGAATTGATATGAGAAGAAATTAACAATTAGATGGACATCTATTGGTGCAGAACTGAACTAGCCACTAAAGAATTATTTTTTAAGTAATTAGACAACAGTTTATACTCTATATCTTAATTAATAATAATAATAATTCACATTTACTAGTGCTTAGGGCCAAAGTCTATTCTAAGCTTATTTCCTACATTAATTTATTTAACTCTCTTGACTACTTTTTGAGGTAGGTACTAGTTTTATTTTTCCTCCAGTTAGCACAAAAGAGAATTTATTTCCCCAATAAATTAAATGAGCTGCCTAAAGTCACACAGCTGGGAAATGACAGAGTCAGGACTCAAGCTAGGCAGTCTGACTCCAGGACCAATGCTCATAACTATCATGAAATATAGACCTTATGGTATGGTTCTTCCTTTCCCTGATAATTTAAAATACCACAATTGTAATATGCTTAAATTTGTGTTTGTGTGTGTGTGTGTGTGTGTGTGTGTGTATGAATAAACCCCACACATGTATACATATGTGATTATGCTATTACTTTCATTGATAAAATACATATAGTCAATATCAGACTACTTTAATTATTGTGGTTTTACAGAATGTTTTGACACACTTCTTGGCTAATCTTAAAAATTTTATCCTCCAAATAAATTTTAGAATAAGTTGTGTCAGGTCCATAAAAAAATCATATTGGGATTTAAATTGGGATTATCTCGAATTTATAAATTAATTTTAGGAGAATTGTCATCTTAATAATATTATATCGTTCTATCCAGTCACAGGGTAGGCTGATTGAAGAGATTTCTATGTGGTCAAATTGACAGAACTTGGTGATGAATTAGAAATGAGGGATACAGAAAGCAGAATTTGCATTTATTTCATTTTTAACAGACACTTCCCTGATCTGTTCAAAACCATGATCCAAACATTAGGAAGCACTGGAATAGCCATTTCTGGGAGCAGGGAAATCATCTTCTCAATAAGATGAGCCATTTGCAGTGTAGAAAGGAATAGAAAAGTTCCTCAAACTGGTATGTTCTGAGTTATAATAGGAATAGTGGATGAAAACTAGTAGTAGAGTAAGGAATTGTACCAGGAAAAATCAGGAGAGGCTGAAAGGAAATGTGAAACATAGGAAAGAAAAATGTGAACTAACACTTACTAAGTGCTTACATTGTGTCAGGTCTAAGCACTTTATACATATTCTTCTAACAGATAGATGATATTGTCTTCTTTTTACAGATGAGTAAGCCAAATTTCAGAAAAGTTAAGTAAATTTCCTACTTCCTCACCAGCAGCAAATGTTAAAAGCAAAGTTTGAACCAAGGTCCCTGAGCCCAAGCCATGACTGTTGAACTCTGAATAGAATGTAATAGGTTCCTCCTGTCCCAAGCCGCTTTTCTGTTTTTAGATAATTATAGATGTCCTGTATGGCAGTTCTGACAAATACAGCTGTTATTGTGTATAGAATGGAAAAAATTAAGATTATGAGCTGCACACTTCATATACAGCAGTTCTTTTAAATATAATAGGTAATTATACAGAGTAAGAAAAATTAAAGTAATGTACTCAAAATAAATTTGAGCCATTCTATATAGTAAAGAATAGAGTTGTTAAAAGGGCAAAATAAAAACAAGTTAAAAAAATACTTTTGTTCTGATAAAAACAAAACTAAGAGAATGAAGTGACAAGCCACAACTAGGAGAAAACATTTGCAAATCACCTACCTATTAAAGATTTGTATTTAAAATATGCCTCAAAATATAGATTTTTTAAATCTCAAGTAAAAGAAAACAAATATCCTAATTAAAAATGGGCAAAAGAGCTGAACAGAAACCTTACCAAAGAAGATATACAGATGGCAAATAAGTATATTAAAAGATGTTCAAGGTCATTTGTCACTAGAGAATTGCACATTAAAGCGATGAGATGTTACTACATGTCTATTAAAATAGCCAAAATCTAAAAAACTGACAGTATGATTACTGCTGATGGGGAATTCTCATTTATTGCTGGTTAAAATAAAAAATGGTATAGCACTTTGAAAGACAGTTTTTAATTTTATTATAAAGCTAAATATAGACTTACCTTAAGTCTTACCAGTTGTATTCTTAGGTATTTACCCAACTGATTTGAATTTTTACATGAATGTTTACAATAGTTTCATTCAAAATCATCAGCCTGGAAGCAACCAAAATGTTCTCCAAAAGGTGAATGGAAAAACATACTGTGATATATTCACTGAGACTACTATATTCAGTAATAAAATGAAATGAGCTAGTGATTTATGCTAAAATATGGATGAATCTTAAGTGCATTTCACTAAATAAAATAAGTCTATCTGAAAAGCCTACATACTTTATGATTCCATACATATGACGTTCTGGAAAAGGCAAAAATATAGAGATAAAAACTGATGAGAGATTGCAAAGTGTTGGAGAGGAAGACCATTGACTAAGTGAAGCACAGGGACTTATTAAGGGTGGTGAAATATTCTGTATGGTAATGTAGTGGTAGATGTATGTTTGTCACAACCTATAGAACTTTATATAAGAGTAAGTATTAATGCATGAAAATTTAAAAAGAAATGTAGGTTAGGAATCTCAGGATGAAATGTATATTGTGACAAAAGAATCTAACTATATTGTAAAAGTATGACATAACCTCACCCAAGAGGTTGAGTTAAAAAGGTGTTGATCTGAGTAACTTTGGAAATGAATGAAATGTGTAAGACTAGAGATAAAAGCAACTGTATATAAGCATTGTACTATAATTTATAAAGTTGTTACTCAAAGGGATGTAAGTTAACAATTTTGAAACCACTGTACATGTAAACCTGGAATGCACAAATAAATGAATGATCAGTGATATAAGTCAGGTAACCTACTGTTGGAGTAAGAGGTTACAGACAGCAAACAGGGAAGTCTAGGAAGATTATGTTGAAAACATCAGTATAAACTCACATTTAAATACTTAACATAGATACATATTATGTACATGTATAATCTATATACATAGATATAGAAATAATTACATATGTGTATATATGCATGGGTTAGTATACACATACATTTTCTAGTTCTCTTTGCTTAGACAACCTAGAGGCAATGACACCCCAGTAATTACAAGCACACCCAGGGTCCAGATCTTGGTTTCTAATACCACTCTCCAACAAAAGGAACTGAGGTTGCTTTAAAAAAATTGCTGATTGTAGCCCAGGGCAGAGAACACACAAGATAAGCTTGGAGCATTTTGTAGTGTCAGAAAGCATAGAAATGCTCAAGAAGTAAAAATGAGTCAAAAGGGCACAAGATCTAACCTGAAAGTGTTTACAGTGGTCCAAACTAGAATAATTCGAGGAACAAAATATAGTATTGGATTATTATCCAAAGTATAAAATAACTATCCATGAGTGCCTACAGAGATAAATAATTGAACAAGGAAATAAGTAAACAAGGAAAAAAGAGACAAACTTCTGAATACAAAAGTTTCAAATAGTTTATGCAGATACTACCCCTCAAAGAGACAGAGTATAACTAAGTAGAGGCTGTGCTTAGTTTCTTGCTGCAAACCAAGATCAAGGTGTGGGGAGGGAGTAGGGAATATTTACAATGGAGAGACCTGAAGTACCACCTCAGCCAGGTAATCAAATTTGACAAATAAGGCATGTTGATAGCATATGCCCTTGGTATAATGTAGATTGAATAAGAAATTAATTCTTAGATTTCCCTTTACAAAACCCATAACCCCAGTCTAATTATGAGAAAAACATCAGACAAATTTAACTTGAGGAACTGTCTACAAAATAATTAACTCCTCAAAACCACCAACCTCATTAAAAGTGAAAAAAATCTGAAAAATTGTCATAGATGAGAGAAGAAGAGATATAACTAAATATTATGTGGTATAATGTGTAGGATCATAAAACAGAAAAAAGGACTTTACGGATAAATTAATGAAATCAAACACTTTATGGAATTAATAGTAATGTCCCATGGATGGTTGCTTAGTTGTGATAAATGTACCACAGTAATGTAAGATGTTAAACTGAGTTATGGTGGGTGGGAATGCTCTGTACTATCTTTGCAACTTGTCTGTAAATATAAAACTACTTTAAAATAAAAATGTATTTTAAAAAGATGAAAATTACCTTGTAGTGCAGGATGATGTTCTGTTCTAATAAAGCCTCACATGTGCTTCTTTGATCATCCTGCTCCCACTTGTTGCTGACAGCAACACAGTTTGTTTCAGTTATTTCTTAACTGTGATAAATTTGGATGAATGCCACAAAACAATATTTCTCCCTTTCTGCTTACAAGGAAGACATTTGGGTCTTAGATGGTCCAGGGCTCATTATCTTCTTACTAGCCACCCCACCGCCCCCGCACACACACACACAAACAGCCTCCATAAGCTCTCATCTCTCTCCCTTACTTTCCTCTTATTCCTTTTTCTTCTTTCCTTTCTTTTTATGTCTAAATGTTGAAGTTATCTTTTATCATATTCCATATATACCAGATACTTTCATATATTGTTTCTAAATCTCAAATTTAGAAATAAGGAACAGGAGTCCCAGAGTGTTTAAATAACTTGCCCAAAGCTAAGTGGATCAAAAGTGTAGATGTCTGAGCAAAACAAAGAACAAGCATTTATTTCACCTTACATCAGCCCCTGCACCAACAAGACATTGCTGTGTTTTCTTAAAGCATTCTAGATTCTCTATCTTCAAGCCTGCAATGCAACATGATAAAATATTGTACTACCTGACTTCTAAAAGGAATCTTATCATTACCAGGAGTGAGGAAATGCATAGGACTGGAGAATTGGTAGAAGGAGGCAAGAAATCCAATCCTAAAGAAAACTTTAAGAAAACACATCCAAGGTAAAGAAAATTGTTCTTTCCTGGTGAACCAATGGGACCAGGGGAAATCTGTAGATCTAACGCTTCTCTTCATCACCTCCCTCCCCCAGAGATGGCGCAAAAGGAGTACTTTTAGTGTTCTGATCACTCAGCAAACCCTATGAGCTCTGAAGGTGACTGCCTCTTAAAGAGGTAATGAGTCAGTCTCATTAAGAGCCCTCAATTTTCAGGCTGTGCAAATCCAGGAAAAAGACATGCCTCCTAACTTCACCAAAGCTCACCTGTTGAAAATCATAAGAAACCCAAATGCTAAATGAGAACTCATTCAGATGAAGTTTTAAATTGATGCATTTAAAGAGACTGAATAAACTCTTTATGCTACAATCTGGCATGAGCTTTTAATATTAACTGCTACATATTTTATAGGCTGTATTTGTTGCCAAACACTAAAACAAACATTAAGATGCTTCTGCCTTAACTGGCACTATGAATGCTTCCAAAACAGTGGTATAAAAAGCCACATAAAACACACCATAATCATGAAAATCATCTGCATTAAACTCGTATTTACCATGAAAGTGGCAGTTATTTTTCATCTATAAACAATTATATCTCAATTACTTACTCTCTGTTAAGGAACATTTTATCAAAAATTCTCATTTAATTGATGTAAGGATGTATTTTGTTTGGAGAGAAACATAATATCTAATTTGGATTAATTTGAATTAGTAAAAGGCCAATGTCTATTGAAAAATATGCAGCTTTATTAGTTTTATATACAGTGAGTAACAAAAACTAAGCCACAAAGCTTATAGGGGGAAAAGAAGACCTAAAAGAAAATTAGTCTTTAATGAATAGATAAGAGTAATGCTCAGTGTCCTATATTTTCCATAAAATAGAAAGCTTAAAAGTTTGTCATGTAAGTAGTTTAAATGTACACTCTGTCATCCCATTTAAATTCTGAATTTGCTCAACAGTTACTTTCTTTTTAACTATGCAGTTATAATAAGGACATAAATCATTATATATTCAGAATTACTGCAGTTCAGATCAATGAGCTTTTTGATTAGGGAGGGAATGGCTGAATTAAATCTAGATATATCAATTTCAATTATAAGATTGTAAACAGTCATTCGTATACCAAAATATTCAAAAGGACTGAGGTTTACTAGCATTGAACTTTTTGCTTTTAAGTTTCCAAAAGGATTTTTTAAAAACTCAGAAATTTCAACACATATACTCTTAGAATTAAAAAAAAAAAAATTAAATGGAATCATCGCAGATGTATTTAGTTGCAATGAAATGATTATCAGAAAATTAGGTACTCTTCATATCCAGCCTCATTATCATCTTAGCATATTGCTGCTTATAGACTATGGGAGAAAATAGACATTTTCCTTGGTAGATAGCTTGTAAAGAGAATTCTGAATACGAGAATGGCTTTAATTTCACTGCACTTTATATCCACCAAGGGATAACCTGTCACTACAGGGGCTATGGCAGCCCAAGCATTTCCCCAGGAATGAATGGCAAGAGTAAGCCATGATGACTGCAGGATGTAACTCTCTTTACTACAACTCAAGAAAAAAGAAGGAAAGAACAGATAGCGTTACTAAAGTAACACTATAAGGTCTTACATTGTTACATAAAAATGTGAAAACAGCTATTAACATAAAGTTTGCACAGCAAAAATGTAACATAGGAATGGCAATGCCTTCTCATAAGCTAAATGATTATTTATTGCTGTTTAATTTAAATTGATTTTATACTTTTGAAATAAAATACAGCTTATCTTGAGGCTCCTTGTAACATAGAAGAGAGCATTCTCTTTGTGATCCCGAGCTGATTCCATTGGCTTTGCATGTAATACAGAATAGGGGAAACCTGGGAAAAGAGTGTGTGTGTGTGTGTGTGTGTGTGTGTGTGTGTGTGTGTGTGTGTGTGTGTGAATGTTTCCCCTGGTCTCATAGAATTTTTTGACACCAGTCTCTGTAAGTAGACCTTACACAGATTTGAGTCTTTTTAGATCAATGTAAAGTCTACTTACAGACTGGTAGTTCTCACCCCTCACATTGTCATGCAGCATGCAAAACATATCATTGGGTAATAAAATCTTTAGTGCAGGTATTAACAATTTAGGTCCCAAATGCAAAATTTGTATTGTCATAATGGCCAGATCACTGATTGTATCACTCAGTGGCACATGTTACATGCTGTATGACAATGTCCAGCTAGCTAAATAAAAAGGTCTCAGCAACAGTAAGGACATATGTAGTATTGGCAATCGCAATCATTAAGAACAAAATGTTTTCAACATTCATTCTACAAACATTTAGCACTTTCTGTACTAAAGTTTTCTTAACATTTCTAGAATTTACTCAGTATAGGTAATAGCAATTTGACTATGCTTTTCTCCTCATTTAAGACCCAAGTTAAGAATTTAATAAAATATTAGTCAGAAGACACTGTATTTATTTAGATAAATACGGCAATTATCCAATTTTTATAAAACTCTTTTTATATCTAAAATATCAAAGATTTGATATAACTTTTAGTGACATTAACACTTCTGAAAGCTCTCTAACACATAAGGAGAGATTCACTCTTTCATAACAGTCAAACGAAATGGTGGAAAATTTCCTTAGAAGCCTACAAATCCACCTATGACTGGATATAACAGGAAGAAAAGAATATAATATTTTTAAATGCATAATGTAGAAACTCCATTGGCTTATTACAGAAAGAACTTGATTCTTATGAGAATGATTTGGTATAATTCATATAATATCATTTTCCTTGCTGTAGTTATATATTTTTTGATCTATTCAGTATAACTCTTGTTTTCTAATAAATCAGAGATGATTGTGAAATTGCCAAGATCATTTTCAATATTTTATTTATTCTTTTCAATAATTTCTTTAATTTATAATATGCTTGCAGAATGGCCACACATTATAGAAACTGAGTAGTGATAACAGTGGAACATTTTAAAAAATGCTTTACATGTATTGTCTCATTTAAATCCCATAACTCTGACATAGAAAGCCTCATTACTCTACCTTACAGATGAGAAAATAGGTTCATAAAAATTTAGAAAGCTTGTCTGAGATAATGTTACCAAAAGTGGCAACCTGGAATATGAACCGAGGAAGTTTGATTCTAAAGCATACATTCCAAAGCACACAATTAACACATATGCAATATTGCCTCCTGAAATAGATGGTTTGTCTTTGGCTGACAAAATAAACATATGTCAAAATTTTTGAGTTCATTTGCTTTTAAGGAAGTGATAACTAGGGAAGTCAATTTCTTTATTTAACAAAGTCAATCTCAAAATGTAGAATTTCAGATATCATGACAGGCAGATAGGGGAGATGTGAGTGTTCAAACTGTATTTCTCCTGCCCTGAGATAATCTCTATTTTATGAAAAAAAGGGAGGCGTTAGAAATTTCTGGAGTAATACAGAATTTGAATTTTGCCAAGCAAGATGCTACCAGGATGAGAATTTAGATTCTTAAAAACAAGGAACAATTTGTCAAGGCTCTGGCAAGAGACAACTCTGGCAGAATAGCTTAGGGTAGCCTGGAAGAGTGAAAAATGGATGCAAAAAGATGACTCTTTCTGGAAAGAGTCCAGGAATGGATGATGAAATGGCGTTTTCGGGTCCCAGTCCTTGTAACTTTCTACCACACTGCTTAGCAAACATAATAAACCAGCAGTCTCAGCTCACCTTACCCTTGAAAACAGATTTCCAACAGCACATATTTCATGTTATTGAGCTTCTCTCTAGGTTAACACTGGTTCTGCCTTCTCCAAGTCCAAGCACACAAAAAAGATAATGTAAAGGATTTTGTCTGTTATTATGTCAATAAGAACATCAACCATTCTCAACATAGAATGGTGACAATCCTGATGCTTTGACCAAGGTAAAAGTAGAGATAAGGGCAGGAAAGCAGGATGGCCCTAAGTCCTACTTATTTGGCTTTTCCCTTAATCCCAAAGGCTTGGGTTTCTCAAAATATAGAATAAAAGCTACTTATAGCAAAAAGAGACAGTGCATAGAGTTTTGTGACTGAGTTTCAGGTATCAGTTCTTTCATATGATTTGAGGACAGACCTCTAGCTAACCATCTGAGTCCTTCCATCTATAAATCCTGGGTGATAATTATTCAGTACTCTGAGTGTTATTTTGGTTGCTCAACCATCCTCAGTGAAAGAAAGGTCCAGGGATAGACTGTCACAGTGGCTGTCAATTCAAAATAGCCTTGTGGTTCATTCATTCCCAGTTCCAAACTTCCCTCATTGGCAGCAACGACCACCAGTTAGACCAGTGGTTCTCAACAGGGGAAAATTTTGCTTCTCTGGAAACATTTGCTAATGTCTGGAGACCTTTCAATTATAACTGGTGAGGGTGCTACTGACAAGTAGAGGCCAGGGATACTGCTAAATATCCTCCAGTGCACAGGACAGCCCTCACAACAAAGAATGATCTAGACCAGCATGTCAATATTAGCAAAGTTGAAAAATCTTGAGTTAGACCAAGTGAGACCAGTGGGCACAAACAATCTTTAATTTGTTTGTATTGACTTACAGTCTCAGAGGAAAATACAGCAGATACATTATATTTGGCATCTTCTGAACATTCAGTTTTTATTTATTTTACCTAAGACTAACCTCCAAGATCTTACTTTGATCTATTCCACAGACTTATTTCAAATTCTTTCTCAATTCTCACTCCAAGATGAAGCATGACAGAATGTGGATAGCTCCACTCCTATTGACTGTTTTCTACCTTTGCCCGTTGCTTTCTTATTGTACCTTCTGCAACAAAACTTGAACTTGACCACAGGGGCCTGTAAGAGAACACATGCACTGTGATATAATATTTGTTGCTTTCTTTGCCTCACTTGGTCTTAGTTTTATATGTGCCCTTGACCTATTGCACTGAAACAATCTCCAGAACATAATTTGCCTCTTTGTCCTATTTTGCTGACATGGAAAAATTTATCCCAGGACTTTAAGTCCTCCAAATATTTGTCCAGATAATCACAACCAAACTCTTAGAAGTCATCTTTCCAAAATCTATTGCAATTTATAAAATTATATATTTTGTGTAAACTTCATTACATACTGCTATTATTTGTATTCTAACACCACATATTTCCTTATTCATTTTGTCATATCTTATTAATAATAAGTATATGCGTTTTACAGGATTGCAGTTAGTATTCAATAAATGTATTCATCTAAAATGTTTTGCAAATACTTGAAACACACACCTATTTCTGTCATGGTTGATATTGTTAATATTCTTGCTCCGCCACTAGTTAGGGTCAAACTGCTACAGAGTCCTCTGCTTATGTCTCTAACATTAAAAAGTCACTAGTTCAAATGGACTTAGAATCACTATTTATCCATACCTGTCTGTGAACTTGTTCTTTCTCCTGAATTTTCTGTTTCTCTCAGACCCAAACTATCCTTTGAAATTATCTTATGGTATTTTGTTGTATTTGGTAGTCCCAACAGAGGTACTTCCTGGACTCTGCATTGTTTCCCCCTCCTCTTTGAATCCTGGATTCCCAGTTCTGCTACTTTCAGGTTGGTCCTACCTGTTAGGGATTCATGATAAAGGCTTAAAGTGTGGTGGTGACTTTGAAAATGTGAGACTTTGCAATATAAAATAAATACTCAACATACAATGATTTCCTGGAGAATCAAGTGTCTATATGTCTTAGAAGGATGACCTCTTAAGTTACATATTTTCCAGAAGCAATATTACCATTTGGTATAATAAAAGTGACTTCAACTGTGGAGTCAAGATGAAACTGATTAGGAGGTCCAGTTTTACCTCAAACTTACTGGGTCATTAAGCCCTTAATATTTTTTTACTAGAATAAACATCATGTTTGTCCTGAAATATTAAAAGAGATACTGAGTACAGAGGGTTTGACCAAGATAAACTATTTAAAATGCTGGCTGGTTCTCACTACTTTCCTTAGCAGAGAAGTGTTGAAATATGAATGAACTTGTTGGTGTGAGAACTTCTGGCACAGAGTAGGTGCTGAGATGATATTTTCTTCTTATGTAAAATTCTCATTTTTAAAAAAGATAATTCTCTCACATTTGAAATCACTTTAAAACCTTTCAGTTAGCAACAAGAACACTATATTTATGCTTTCTATTTTTTTAATTTTATAGATGAATTTTGATATGATACTTTCTAATGATTACATTTCTTAAGTGAACCTTGATTTAAAAAAAGATCAGCAGGTACTGCATAGCTGGGTGAAGAACAGCATGCCAAGTTCTGAAGGAGATTCAGAAAAGAATAAGTAAAGATAAATTCATAATCTAAAGTTCTACTCTCAGAATATATCAATCTACCTAAAGATTGCTGTGCTCTTTCTTCCTCTTGGAGGCAAAAATATACAATGAGGAAACAACAGTCTCTTCAATAAATGGTGTTGAGAAAACTGTACAGATACACAAAAAAACAAAGCTGTACTGCTTTTTTATACCATATACAAAAATTAAAGACTTAAACTCGAGATATGGAACCATAAAACTCCTAGAAGAAAACAGAGGCTCCAGTTACATTTTTAAACCTAAACTCTCATACTGTCTTACACATATACACACAAAATGAGAGAACAAATTCCTTTGAAAAAAGCATGAACATATTTGGCTTTGAGCATCATGTGACATATCAAATAATAAGAAACATTAATATTATGAAGACTATTCTGGAGCAATGACATATTGGTCTCCACAGTGGATGGCCTTCATTTATTCATTCATTCAGCAAGCCCTTTTTGAACATTAACTTCATGTCAGGGACAGCATTAGACAATAAAGTCATGATGACAAATGAGATACTGTATTTGTCTCAAGGAGCCTACAGTCTAACTGTGGATGGGACATGTGGTGAAATTAAAAATAGGGTAAAAGGAGAAGATACAAAGATATACATACATACATACATACATACATACATACATACATACATACATACATATATATATATGGCAAAGGTAGGTTGCATGTCCAGGAATGCACACAGCAAGCAGTCTTCCTGAGAATGGAAGAGAGGAAGTGAGGAAGAGGCAATGTTTCATAAAGGAGGTGAATTTGCTGTGAAGTGAGTACAAAATGAAAAGTATTATCGATCAGGCAGGTACAAAGGAGGGACATGGGGTATTCATGCAGGAGAAAACAAGTGAACTTCAACTTAGAGGCTTAAAATAGCAGGTGACTCTGGGTAACAGCAACTAGTTCCTTAGAGCTGATGGAAACATGAGAAAGCAGAAATAACACTAAGATAGCAGGCTGAAACCTGAGCTGTCAGCTTGAGTTTTGTAGTAAACTTTGCAGGGTTCAAATATGCGCTCCACCCATTACACTCTGGAAGAACTTGGGAAAATTAATGCCCTTATCTATAAAACAAGAATAAGAATTCTTTCTTTGCTAAGTCACTGTGAGAATTAGAGCTATCCCATAAAGGAACCTAAGGCTGTATGCATTGTGGTGTGGTCATTTAACAATGGTAGTAATGCAAGAATGACCTTGAATGCCCTTTTCTCCTCAGATTCTTCATCAAAAGAACTATTGCTCACCTATCAAGTGTCAGTTTGAAGGTCACTCCTTTCTATAAAGTGGAATGAAGTGCACTTTGATCTCCCAGAGCATATTCACACTCTGTTTTCATCAGTGACTCAGTCTTCCATGTTTTCCTTCTTTATCAAAAGTGAAGCAAGAAGAGGAAAGAAGCCAGACTGTAAGCTTCTTAAAGAATAGCTCTAGGTCTTATGACTTTTAATATCCTCATTGGTACAATGTAAGATTTATTATAAATCTAATAAATTATTTTTGAATTAATATAGTGAGAGGCAAAGAATTGGAAAACAGAATTCAGATATTTTTATCATATAAAAAATAAATAAAATAGCTATATAAAATAATATATAAATAAAATAATCTCTTCAAGGGTTTTAATAGAGAATATAACAAAGATTATAGTTTGGAGATTTTAGGAGTAGCATTATTAGCATAATGAAAGATAATTATCACCTCTGATTATGAGCTTTTGCAGAACTAACATAAGAGTGACCACGACCTAGATGGTTAGAGTTCATCAGGAGAGGCTTGAGTTGAAATCAGGAAGGTGCTATGGGAAGTGACAGAAAAAAGGGTACTTGGACAATGGTAACATCAAACACAAAGATCATGGTATAGCTAAGAGCGTGGCTTGTTTCAGGCTCAGAAAGAAGGCAGGTTTGGTTGGCAAATAGTCATCAGGGGAAGGGGAGAGAGAAAGAATGTAACAATATGATCAGAGGGAAGAATGGAATGAGATAATTCAGGGATGTCAGGGTAAAGTAAGGGACCTGGGTTTGTTTTCTAACATTTCTAAAAATGTTCAAAGTAACATTTAAAAATCAACCACTCCACTGGTGAGTGGAAATTAATTGTAGGAAGGCATACTAGAAGCCAGGAAGCCACTGAACTTGTTGCTACAATTCAGATGAAATGTGAGTGTGCAGGGAGTTTCGGTGTTAGTGGTAGAAGTGGAGAGAAATATTTAGACTGAAGATACATATAAGAGGTAGAATGGATAAGACTTACTAATGAACTTGTTATGGCGCGACCAAAACCCACAAAATCAGTTGAGATTAATTATGGGCCTTTATTAGCTGGCCAGCGACTGATCCTCTACCACACAGGGTTAGAAGGGACCAGCCCCAGGTTCTTAAGGGAGGCAGTTTATAAAGCCTCCCCCGACTACTGCATTCCAGAACAAAGTAAGTTAAAAAAAAAGAAAAAACAGAAGTTAGTCCTTCACAGGAGTTAGTCATTACAAAAATAAATGTCCTTGCAGATGGTCTTGTTATCTGTATACTGGAATGTTGTGTTCTCAGCATATGAGCTCATTGTCACAAGTTTCATGACATACAGGATGAAGTTAAGGGTCCCAGGAACTAGGCATTCTTGTCCTAGTTAAAAATTGCTAAGGTAAAGACTCCTTTTGTCTAGTTTCAGGGCTTTTAATTAACTTTTACCCCTATCACATTCCAGCAGGCTGTCACATTCCCCACTGGTTTTCAGGCACATGTCAAATCTTTGATTTCTTAACTTGGCTGAATTAATTATGCAAGGTCTAATTAATAACCCTAGAAATGTTAATATTAGGAGTCCTGCAATAGAGGAAAAAAGAGTAGTTAACTACGGGGACAAGTTAAACATGTACTTATACTAAGATCCTGTCTTCCAGCATTGTTTTTTCTCTGTCGTTGAGCCATTGTCTGACTAAAGCTAGGCTATCTCTTATAAGTCTGAATGGTTAGATGGTTAGTATAAAAACAACAGTTTTTACTTAAAGTTATACAATTAAAGCACTTATATGTATGAATTAATATACAAGATTCTTAGTTCAATTTACAGATTTTGAAACTAAGCTGTTTAAAAGGTAAATTTTGAGACTATGGTTGATGCAGTAAATGAATATTAAAACAAACAAAAACTTTATCTAAATATTTACATTTAAAATAAGGTTTTTAACTATTCAATATTCTCTCTGAAATGATATCTTGTTAACATTATTTGACTTTAAACATTTACAATCAGCAAAACAAGTTACACCTAAAAGCCTGACATTCTGATTTACTGGATTTACATTTTTCTAAGTATAATAAGTATAATTACCTATTTATAATTGGCTTTTAACAATATGGCACACTAGTAGCAACATTTTATAGCAATTATCTTATGCAAAATTACAAGTGAAAAACAAATTTCTCAATAGCAGTGAGTTATTAAATTCCTTTATCTGATAGCTGTTATAAAATTTTTTTTAAAAGCCTAAACACACAAACATGATTTCTTTAACAGTAGCTGAGTGCATTGTGCTCTTAACAGAGCAAAGGGAAGGAGGTTTACCCAGTTTTTGCCAGTTTCTAATTTGAACTTAGTCAGTATTTTCTTTAAAGTCTATTCATCCTCTCTACCTGACCTGAACTCTGTGGTCTATAAGAACAAGGCAATTTCCACTCTATTCCTAGTAATTTTGCCATAATTTGACTAGACACAGTGATGAATGCTGGGCTATTGTCCGACCCCAATATTATGGGCAGGCCAAATCAAGATACTATCTCTGAAACTAACTTTTTAGCTACTATTTGTGCAGTTTCATGCTTAGTAGGAAAAACCTCAGTCCATCCAGAATATGTGTCAATAAAAACTAACAGATACTTAAATTCAAAAGTTCCAGGCATAACTTCTGTAAAATCAAGCTCCCAGTGTTCTCTGGGTCTCCTTCCCCTGAGTCTCCTTGTTCTTGGAGGTCCTTCCTTGGTTTACTTGTGCACACACTGCATACCTATTAGCCACATCCTTGGCTAAACTTTTCAGTCCTGGAACATAATAATTCTTTTTCAATAGTTCAATCAACTTAGTTCCTCCCAAATGGGTGGACTGATATGTTAAGTCCGCTAAGGTTTTTCCTAAAGCCTGAGGAAGGAACCGTCTTCCATCAAGGAGCATTCTTCATCCTTGCTCTCCTTTTTTTCCTTTTAGTCTTTTACTTAATTCCAAGTTGAATGCAGTAAATTCAGGCCTTTCTTCAAAAGCCAGGGGAAGCTTCAGAGGCAAAATGTCTACTGGCCCCACTGGTTTTCTGGCAGCATCCTTTGCTATCTGATCTTCTACAAAGGAATTTCTTTGTGTCACCTCAGTTTCTGCATTTTGGTGCCCAGGACTATGAATTACGGCTACCCTTTTGGTAGCCAAATGGCTTCTAACAGGGCTAAAACTTCCTCCTTGTTTTTAATTTCTTTGCCTCCCGATGTTAAAAGTCCCCTTTCATTATATAGAGCTCCATGTACAGGGGCAGTAGCGAAGGCATACATACTGTCAGTATAGATGTTCACAGTCTTATTCCTTCCCTACTGCAAAGCTTGTGTTAAGGCTATCAGTTCAGCCCTTTGCACTGATGTTCCCTGGCTCAGAGCTTGTGCACATATTATTTCCCCGACTGTTACCACCACTGCTCCAGCATACCTCACTCCTTCGGACACAAAAATGCTTCCATCAGTAAATAATACTGCATCCAGATTAGGCCATGGCTCATCCTTCAAGTCTGGCCGTAGTCCAGTTACCTGCTCAAGGTGCTGAAAATAGTCATGCAATGGAGCCTGCGGGTCATCATCCGGAAGCAGGGTGGTGGGATTCAGGACTGCAGTTTTCAAAAACCGGACCTCAGTCACAAATAGTTGAAATGGCTTTTCCAAGTCTGGCGGAGCCAAAGTGCGGGCTAAGGTCAAGGCCTGCTTTAAGGCTTCAAAGGCCTGTTGTTGTTCCGTGTCCCAACATAGTCTGTCTTCCTTTCTCCCTTAATGTTAGGAGGTTTCCTTCAAGAAGGTCGGTTTCCTTGTTGTCCCACAAACATGACCTACTACACATCATCCCTATTATTAAATACCTTCTGTGCTATCTCTAACAGCTTAGATAAATTCTTTCCCTCAAGTCCTTCTAATTTTTGTAATTTCTTTCTAATATCTAGGGCCGACTGACTAACAAAAGCCAAATTAATTGCCCATCTATCGGTTGGGTCTTCAGTATCTACAGGAGTATATAAGTGATAAGACTCCAGTAATCTTTCTAAGAAGGCAGACGGCACTTCATTTTTTCCCTGCACCACCTCACTGACCTTAGACAAATTAATTGGGTGATGGGCAGCCACTTTTAGGCCCTGCAACAGCAACTGGAAACACCGTTGGAGAGCCTCCTTACCTTGAGTGTTGGGGTCCCAGTCGGGACGAGTACTGGAAAACACATGTAGCACCTGAACAGGATCCATAGTAGGCCGCTCTGTTGGCTCTAGTACATGCTTCCTTCCTTCCTCTAGAATTCTACCTTTTTCCTCTGTGGTAAACAAAACCTGTAACAACTGTTGGCAACCATCCCAGGTGGGTTGATGAGTAAAGAAAATAGTCTCTAAAGGAGGGATTAGTCCCTGTGGTTTCTCTGGGAAAGAAGGGTTTTGATGTTTTCAGTTATATAAATTTTTCCTGTTATCCAAAATCTCAATTTACCGTATTAATATATTCAATAGCTATAAAAATGTTATTATAGTAAACACTAAAATTTAATATCAAGACCACATATTTACCAAAAAAATATAGCTGTCTAATTATTATTATAGTTTTACTGTCATGGCCCAAATCAGGGCCATGTACTTTGCTTCTATATAAACACTTTATTTCTGAATAGTCAGGTCTATTCTTGATATTCATGACATATATTTTATAATAACTGAAATTATGACTGATACTATTATACAAGAGCAACAGCAAAGATATTGACAAATTTTTAAAAACTTTATACAATTTCTGAAACACTTGTATTAGTAACATATATTCATAAAATATAACCTAAAGAAAGTTAAGCATCATCTATTACTTGACAATGTTTTTTTATATATATAATTTAATATATCAAATAGACTGAATTAGCTTAGCATTTCTCTTTTACAAAGTGACAAAACCAAACCTTTGAGATTTTTCAGGTGCCTTCTGGGAAGTCTCAAAGTTATTTTGAGATAAAAAAAAATTCCATTTAGATTTTATGTTGGAAAATTGGTCATAATGTCACAAGGTTTGATCACCTGGTTAAATAGGATCACAGGTCATTATGAAACAATACTTAGTTATCTATTTAACCAATATTTAGTTATCAAAGGTAAATATGACTATAAAAACCTTAGCACTTTTAATGTTAAGAAGGCTCAGTTTTTAAGTAATCAAAGACGTAATAAAGACTATAAAGCACAATCAATTATTTTGATAAGATATAGAGTCTTTTTCTTAGGTGGTATTGCTCAACCAGTAAAGAAAATCTTTTACAATCTCTTATTAGGAACAGACTAATAATCCAAACTCTAGTCTTGTGTCAGTACACTTATAATAAATACATTTAATTTTAGTCAACTTGACCATATAAAACATGATCTCTTTCTCTTTTTCTTTACAGCTTCATATATTTACCTATGTTTTTGAACTTTATTTTTCCTCCTTTGTGCCTTAAACAACCTTTAAATAACCTGATAATTATTATTTTAGGATAAAATTATTCTCCTTTTCTTAAAAATATATCCTTTATATTTCAAAACACATTTTATTTCCCTTGCATACTTTGCATACAGATTTTTTTCCTTCACTTCTATTACTCCTGGTAATTCATTTACATATTCTAGAATTCATAATTCTCAGTAGCCTTAATTTCTAGAGAAAACAATGAAGTAGGCAATTGTAAACTGTGTTTTATTTATATCAGCATTTAATAGATTAGTAAATTTATGAATATAACAATTTTATAATTTTATAATCTTAAACAACTGGTAGAATTTGCATAAACTTACTTGACCAATAAACACAGGTAGAATAAAATTGTGTTTCTGATAACTTGAAGACACAACTACTTTTACTTAACCTACAATATTAAACTATCCTTATTACCAAATATTATCTCAGATCATGTAGATTTGAAAAAACAAAACAAACAAAACATTTGTATTAGTTTCTATTTTTCTGACAATTCTAGGAAGACTTAATTTATCTATAAGGTGCTTATTTCTTTGTAAACCAATTAAAAAAGAGCTTTTATAAATTTATTTTCCAATAAAAATAAATTCTAACCTAAAGTGAAGAACCAGCCAGAAAGGAGACTTCACTATTCAGAACTCGACCCCACAGACACTCCATCAAAACTCAATCAAATCTATGTTTAGTCACTCTTCAGACCTACATCTCTAACACAAATGCACATTCATTCCTTCACCAGCTTCAATGACATCCTTGTTCCAATCCCTACTTACACAACCATCCTTCCACTGCTCTTTCCTTCACCAATCCAAAACACAAAGGATTAGCCCAAGAGGCCCTATCGGTTTCTTCAACTCCAGTACCCTCAATAGTAGAAATAAATAAACCCACATCTATCACTGGGTAAATTACTTAAACTTCCTGTACCTTAGTTTACTCATCTTCAAAACAAGAATAAAAATAGCTAGCACTCTGCTAGGGACACTGAGAGAGCACATTAAGTGGAAGTTACTGCCATCAAAATCTTTAGTGTATCTCCCTGCTCACAAATTCAAATTTAAACCTCTCTGCATTATTTTAAAAGAAACCTGTGATTACCAAAGATAATATCTTGCACCTGGAAGGCTGTTTGCAGGTTGAGTGACCCCTCTGATGGCCACTCTGTTCCAAATGTGAGTTAATTTAACTGGTAGAACCTTCGAAGGTCAAAGGGAGTGATGCTGTAGGACTGTAGGCTTGGACTTGTCTCCTGAAATCTTTAAAATGGTTAAGAAGGTATTGAAAGGGGGAGGACGTAGAACGATTTGAGAAAGAAGCCTGACCCATGTTAGTGAAAACAGGTAAGAAAAGAGAAAATCCCACAAGAGCCAACTAAGCCAGGGCAAGGACCAACCTTTCACCTAGCATCCTCAGGCGCGGCCACGGAGGCCAGACCTAAGGAAGGAATCAAAATAAGTATAGAAGGGTAACAGTACATTTTGCCAATCCAGACAGACAGACACAATACAGACAGGCAAGACAAACTACAGGTAACACAAAACGCTAACGCGCCAGAAACTGGAACCAGAACAGGTACAGGGTCAGGGTCTGACATCTCAGATTGACTGAACTAGGGAAGTATTGCTGCGTCCAGCCTTCCACTAGTTATCCAGGGGCCCAATCTGACAGGAACAGAACTAATGCATCTAGATGGATGCTAATGCAGTCTTACTCACCGGTGAAGCTGCTCCAGGTGGCTTATGCCCAATTACAGTTAAAATGAAACCTTTATTCTTTCTCTTGCCCTCCTGGGCAAGGCTGCTTGGCCTCTGGGACTGAGGAATCGCTCAGCAGCCTCCTCCTAGACGAAGCAAGTCCTCACCCAAGGTGGCTGGGGGTCGCGGGTCTTAGGAGATCCCTCCCTCTGGAGAGATCTCGCTGAGGCCTCCAAATGTTGTGTCACGACCAAAACCCAAGAAACCAATTGAGATTAATTATGAGCCTTTATTAGCCGGCCAGCGACTGATTCTCTACCACACAGGGTTAGAAGGGACCAGGCCTAGGTTCTTAAGGGAGGCAGTTTATAAAGCCTCAGCCGACTACTGCATTTCAGAATAAAGTAAGTTAAAACAAACAAACAAAAAACAAAACAAAACAAAAAACAGAAGGTAGTCCTTCACAGGAGTTAGTCATTACAAAGATAAATGTCTTTGCAGATAGTCTTGTTATCTGTATCCTGGAATGTTGTGTTCTTAGCATATGAGCTCATTGTCACAAGTTTCAAGACAGACAGGATGTGGTTAAGGGTCCTAGGAACTGGGCATTCTTGTCCTAGTCAAAAATTGCTAAGGTAAAGACTTCCTTTGTCTAGTTTCAGGGCTTTTAATTAACTTTTACCCCTATCACATTCCAGGAGGCTGTCACAAACTGAATGGTGGATTGAAGAAAAAAGTGTAAAAACTAAAATTTAGGCTTTGGTCTGAGTCTCTAAAAATAAAATCATGATATCATTTAATATCATGAAGTGAGAGAGGAGTATGCAGCAAGGATCAAAAGTTCTGATTCTAATATAGTAAATGTATAGTATCTACATATAGACATATATGTAACAATACCTTGAGTAAAGATAAGCATCTAGAAACAGAGATAAAGTAAGATGACTGAGTGGGAGACATAAGTCTGTCGGTGTGCAGTATCGGTAATTAAATGCATGGTATGTATCAATATCGCACACCTAGGAGTTACAAATCAGAGGTCCTGAGCACCACCTAAAATTACTTTTTGTGGAATACCATATACTCTATGATCCTATCATAAATACCCATCCAAAAATTTTGATATGGCATTCTTTTAGGTGGGGCATGCTCTCTGTAGTTATCAAAGTTTTGATAATAGGCAATTGGATATTTAAAAGCTCCTGGGATTTTAAGGGCTCCAAGTCCTTAAAGGTACCAGAGAAGAGGCCACTGTGATAGATTCTGAGCCACGCTTATTATTTGATAAAGAATATCACCATTATTTCCTCTCATCTTTCTTAAAGAGAAAAGAGCCCAATGACATGTTAAACAAAAACACAAAGCAAAATTAATTTGATATTGTCATTTACTACCAAAGGAGACAGTTTCCTGAATGAGATAATATTGGAACCCCCTTTTCCAGCCACCTTTTGCTCCAAAGTGATGAGAGAGTTCTCTGCTATGAAGCTGTCAGAGACAATGTTATATTTTACTTTATTACACCTTAGTTCAAACAGTGCTTGAGTATTATCAGTCTTTCACAATATGGTGTATATATTATGACCATCAAATTCTAAAAGTGTTCTCACTGATGTCTGTTGTAAATAATTTTGGTTTTCCTCCTCCAAACCATCCAACCTCCTTGATTGTTTCTAATAGAATCTTATGGTTTTTTGAGTAATCCCTTTCTCTGCTTCCTCCCCTTAACCATGCGTCTTCAAACACAGCGGATGTGGAATTGGCATAGGTCTTAATTCTAGGCCACATGAGTTGAGGAAAAACCTGTGTGAGTTGTCTTTCTTGAAAGGAAATTCAAAGGAAGAAACTTCTTTGTCCAGTGAATGTTGTCAATTGTCTGCTTTCCAGTTGCAGTACTGAAGTGGCCAGTTCATATGTCTTATGTAATTAGAATGCAAGAAAGGAAAAGACTTTCACACCTCTACACCTGAAATTTCCAGGTATTTTTTTATGTTTAAATTTAATGTCATTAACAGAGGTTATTCATGTGTCAATGGATGTTGTTGAAAAGACAATCAGTAACCAACATACCAGGAAAAAGAGGATCTGTATATTATCTTCAAATACTAAAGAGGAAAATTTGGGTATAATCCAATGATTGTCAATAGTCAGAAAGACTCTTTGGGATTAAAAAGTTACTGCAAAATGAAAGCCTTTAAAGGCTAAATATTATTAGCATTCATAAAAAAGGTGCTACCAAATTAAGTTAATGAAAAAACCTTTTGTTCTTAAGACTTATTACCTTCAGTAACACCTGTCTGGCTAATAATGTCTCAATACCCAGGTTACCCTAAAAGCTGGGCCAGAAATGCATTACTATCTTCCTTCTCTTTCTACCTAAAGTCATCATTCCAGGAGTACTTCTCAAGGTCATAGAACTGTGTCTCAAATTTAGATCTCATAATCTTGTCTGCACTATTTGCCCTTTAAGCTTTGCCCTAAGAGTATAGTCAAATCCTCAAAGATAATGCAAAGGCCACCCTCCATATGTACTTGCAACCTCCTTTCTCACTCCTCTTAATAACTTGAACTCTGTAACAGAGTCAGTCTCAACTAATAATGCTTTCATGACAGTTACATTGCCTTGTTTCTTCATCTTCTGCATAAGTTTTCTCTGTGCCTATAATATTTTCTTCCTCTCTATCAAAACCTCTATGCAGGATTCTGGTTTAGGCTTTATAAACGTTCACCACCCTACACCAAAAACCAAACCAAAACAAAACAAAACAAAACAAAACAAAAAAAAACCTTGTATTTGCCCCACTAGCACTTATCACTTATTTGGAATTGTATTAATTTGTATCTTAGGTTGTATTCTTTAAAAATAAGTAGTATCACTCTCTTCCTATTTGAATCTTCTTTCACTAAATATTGACTGACTAAAGCAATGAAAGAGTAAGTCCAAGCTTCTATCCACCAAGCCATTTTACGCTTATCCGGCAAACTAAAATCAACATCTCCTGAGTCTGTCCTTTCACTTAATTTTATTTCCTTTACAGGATATACATAAAGAATTTTTTTTTTTTTTTGCCATAGCTGCCCTTCCTGGATCAAAACTACCTGACTTGCGTATTCTTTCACTCTCTCAAAAAGTTATTCAAGTAACAGGTCCATCTATTAAATAGAATAAGTACTTTTATACTAGTTACTTTCCATTAAAATAAAGTGGAGCACATTTTACTTAGGGCAAAATCCTGGAAACCAGGGTTGTGAGAAGTGGTATTTTTCAATCCAGCAGCCATGATTCATTCTGGAAATTAAGTTTTCTGATAAGAAAGAGCTTCAATAAAGTGTCAGAGCCAATAGTCCTCCTACAATGCCCCCATCCATTAAAATAAGCAACAACTGTCCAAAACAGAGAGATGGAGTTAGTCTCTGTTTGGACAGACTCTCCTCTAACGTAGAAAGACACTCATAATATAAAACCTATTTTTAATGTACAGAAGCTATTCATCCTCAAGAAGATTAGCACTGTTATCCCAAGCTTTGAGGCCCCTTTGTTGGCTTTTTAAATGTTGCTTACTTATTTTAAAGTGTTTAGTTCTGCTTAAGTCAAGGAGGACTAGTATGTTTCTGAATTCAAAAGTTAGATTGTATCTTTCGGGAAAACAAATGAGTTCACAGGCTCCTTTGGCTACCCTTTCATTCAAAACATATTAACTGAGAAGCTTTTATGTACCAGATATTGGGCTAAGCACATGAATAACCAAAAGTAAAAGACAGAGATGTGTAAGAGCCCTTTTCTGGCTAGTGGAGAGACTTACATAGAAACAAATAATCATAACTCAAAAGATTAATTGTTGCAAAGCAGGTACAGAAAATATTATATAAGAATATAAGTGATCAGTTGAGCCCATGACAATTTGCTAAGACTAAGAACTTTCACTGAGAAAATTCTGTATGAAATTTCAAGTAAGAATAGGGGATATTAAAAGGCATACTGCATGGAAAAGTAAAAGAGGCAAAAGAAACAGTGAATCCAGAGGTAATAAAAAAGGTTGTATCCGTATCAAAATAAAACCTCCCCTCAATTCAACCACATGTGCAATCTGTTCAGCTACTCAAAGTATACCCCATTTCTGTAGCACAGTCCTGAGATGAGTAACTGAATTTTTAATGAATTAATCAGTCCTTTAGATGGCATTTAAATGCAATCTTTTTCTTCCTCTACCTTACTGGTAAAGGTCCATGAAGAAATCTTGCAGATGTTATGACAATATTAGAAGATACTTTCAGCTCCCTGGTGACTTCAAAATGAGTTTTTATCATCATTATGGTTAATAATAATTGCAAATAAAATTTTCAGCTTTTATGTCATAAAAATTGATTCTCACTATACACCTCTCTATGAAAATGTCATATCCTTTAAAAATTGCTGCTAGAACAAATTATAATACAAAGCACTTACATAGCATTTTTGTTTGGGGAGATAATTTAAGTTTATTGCCTTTCTGTTAGTGGGGGGAAAAAAGTATTAACTGGGTTAATTGCCTTCCCCAAGGCCACATGATTCATTGTGGTACATGGAGAGTGAGAATTTAAGTTAAAGATGACTCTCTAAAAAACCCATCCAATCTTCCTTATACTTCATTTGCGGACAGTAGGGTAGGCTGTATATATTTGATCTTTTCCCCAATGATAACTCTAAAACCCAAACAAAACCATGAGTTCTACGCAGAATTTCTAAGATATAAGTCTCTTCAGAAGGTAAAAGTTCTTTATTTCATGGTTTATTACCCGTTAACTCTAGTTCTGCTAATGTAACACCATGCCAGGTCTGCCTACGGGAGGTCAGCTTTGAAAATGATGATTAATTTTGTTCCAGTTGTGGTATACTGCTGCCAGTTATAGCCCATCAACATGGCATATACAAAAAAGCTAAAGAACATTTTTTAAAAGAATAAGAAAGGCTATGGTGATATTCTTCCTACTATTGTTTTTTTAAGTTTCAGATGATGCTGACAAGAAGGAAGGACACTTGTCCAGCATACTTTCTGATTAGTGAGTATGGATCTCTTTAATTACCAAGGGGGTTGATTACCAGATGACCTCAAACCAAAGTCAAAGAACAAAATCACTTAAAGCCAAATAAATGGGCAATGCACTTTTTAAAAACTTGCTATGAATGTAAAAGACAGAGCAAGGCTTCCAATCTAGTCAGCTATTAAACAACATCTTAAAAACTTTTTAGCCCATCTTAGAGTTGATAAACCTTAACAGTCACTTAATAGTTAACAAATATATATTTGATGTCTACTGTGTGAAGGACTTGGCATCAAGTAAGTCCTGTGAGGGATAAAATATTTCAGCTCTCATAGAATTCACGCTATTTAATGACACTAATTGTTATTCTGAAGTTGTTCTGACTCCATCTATGATAGCCAGACACAAATGGTGCTTTTAGGTGAACCACTCCACAATTATAACTTATTTTATAATTCTTTAGCTCAGTGTTTCAAAAATTTTAATATGCATGAACCACCCAGGGGACTTGTTAAAACACAGTTTGCTGGGCCTTACACCCAATACCATATGAAATACTTATAATCTTTAAAGTGTAAACAGTTGGTCATAAAAGCAAATTGTAAATGACTAAATTGGCCACCAGTAGAATTTCTAACTTATGGCTCTGTTCTGTTTATCACAGACTGTGATTTTTGTCTCAAGCGCATGAAGGAAGCAGTGTCAGAATAATTGCAAAGATGAAGACACTTCTACAAGAGAGAAAACACTTCTTACACAATATCTTTTATTATACATTTTTCTAAGTCTTCTCTTTTGTCTTCTTTAATATCATCACTTAAGAGAATGGCCCATTTTCCTGATGCCCAGGGAAAATCTGTACCTTGCCAAATAGAACTGTAGGGTTCACCGAATACTGAAAACAAATCTTTCTTTAGTGTGTCTGAGTTTGTGTTGAGATTATAACTTAATAAAGTTTCTTTTTATGAATAAAGTCCTTAGGATTAAGACCAAAAATTCTCTAAGACAAAGCACAATATAGAAGCATATGTAATCTTTGCACTTAGAATTTCACATGATAGTGAAATTGAGAAGAACCTTACATTTTGTGTATAGTAATAACATAAAAGGTATAATTTTTCTCATATGCTTTTTATATTTCTAATCTTTTGTGGATGTAATTTGGATATTTATGATGTACTCTTTAAGACTAACCTACAACATCAGCTCAAGTACCATATGAAATACAGATGTGGTACACATCATTTAGGGTAGGAGTGTGGAATTAACAATCAGTAAATTGCCAGTTGGTGCAATTCCAAGCTATTCCATTAAAACTCATCATAGTGTAACACTACAAAATATCAATTTGCAAAAGACAAAAATTATTTGCTAACCATCATGCCCTCAAGCCTACAGTTTAATAAATATTACTTGTGATAACATTTTTATTTTTTATTCCCTTATTTTATATACTCTTTTCTTATACCATAATTTTGGATGGAGCTATGAGTTAGAGGTAGGAAGGTGGAAAAGACTTTATCATCATAATAATGCATCAATAGTACATTATAAAAGGCAGTCAAAATTATGATAAGTGTTTGCTTACTCTGAAGACAATAAAAATTCTAAAGACTTCTTCAAGTATAGTTTATAAAAACTCATGGCTACTCCAGCAGGAGTACGTAGGAAGAAACCAGAACTTTTAGACCTTGGGAGCCTTTCCAACACAAAACTGGGAATCTGAGTGTGAAGGTTGTGATAGAATAAACCAGGCACTTGAAAAGCCTAAAGGGAAGGAAAGACTGGTATGAAAGAGTCACTAGATGGGAAAGGTAAAAAAATATATATTGAGTACTATATTTTGGGGTCTCTATAATAATATAAATATATATAATCCCTGATCTAGGAATCACCAACTCTGATAATTCACACACAAAAAGGATGATTTCTTCTCCTACCCTTACATATACATAGATATTAGGCTTATATTACAATATATTTAAAAATCTTACTATTTTAGGCATAATTCTAAATTTTCAATTCTATTAGGTAAAAAGTAAACCAAGTCTAAAGATTTGACTAAAATACTTAATTTGTTTTTACTGAGCCAAGAGAAGCCAAGATAAAGAAGAAATGAGAGTTCGTTGCCTAAGATGGAGACAATCCTTCAGAAATCAAGTATATAATAAGCCAAGATTGCATCTATATTTAGCATTTCCAGATAGTCCCTAAAACTTTTCCATTACATACTTCAGAGTTAAAGTTTCTTTCTTTCTTTTTTTTTTGAATGTTACTACCCTGATGGTAAGAGTTGCAACCATTTCAGGAAAAGCTTATTGCTTTGCAAGCTCTGAAATGAGAGAAGGATTTATAAGTGCACTGCACTCAACATTTTGTCCAAAGTGATCTGAGAACATGCCTCGCTCCTTTCTTTGACTAACTCTGCTTGTTGCCCCTTATCAGCTTTGATTAGAGGAACATACCTGCACAAATACATCAGAAAAAAAAGGTCAGAAACTGGTTGAGCTAGACAATGGACAGAATGACAAAAACAAATGTCATGCAACCTGAATAATGTTCCCCTTCTCCAACTCTACCACCACCATGACCATACACAACCTTCAATGGCAGCAATTGCTGAATCTGACATATTGCAGATATCTCTTTTTAAACTTCAAGTAGGAAAACACACACACACACATACACACACACACACATACACACACACCTGCTTTTTTTTCTCCTCCTACGCATTTTGGCTTTTAAAGCTATTTTTAACTAATGCAGTTCATTTTTGTTCATTCCCATTACATTATTTTTAGCAGTAGTTAAACTGTCAAGAGAAGAAACAGCCAGTGTTTACTACACTGACAATGGAGAACAATTCCCTCAATGTCTATTATGCTCAAATATGAGGGAAAAGTCCCTAAAGTTTTTAGAAGTTCTAAAATGAAGCAATTCATGAGTTATTAAGTATTTGGATATTTCAGAGCCCAAATTAGGTCACTTGTAATTATCTGTAAGCCAGATTCCATAAGAAAGTTTTATTTAAAATTTTAAAAAAGTAACTTTAAGAGTGAAAACATCAAACTTAAAAGAAAAGAAGACAGATCTCAAAAGTTCAAAGAGTCTGTTGAGCTTTAATATCTCATAGCTTTATAAAATCTCTCATCTTAGAGTTTTTCCTTAAGTTACTACTGCATTTTGTTCATAGGCTAATGCATTACCTAAATATAGATAGCCATTTTTAGTATAAATTCAAAAAGCCATAAATGTTTCATAATTGAGCACATAATTTGAAGTAAGAGAGCTTTTCCACTCATCTCTTTTTACTGTAGCAAATTGGAAAATATTCAAGTAATTACTCCCTTAATGGTTCAGTGTTTGCAACTATATATACTTTATGGACATCACAATATCAGGGGCCAGGTGGGGGTGGGTCATAAGAAAACTTAACTTCTACAATTAAACAAATCACTCAGAGCTTTGATTCAAAATTCCTTTATTAGGCTATTAATATAATACATTATTAAGTGGTGAATTGTCCAGTTTTTATGATGCCTTTCATTTCAATTCAATGGCTGCAGTTAGAATGAAAAAAACAGCATCTGCAAGATCAGCAAGATGATGTAAAACTCTTATACTAGAAACATTTTTTTGCCTCCACAGTTCGTATGAGGGCAGTCATGCCAGAGCACCAATGAGAAAAGAGATTTTAAGTCTCAGAAAGTACTATTCACTTGTCCTTACTCAATTAATAAAAGAGCAAAAAAAAACATGTGATTTCTAGGACTTCAAACACTTAAACAAAAAGCCACTGGTAATTTTATGGTTTTCTAACCATACTCAAAGGTAGACAGCTGGTTTGTAATTCAATCCCACCTGAGGCTACAACACATATTTCCACTAGAGTTTACATATCATAATGTAGAGTGTCTTATGTGTACTCTTTTGGCATCATTCGGTGATGGTATGCTTATATAATTGACATATGTGGGAATCTGAAATGCAAGGAATAAAGCCTAAAATTCTAAATCTCAGCATTTTAATTTTTGAACTTAAATATAGTTCAGAAAATTCTATGCTGAAAAAGATTCTGTTTTTGCCATTAGAGATGATGTGAATTACCTGAATTTGAGTTCTTGGATATTTCAGTTAACTCTATGTGTTTATTTATGTTGGGAATATTATTATGTATCATTTAATATATACTGAAGACACAATTGTTTTTAAAATAATTGCAGATAAATGGTGCAAATCGTTCAGTTTATGCTCTATTTGTCACTGAAAGACTCTAACAAAAGGTAGGTAAATTCACAAGAAGACCTATTATTGGAAATTATATTACTTTTGTAATTACAGTCTATGAAATATTGCCAAAGGCCTGAGATATAAACCAAAAAGTAATGTAGTCCTAAAAAGCTAGTCTTCTCAAATTTCAAACCATAGTAAAAGATATGCAATTGTATGTAAATTAGAGTTTGCAGTTAACTAAAGATGATCTATCAGGTTATTAGATAATTTCCATAAAAGAGTTTCACACTTTTCCCCCAAAATGCAAAGTATCCACACAAATAACAATCTAATACAGATAAATGGAAAAATAGAGTAAATCCTTCCTGAAAATCTGGTTATTTATGCCTCCTTGTAAGTAAAAACATCACAAGTAAAATCAAAGAAAATGTTATAAATATTTCTTAAAACTAAAATACAACAGTACAATTCTGATCTTGTTCCTTTTCCTTTTATAATTTCAGAAAAGCCTCAAACTTAAAACAAGCACCTGAATTAAAGAATGTTTCCAATCACCTCACCGATTTTGAGTTACATGGCAGCATACATAAGAATATATGTTTTTATACTCCCTCTACAGTCTTTTATACTCTCTCACTATAGTCACTTTAGTATAACTAGCATTCAACACTCTCAAGGAAGAATACACTCTTCTTTGTAAAAGATAAAAAGTCCCAAATCCACACAACAATGAAACACTGTTATCAAATCATATTCAATTTAATATTATCTGTTTCCAGCAGATCCATCAAGTAAACTGACATGAACTAGAAACTCTTCTAGAAACTCATTAAACTTTCTTCCTGAAATATACCACTAATATAGTTTCAGTAAAAGAAGCAAAAGTCATCAAAGTAAAAGAATTGTTAAGTGGAAACTACTCTCTCCAGGCTACACACACATGAAAACAGAACCAAATGCTTTACTCACATTTAACCCTTAATTCAAACTCAAACAAACTGGTTATCTCCACTGTCTGTGCCCTGTGATACCAACGTTCATATGTTAAGTAGATGAATGAATATATGTGTACAAAGCAGAGAGAATAGAGAAAACCTGGGTCCTACCTTGATTGTTTTTGAGGGCTGACACTTGATGTGATGATGGGACACGCTGGCAGTTTGGTTCATGTTTCAGGACCCTGGACAGCGCACGATTCCAGATGGAGTTCCAGAATGAACTAGATAGAGACCAGGTCTCCTCTGTTGGACTTCAGCGGAGGCTGCTGCTGCTGCTGCTGCTGCTGCTGCTGCTGCTGCTGCTGCTGCTGCTGCTGCTGCTGCTTTCTCACTCCGGAGGCTGAAATGCTGTCAGAATGGAGGGATTTGTAACTCACATAGCCATAAATAAAACATTCACTTGGTTCATTCTCAAAGCTCTTGGAGATATGTAATAAAATGCTAAAGATTGTTTCAATTCACTTGTACTGTACCTTTCCAGTACTGAGATGTGACAGCTTCACAGTACAGCCAATAATCTTGGCTCTCATTCTCCTTTCAAAGGAACGAATACCAGGAAAAATACAGAGATCAATTGCAGCACCACAGTTTAAAGGGACACTCAACTCCCCTGATTCTAACCAGTTCATACTTTTGTTCAGTGTAAAAAATCTCTCTCTCTCTCTCTCTCTCTCTCTCTCTCTCTCTCTCTCTCTCTCTCATCTCTTTCCCCTTCTCTCTCTCCCCCTCCCTCTCTTTTTCTCTCTCCCTGTCTCTCTAATTTTTTTCACCATAATTAAGTCTCATTCAGATACCAAATTTTATTCCTTCTTGGGTAGTGCTTACAGTGAAAACACCAGTAAATGATAAGAAAGGACCTGTTGCTTGGTTTAAGAGAGCAGATTTTTACATCTGTATGGTAAAGAACTAATATTTTCTATGAATATTTATAAATTCTGCAGTTATAGCCAGCCAACTAACTAGCTTTTCTATAAGCTGGGAGAAAGCTTATAGTATATAAAAACGTTTTCAAACACAATAGTTATTGAATGTTGCACCAGAGCAAGAAAATGGTTTATTTTTTTCTTTCCTTTTTACTTTTAACCATGTATTTACTTCAGGCTATTTTTTAAATTTCCAGTAGCTAACTTCTCAAATAGTAACCTCAAATTACATTATCAGCAAAATAAACCATAAACATTTATAAATAAAGTTTCCACAAAGTCACCAGTCCCCACTCCCACTGTCACATCAGCACTAAGATAAACTTCCCTAGTGGAAATAAGGGATCCAGTAGGGTTAATTTAATGGGAGACATTATTTTTCAATATGTATTATAAAGTAGTTGATGTGGCCTAGGCTGTGTGTGTATGTCTCATGTATTTTTGAAGACCAATACTTTTACCCATCAGAAATATATCTTGCTGGTGAAATGCCAAGTTTATAAGATTGAGCTGCATAAAGCTTTTAGGAAGCTTTATGGGTGGGGCAAGAACACTATAGATAAACTCTGGGGTGAGAAAAAATAAACTAATAGATTTGGTGACATAATTAAATTTATATACTAATATTAAAAATATTTCTTGTTTTGAAACATAAAAGGAATCTAAACATTCTGCACAATAGTCGAAATGTTTGAGAATGGCTGAGTTTTGGAGGGTGATAGTCAAAATAGCACTCTAGAGGTAAGGATTAGAAAGTAGTAAAATCAGACAGTTTTAAGTCAGAAAGGTTAATAGCAGGAGTATTGGAAGAAACAAGAAAATTATGGGCAAGGAAATAGAGCTAATAAGAAACAGGCAAAGGCTGTGTCCAAGAATCTGGGGTAACGGTATCATGACATCACACAAGGTATTAAAAAATCAACCAGAAAACCAAATCTTATGATTCATAGGTTAAAATTTTAAATTACAAATGTGGCTGGCATGTGACTATGTTATATTTTTGTTGGACAATGATGCTTAGAATAATCCATAAATAAGAATTTATATTAGGAATTTTAAAACATTATATACACAAAAATAATGAGAAAATGTCAACTTTGTGGGATGCAGCTAAATCAGTATTTATATGGAAGTGTATAGATTCAATGTATATATTAGAAATATAGAAAGCATAAAATTAATAATTAATAAGCTAATTGTTTATCATGAAATTTATAAAAATAATGAGAAACTCAAATAAAATATAGGAAAAAAATTAGAAGAAGGGAAGCAGCCAATGTAGTAAAAACAATACAAAGTGTACAACCCAGTGAACAAGCCCATGGACATTTCAAAATTCAGTTATCAGTTTGGTAATCTCTGAAGAAACGAAAATCCTTCACTAGTAAGTTTGGCTCAGCTCCTCTTTCTTAGTACTTGATACTAGATATCTGACGAACCTCCAAACTAAATTATCTGGGTAGTCCAGGTAGAGTGGAGGTGGGGGTAGGGGGTGCAGAGGTATCCTGAGGGGTGAAATTCAAGGATGCAGATGGAGTTGCTCATTCATATCAGAGAACTATACATTATGGAAGGAACAATTAAAGTTCCAAGGAATCTTAATTGGGCACAGTGAATGTCAACATTTATATACCTACCAGAAAGAATATATGGGTATCTAGAGTGAAACCACTGTAATCACATGAGACTTCACTTTTTTCACTGTTCTTCAAAATTGACTTCCATTCACAATTGGATGACAGTCAAAATAAAAAAAAAAAAAAACAACACTGCCATTACAATCTAGATGTAAATGCCTAGAATCTACCTAAAATCCTTCCCTAATGTTTAATTTTGTAAACAAAAAAATCAATTGTCCAGAACAAATTTATGACTAAAATTTCATTCCGGGTATTGTTTTTCCTTTCTGTTACATTATCATTTCACAATCAAAATGAAAACCATAGTAATTTTAAGCATTTATATTTCAGATGTGTATATTTTTCTTAATTTGGTGAAATCTGCTGAGCCTTAACATGTTCATTTAGAATTATAACCAAAGAAGATACAGATTAAAAAAATTTTAGCCAAACACTAGGAAATTATAAACATTGTTTAATAAAGATAAACTCATGTGTGATTATTCTAATTGAGTTATCCTTGGTTCAATATGTTCAGCATAAAAACAGCAACAAAATTCCATCATGGTTTTTCATATGGTAGGATTTTTTTTTAATGTTCAGATGTACTCAGGAGACACTATACAGTGAATCATAGTGAACTAGAAATTTTAGACAATTTAATCCAAAGGAGCAATATTATATTTAATCAATACTAGTGATAACTAAATAAAAATATATTAGTTTCTGGAACCACAACTTGTGGAAAATTAGTATTGAGTCTCTCTTACCTTCCTCACAAAAAGATAAGAAAAATGGATACTAATTTTAGAAAATATAACCTATCATGCTCCTTGAACAACCATTGTTAGATTTGGGAAATAGAAAGCTAGAATTGGCTTAATAACAATATTGCTTCAGAAAAATTATTGTCACATTATCAGATGGACTCTACTACCAATTGCTCTCTCTTTGTTTCGGGTCCTGTCTGCTCTAACCCTAACTAGCTGGTTAAAATGATGACCTACCAACTGCAAGCTTAGGCAAGCTCAGGGCCTTAGTCAACAAGAATGATATCTAAAAGAGCATCAGGTTGTTTTCTTGACATTTGGAGTTTACTATAGAACATCCAAGTGCCCACATAACTATAAAGAAAACCATCTTTTCATTTCTCACATTAATACTCACTGTGTATATCCCCAACTTTTGCTTGACGAATCTACTGAATCATTTGAACTCTTTTCTAAAACTAGAATGCTGTTTCACATTGTCAGCTTCATTGACTTGGGACTTAAGGCCCTCACCTAATTCCTGCCTGTTGCCTCTTTCTCTATAAATGGCATCCACTTCTGATGTCTGCTCAGCTTCAGATTGTTCTTCCCTGAATTCACCTAGGTTGATGTCATTGGCCTAATTCTGGTTTTCATTTTCTTTAAGAATTAATATTTCTTAGAAATCATGTACATCAGTCAAAATAGGCAAGGTTATGCTGCAATAATATATAACCTCAAAATCTCAGTGGCTTAAAATAATGAAGCTTTATTTCCTATGATGCTATATGCAATACTAGGTTGCTAGGAAGTTTCTTCCCATGTAAAGAAACTCATGCTGATAGAGAATCCATGTTGATATGAGGTTCCACAATAACATGGCAGATAGAAGGAGATGTGGAAAATCATGTTCTTACTTAAAGGCTTCTGTCCATTAATGGCACGTATAACCTCTACTTACATTCCCTTGGCCAAAGCGAGTACACAGTCATGCCCAGATTTAGGTAATAAGGAAATGACTTATACTATGTATCCCCAAAAGAGAGTGGAATCAGAATATCAGCAAATAAAACTAATTACAACCACAACACTATTGCTGCTCTTTTTTTATACTTCAAAGCCATACGCTTATCTATGCCAGCCAGCCTTGAGACACTAGCATGCTCATATTTGAGGCTCTACAGACTATAGCAAGTTTACTTAGAAGAAATGGCAGATAGATATAAGACAGAACTTCCTTATCCTATGTGTCAGATTATCAACAGAGCTTTCATAGTATCTTTTTCTGGGTTTTACAGAAGTAGAACATAGGCCTATGTTAATCCTTGCTCGCAGCAATATACAAGTTAAATGTGAACTAAGTGTATGGATTTATTCCCTGTTGGTAAATATTTCTCTGCAAAGAGCAGGAACCTTGGTAAGTGGCAGAAAAGGCAAGTCAGACTACATTCTAACCTACTGTGCTATACCAACAAAAAACATGCTTTCATTCCTTTAAGCATTGTAACTCCACTAATATAACAAAAAATGAAACTCAGTTTTTATTCTTTTAATAGAAATAATTTCAAGGACTGCTTGAAAAAGCCCAATAATAGTACTATAAAGACTCAAGTAATAATAAAGTGTAAGTGTATGGGGGGAAAATAACCCAAATATCTAAAATCGTTTTTATTTTAGAGGGTAAATTGCTATATGATTCACTGGCTGCAACTTGCCTTTTTAGAATCATGTCATATAATATTCCAAAAAAAACAATAAGTTGAAGAAATTATGAAGGTGAAAATTTATTTATTTATTTATTTATTTATTTATTTATTTATTTATTTATATCCCCCCTACAACCTCTCTCCCCTTTGGTAACCATAAGCTTGTTCTCTATATCTATAGTTGTTTCTGTTTCATTTTGTTTATTCATTTGTTTCCTTTTTATAGATTCCACATGTAAGTAAAATTATATGGTATTTGACTTTCTCGTTTGATTTATTTCACTTATAATACCCTCCAGGCCTTGCCATGTTGTCACAAATGACAATATTTTATTTTTTTTTATTGCTAATACTTCATTGCATGTATACATCATATCTTCTTCATCTATCAATGGACACCTAGGTTACTTTCATATCTTGACTATTGTAAATAAAGCTGCAATGAACATAGGGGTGAATATATCTTATTAAGTTAGTGAAGATTTTTGTTTTTGTTTTTTAAATTTATTTATATTTATTTAATTTTTTATGGTGACATTGGTTAATGAAATCCAATATGTTTCAGCTGTACACTCTAACAGTAAATATATATATTTACACTGTGTTCAACTCCCACTGTTAGATTTCTTTCTGTCACCACATATTTGACCCCTTTATCCTGTCTACCTCTCCCCTCCTCCTTCACCTCCAACCCTTTAGTAACCACTAGTCTATAGTCCATGTTCATGAGTCTCTGTTTGTCCTGTTCATTTGTTTCTTTTAGGGTTATATCCCACAAATAAGTGATATCATGTGATTTTCAACTTTTCTGTCTGCCTTATTTTGCTTAGCATGATTATCTCAAGGTCCATCCATATTTCACAAATGGCAGTATTTCATCTCTTCTTGTGGCTGAGTAATATTCCATTGAATATATGTACCACAGCTTCTTTAGCCAATCATCTATTGTAGAACACTTTAGTTGCTTCCATGTCCTGGCCACTGTGAATAATGCTGCTATAAACATCAGTGTGCAAATATCTTTTTAGATATGGGTTTTCAAATCTTTGGAATAAATACCCAGTAGAGAGATTTCTGGATCATATGGTAGATCAATTCTTAGTTTTTTGAGGAACCTTCATACCGTTTCCTATAGCAGCTGTGCCAATATGCAGTCCCATCAGGAGTGTATGAGGATTCCTTTTTCTCTGAATCCTCTCCAACTCAAATTAGTGTTTTGAAAGTGGGACCTTAGATACCCATGGATATATGCCAATTTCATTTGAGAAGCAGTTGCTTTACATTTTCAAGTTATCTTTCAATTTAAATAATGAAGTGTTTTATTATTCTCAATCATTCATGAAACATTGCTTACAGCCACATAAATGTGAGGAGGGATTAAAATTGATAAGTAAATTAAGATATTATTTAGCCTACACTAGCCAAGCTCTCATGCTGGCTCCTCATGCACACATCCAATAAGAACATACCCAACAGCTTTTAAAGAGTATAAATTGTTTCTCCTTACATTTTTTATGGCATTTGATTTTTTGAATTTTTCATTCTTCACTCCTATTTTTTCATGTTGGTCACTACTGCAAACTCCACAGGGTGAACATTTGGCTAACTTAACCTCCTTTCATGATTTTGACTATAACTCCCTCATCACCCATTGCTCCTGTTCCCAATCCTTTCTGTTCTGAGGGCTTGCCCAACATAATGCTCCTAACCTAAAAATTACCTGCTTTATGCAAATGGGCTTTAAGGTATATTACTATTGCAGATTGGTTTACCGACATACCTGACAGGTTTTACTTCTCCCTCCTCCTCATAAACCAGAACCAAACAAAAACATTTGAGAAATTATTTCTTGCCAAAGTGGAGTTCCACACCAAAATAAAGACACCAACAGTATCTGCTAATGTCATTCAGTCTTATGCTTTCTTTTTAATGGTGACATTTATATTTTATAGAATAATTCTCTTTGCAATACTGCCAGCTGAAAATGTGATCCAAATCTTAAATTTATAGAACACCAAAATAGATAGCCAGAATTACCTCATGAGAGTTTTTGGAGCTCTCCTCACCCTTAGTTCTTCAGCTGAAATAATTTAGGAAACAGGAACCCTAAAAGCACCATAGAAATGTCTAGTCCTGTATACAGATGCTTCCATAAATACACAGAATCTATAGAAATAAATACTGGACATAACTCCTCTTGTAAGCATAAAAATTTCTGCCCTACAATCACTGATGAATGCCTTCAATAAATTCTCTCTATGGCTAGTGTCATAAATCATTGTGAAGACAGAAATGCATACATAAAACCCACTATACTATAGTTCCCCAGACTACTTTATCCAGTTCAGCTGTTAGTGACAGTAGTCCCCCAAGCCATCCAACACTATTCTAAAGTTCCAGCACCTGACTACTAAGGAACTTTGAAGATAACTCCCTGATTGCCCGTTACTCTTATTCTTGTTCCTTCCTGTTCTGACGGCTGGCCCAACATTTATGTCCTGCAGTGAGTTTACATTTAAAGCAGATAATTGGAAAGCCCAATAAAACTATTATTACTATTATTCAGGAAGCTCTGGCAGGCTTTCAGACCTGTATCCTACTGTATGCTTTGTACTTCTTGGTCAGAGGAGTGCAGAATCATTAATTTTCAGGACCTAGTGCCCTCTCTTTCACACAGTAAGCAGATATAGTCTACTGCAGATAGTGGCCAACTTGGGGACATAATAACTGCTTTTACAGCAGTAAAGAGGGGCCATAGCAGGTGTGGTTTGCACTTTAGTATCATGTACATTATATAAATTTTAAAAATGGCTAGTTTGAAAATTTTGTTTTGTTTCAATAAGTTTATGGACTAAACAAGTTTCAACAAGTCTTCTGGACTAAAATTCCAAAGAGAAGCCTTAAGAAAACTAAACATTTATAATCTTTGGGGAGGGTAATTAAAGCACCCAAATTCAAAACATCATTTCTTTATTCTTGCCATAGCATCATTCCAGAAGAATCCTAAAATCAAATCTTAATGGGTTACTTTTGAACTTCTACAAAAAGATTTGAAAAGTGCTAATGTTATTGCCTCCCTTCCATTCCCAATCATTACACATTCTTCCATGGTTGTCTAAAACATCTCTTTCCTAAAATTTTATCTCTGATTTCCCTTAGATTAAGCTAACCACTTCCACCTCACATTTTTATCTTTGTCTCTTTTATGGTAGCAATAATATTCTGATTTTAAAACTTAATTCTGTATTATTTTTATGTCTTACCCATAAATTCTTTCAGGGATAAGATTGTGATTTGAAATGCTGCCTACACTATGAAATACTTTAGTGCATACTATGTACACAGAAGATCAATAATTGCATGTTATATTAATTAATAATCAATTAAATAAAACTTGTTCATTAAGGTTTGCAATAAATAGGTCACATTTAACTTTGCTCAGAGCTCTTTTGCTAGAATGGTAGAAGAAACATCAGGCTTCAATTGGTCAAAGGGTGTCTATGAGATGAGAAAATAGACATAGGGAGTATAAATTACTCTCTAAAAATGACATATGAGGGAGAGGGAAAAATGGCATAGATCATAGAGGATCTGTTCATCTCTCTGGTGACCAAATCAAAGTTGTGATGGAAACAAGAAATAGCAGCAAAAAAAGATCACCTGGGATCTAGATGAACAAACCACACAATTAGGGAGAAATCAATGAAAGCACCTTGCAATGGCAGAAGGTAGGATGGGAAGAGGATGTAGGGCTGCCTGGTCTTAAGTAGCTGAGTGAGACAGAAGATGTGGCAGTGGCAGAAGCCTCTTAAAGGGCCATGTCCATGAGAGGATTTTCACAGTGGTGGACCTGCTCACGCTGAGCACCAATGCTGATTTGGCTGCACTCAGGGATTACCAGAGACTTACAGGAAAACATTGTTGGAGTGAGGACTGAAGTGAGACTTGCTCTGTACAGAAGTGCGAGCAGTATCTATTGTTCCTTGTTTAGCTCTCTCCACTCCCAGTGTGCAGACACAGTGCCACTATAGCCATGATGTCAACAAACTGGATGACAGAGGTCGCTCTACCCAGAGGATTCCCTGAAACCCCGCATCCCCAACTCGCAGCCCCACCCAAGCCACATCCAGGTATATCCTCAGCGA
Source organism: Cynopterus sphinx (assembly GCA_030015415.1). Classification (NCBI taxonomy): domain Eukaryota; kingdom Metazoa; phylum Chordata; class Mammalia; order Chiroptera; family Pteropodidae; genus Cynopterus; species Cynopterus sphinx. Next base: position 130,600,408 of record CM057379.1, read on the forward strand.
GTCAGGTGCTCCTTGCTGAGCAGTGCCTAGACTCACACTGGAGCCAGCTGGCCTCGGTTTCTGGTACAGCCTTTTGAAGCAACTATAAACACAGCATCTTTGGATTGCTTGCTGAATCATAATATGTGGTCCCAGAGGGGTAGAGGCTTGGGCTAAATTTGGCCTGCAGCTTAACTCCTCTCAGGACTGTGCCACTGGACACCTACTTCATAAATCCACACTAATAAGACTGGGAGACTTAGGAGCTTTGCTTAGTAGATAGAAACAGATACAGAAAGGCAGCCAAAATGGGAAGACAAAGAAGCAGAAACCATATGAGAGAACAGAACCGAAATCCAGATATAATTGAGTCAAGTAATCTAACAGATGCCAAGTTCAAAACACTGGTTATAAAGATGCTAAATGAACTTTTGAGAAGTGTAGATAAATTCAGTGAGAACTTCAACAAAGAGATAAAAAAAAACATAAAAATGGAAATGGAATTATAAAAGGGAGCCAGTCTGAAATGAAGAACACATTACCTGAGATGAGAAGTATATTAATGAAATAAATAAAGGAATAAACAAAGTGAATAAAGAAAAGGATCAAATGCCCTATCCAGAGGATGGGAAAGCCAAGGATACTCAATGATAATGGCAAGAGATAAAATGCTAAGACTATAAAAATAATTTAAGGAGCATATGGGACACTATTAAGTATCCAAATATCTGTCTGATTGGTGTACCTGAGACAATCAATATGATGAACAGCTGTTGAAGAAATCATGATGAAAAACTTCCCTAACCTGGAGAAGGAAATAGACATAAAACCCCAGAAAACTCAGAGAATCTCAAAAACCAACAATCCAAAGAGGCCCATGCCAAGACACATCATAATTAAAATGCCAAAGGTTAAATACAAAGAAAGAATATTAAAAGCAGCAAGAGAAAAATAGATAGTTACCTATCATAAAACACCCATAAAACTGGCAGCTGTTTTCTCAAAAGAAACTATACAGGACAGATGGCTGGGCAAAAAATATTCGATGTGATGAAGACCCAGGATCTACAACCAAGAATACTTTATCCAGCAAAGTTATCATTTAGAGTTGAAAGACAGATAAAGAGCTTCCCAGCTTTATCACTACCAAGCCAGCATTACAGGAAATGTTGGAAGGACTTCTTTAAGTCAGACAGAAAAGGTAAACACTATATGATTTTGCTTATATGCAAAATCTCAGGAATAAAAAGAACAAACTAATAAAAAACAGACTCACAAATGTAGTGGACAATTTGGTGATGGAAAGAGGGGGAAGGAGTTTGGGGTGCTGGGAGAATGCAGTGAAGGGTTAAAGGAGTATCAATTAGTAGCTGATAAATAGTCATGGGGATGGGGAGCATGGCATAGGGATTGCAGTTAGTATTAAAATGTTGGTTAGGTGGAGGATCAGAGAGAGAGAGAGGGAGCAATTGGGGGAATTATTTACGAATGATATAGCTGTCTAACCAATGTATTGTATACTTGAAACTAATTAAAATAAATAATTTTTTTAAATGACCTGTGAAATGGAGATATGTATACTTGGAAAAGGTAATAGCACCATATAATAAAAGTTATTATTTTTATTAAATTATGAAGTCTAGAAGTCTATAGAAACTGCTAAATTTTTTTCTGAAAATATTACTAAATCTTTTTATCCTATTCTCCCAAACAAATATATCAGATATGAGTGAGCATAGGAACCAAACAGCAGATTACTACCGAGTTTATTAGAAAATTTAAGCAAATTACTTACTGCCTGGAGAAATAGTAACAAAGTAGGCAGCAACACCAAGGAAACTTTGTTTTATTCTGAATTTAGCAAAAGCAATATGTTTTTAATAGTATTCTTGCTGATATAATATAAAAGTTTCTTGTATTTAGAAGACAAGCCAATTCAATATTAGTGTTAGTTCCTTTGGTGTTCCTAAGAGTTAAAAAATATATCCTTAAAAGAGGTTTTACAATTAAAAAATTTTTATTAAAGGACTGCTTGAACTCCAACAGCTTTCTTCATTTAAGGCAATAGTTAAAGCATTTGTTGGTTAACTGATAAACATTTAGTGCACCTATTATGCACTAAGCAATATGCTAGGCACTAGCAATACAGAAGTAAACAATAATAATCCTTCTCTTCATTGAATTCACATTCAAGTATGGAGGAGACAAGGTCAAAGGTGGTAGCAACATGGATCAACCAGCTCTGAGGGTATGTAGTCAAAGGAGCCTTCAGAGAGCACAAGGAGCATGAGCTGCTCATCAGTGGTAAGACATGGGAGTTTAATAGGTAAAAAATGGAAATGAAATGGGTAAAAGGTGGAAAAAATAATTCATCAAATTTCAGAGGATATCTGAGGGGGTAGGGTTAAGATTACTGGTGGCAAATTGGTCTTTATGATGAAGAAATTTTATTTCCAAAGAGACTAAGCAAAAAAAGAAGTTTGTATTAGGTCATTTAGATCTGTCTCTGTATAAAGGTGAAAGCTTGAAGGTACATGATCACATTCTATGCTAAGAAAGAGTTAATATAATCTGCTGAGAATCAATGGAGCAGGGGATTGAGCTAGAGGAGAATAGTAACAGATTGAAACAGCCACTAAGAAAAATTGAGCATGAGTAGAACAAAGATAAACAAAAAGGTGTTTCAGAGAAATAAGAGCCTAGCTAAAAAGATAATTCTAAAAATTATTTTAGAAGAATATAAACAGATAATTCTAAAAATTATTTTAGAAGAATATAAAGGCCAACATGGTAGAGGAAGAGTATACTGTATTTCATTTGTTAGTCACCAAAATTCCAAATTCTTGTGGCCTGAAATGTCTATGCTATTTACTAAATGCTTAAAGCATTTTGTTTTTCCTTTAACGTCTAAGAAAGGAAATGCAGAAAAAGATAGCAAATTAAATATATGCATCTAATTTTGTTTCCTTCAGAAAATTCTCCAGATAAAGAAATTTTTTATTAAAGATATAAATTTATAAGAATGAAAGAATAAGAGACAATCCCATAGTGACACATTTTGCAACACTGAAAGATGAGTATTAAGTAAGTTAGCAGTCTACAAGTAGTGGAAGCAAAAACTGCTACCATAGAAAATTGAGAAACAATCATATATCCACTGCAGAATTGTCTAAAGGTCCAAGAAGTGACAGCACCAGATACTTTTGGAACTGGGAGTGAAGGGGAGTTTATATGAAGAGCATAATGATAATTGATTTAAAGTTGTTTGAGAAATAATTAGGTCCTATTCTATGCCTCTAGATGACTGTCCATTCTCTACTCCAGCAGAGTTCTGGAGGTTTCTCAGCAGACTTTTGGAGGGTTCAAGTCTGGAGAATGTAAAATGAGGGTATTAGCTCAAGGGGTGCCAAACTCTTTGAAATGTGGATATACTTCTAAGAACAGTTATAATAAGTAACTAAATGAATATGGAATGTTGACAAACCACTCCTTCCTCCTATCTTCATTTCAAGAAACCTGGGAGGCAGAACTATGTTTTTCCAGACAAGAGATTGAAAAAATCTGCCCAAGGAAAAACCCAAAGATGATGACATCAAGAGACCCTAACAACTCACCCTGACCATTCTGTAAAGAAGATAAAAGTCTATGAGCCCTATGTATGTGCTCAGAAGTTTAATCACATTCTGAGTTCTTATTCTAAATTATAAATTATAAGCAGAAAATTAAGGATTATTATACATTTCAAAAAATTTTCTACCTCTAATACAGAGGCAAAATTAAATAAAGAGAAGTAACAGAAACTTGAAAAAATAAGGACAAAGAGGGGAGAAAAATATTCAAAAGAAACTACCATAAGAGTGATAAAAAAGAGAGCAATTAAGGGGATCATTTCATAAACTATATAAATGTCTAACCATGTGCTATTTACTTGAAACTAATAAAACAAAATTCAAAAAAATAATAAGTAGCTAGATGTAAAACAGAAAAGATTGATAAGAAAAGATGCCATATCAATGAAACAAAGCGGAAACACTGTTTAAAAATTAGAATAGGATTCAAAGAAAAAGAAAGCTATGATATTAGAAGTTAAAAATTAATGTAAACTTGAGGAATCTCACATAAATATAACACTTTTTAAGATATGGGAAAGATAACAAAATTAGTGGCCTGATACATGACTACCGGGAACTACTGGGAATTCTAGGGGAAAAAAGGGAACAGAGCACAGGAAAGAACTGTTCAGCCAAATAATTTTTGAAATTTTATATAAGTGGAAGGGTCAGATTTTTCAAATTAAAAGTGTCCACTGAATGTCCAAAAAAAAAAAAGGAAAAAATTATTGTGATAATTTTAGAGAACTAGAGACAAAGATGTTAAGAGCTTCCATGGAAGAAAAATATGTGTCATACATAAATAAATACTAAAGAATCAAAGTAACCATGAATTTCTCAGTAACAATTCTGGAAACTGGTAGGCAAAGCAGAATAATATACTTAAGGAAAATTATTTCTAACATAGAATTACATAACTAGCCAAACTATCAATCAGTTAGGAAGGTACAATAAAGATATCTTCAAATATACAAATCACAAAATAATACCTTATATTTTTTCTTATAATGTTTATGTATAATATGTTTATCAAAAAACTGTTCTAGATAAAACAGTGCATAAAGCACTATCACTAATCAAAGTACAATGATAGTGCAATTAAGTTGTTAATTGGCTGGCTGCTTTTCATTAGAAGAGCATTTTTACTTGAAAGAACAATTGACAGACAAACTATGGTTATTCAGACTTGGCTGTTTGACAGATATTTTCTCTAAAATGAACAAAGTGAGGCTACTGCTTCAAGGAAAACAATTGACAATATGTGTTACCAATGATAAAATTTGAACTTTCAAGCTAAAATTAGAATTTAGAAAACTGTGTCTGTGAAATGAGTCTAACATCTTCTCAATATTTAAAGACTTTTTGAAGAGATTGGTGGTGATATTAACAAATGTAATTTTTTTATGTTGTATAATAAAATGTGTCAACATTTGGAATATCTAAATAAGTCAGTGAACTAATGTTTTCCAAATGACCAATGAATGATATTAAAAAATCCTGCATCGGTAAAAGAGCCAATCAAAGTACAAAATGGACCGATAAACTTTTCATAGAGGAAAGGTAATTGATAAAGTTTCAGATTCTACATTGCAGCTAAACTTGAAGAAATTTGTAGAATTTTGGTATGGTATTAAAGATAAAGACTCACAATTATCTGAAAAGTATATTAAAATAATTTTTTTTCCTAACATTTCTGTGTGAGGTCAATTGTTCTTATGAACTTTAAAAAAATAACAATTTGTAGCAGATTAAATTCAGAAGTAGGTATGAAAGTCTGTTTTCTCTTAAGGCAGACATTAAAGAGATTTTGTTTTGTTTTTGAAATTGTACTTCTTGTCATAAAATTATGTTATTGATGTTAACACATGAGCCTGTTACTGTGATTCCTAAGTAAATACATAAATACTTTTAAAAATTTATCCATTTTAATTTGCAATACAGTCAACATTAATAGATATTACCCATATAAAAAATAGCTATTTAGGTTCCTCAATTTTTCTTAAGTGTAAGAGTTTTAAGAACCACTGGTTTAGGAAAGGAGAAATATGAGCATAGAGGTCATTAGTTATTTTTAAATAGCTTTTTGAAAAGAATAACAGATACTATCAAAGTGTATAACCAACCACTAGTCCTGCCTCTCATTTACGGGTGAGGAAAATGGAATTCAGAAGTGGTAAGGCAGCTGCTCAAGATGATACCAGCAATTAATCATAAAGCCAGTTCAAGAGTCCCGGCATCTTTCTCTCACCTCAAGGCTTTTCTTTTGTATTGTGCTGGCTTCCCAAACTGTTTTACAACCTGCATATTTTTGTCAGTATTTTCTTTTTTAAGTTTATTGGGGTAACATTGGCTAATACGATTATATAATTTCTGGGTGTACATTATCATTTGACATCTATATATTCGATTGTGTGATTACCACCCAGAGTTCAGTTTCCTTCAACTACCATATATTTGATCCCCTTTACCCACTTCACCTTTCCTCACCCCCTATAATAGACCCCCTTTACTCTATCTCTTCCCTCATCCCCCACCCAGCATATTTTTTTTTGTGACTAGATATTGTATATGTACACATGTGGCATGTGTGTGTGTGACATTACACTAGAGATGACAATCTTTTCCTTATAGTTTTCTTAGAAAACCTGTTATCACAGCCTCCAGGAAGGAAAGGGAAAAAAAAACCAAGAGCCCTGTTAATAGGACTAGATATAGACATGCAAATAAAACAAGCTTCTCTTTCCAAAATTTAGAATTGGAAAATATAAAAAGCAGTCAGTATCTATTGGCAATTTAAACCAGAAAAACAGTCACTGGTGTTAGAGTCAGAGCAACCACATCTGGATTACCTTTGAACAAAGCCAAGAAAATGTGAAAAGCAGCAGCAGAAAAGACAAGATGATGTGCAGAGAAACACAGAGGAGTGGACTGGCCTCCAACTCTCCAATTTCTGGTTCAGGACCCTCTGAAGAGCAATAATGATTCTTTAGTTTGGTTTCCACAAGATTCCCTTTGATTTGATACTTTTGCTTTATCTACTTTTAATGGGTTTTCATTATTTGCAATCCAGCAATCATGTGTGAGGACAAATGTGCACACTTACATATCCCCCACTTCAATCATGATGGTCAACTACAGAGTGAATTCTAAGATCTGATATTTGCCTGATTAGAACAGTGGCTAAGTCAATGTTCACTGCAGAGACAACCAACATGCATGTTTACAGTCAGCAACCTAAGAAATCATGACAGATGTAACTTGGACCAAAAATGTAGTTGCCACTTTCATTGACAAATTAGATATTGCAGAGAGAACATTGAGGGCTTGATATCACATTATAAGGTCTTCATAAATAAGTATTAAATTATGTAATAAAAGAGCATGACCAATTTGTTGCCAACACTGGCTAAATGTTAAAATCCTCATAGAAGCTATTTATCCAAAATTTCAGTTGGTGTCAGGATAGTCCCAGGTAAGGATATTGTTTTTCAGATCCCACACACACCAGGTGGTGTCAACGTAGGATGATTAAAGCATACTAGGACTCCAGTAATTTTATTACAATTTTAGAAAGAAAAGGTAAAAATGGTATTTATATGAAAGAGAGAAAGAGGGTTTTCTAAATAAATTCTAGAATGATTTTTAGAAAGAATTTAAAAGACTGGATTAGCCAACTTGCAAATAGCTAAAATAATGTCAAATCAATGGAAATCTAATAGAAAAAAAAAACTGTAAAATATGGAATACCCGTACTAGCCACTCAAGTGACACAGGATAATGAATTTTGATTAGAATATGATTGAAATGTCAGTAACAATGAAATTCCCATTATATACTCACATTTACTGTTTTCGAAAGCTTTTTTTAAAGCATTGTTAAATGTGCTAGAAAATGGCAAAGGGGTCAAAAGGATGTCTCTTATTCCTAGTTTATGAGGACTCAAATCCTAGTAAAGGTATAATTTTTCTACCATAGGGGTTTCTCAAACACAGGAGTCACATCCAAAAAAAGAAAGACATAAGACTGTGAACAGACGTGTATTGGTATCACCTAAAAGAAGCACTGTCAATTATAGTGTGCTAACTATGCACAATGATAGATGGTTACTAAACAGGGCACCATGAGAAATATAAACATTTAATTGCTATGTTGTACACTTGAAACTAATATAATATGCATACTATAATTTTTGAAAAAATTGTAAATAAAAAATAAAAATAGAAGCATTGGCTTCATCCACATGGCAGTATGGTACTTAAGAGTCATGACACCCAGAGATTAGAATCTGTACTCAATACTGAGCCAGAGATAAGCGAGCCTTAGATTCAGGAAGGATCTCTTCACTGTCTTTGGCTTATAGGTGAAAGACTGCAGAATGATGTGAACCTGTAGTTTTGCTTTTCTATTACTAAAGACAGAAGATGTATGAGGCTCCAAAGTAAATATCCAAACATACTGGTTCTTTATTTATGGAGCCTAGGAGAAAGAGAACATTAAGAGAACTCCAAATGACATGTTGCGATCAGATTTTCAGCTGTTCTGTGTCACTGTGAACTGCAAAGAAAGAAGAACAGCCCTAATATCAGCAATAAATGCCTACTGGAGAACTCCAGGAAAGCTACAATGATTAAATAACACCAAAGATGAAAGGCAAAGTTTAGAAGACACTTTTCACTCTCTCATTCTGTCTCTTTTCTCTCTCTGGCAAAATGCCCAGGCTTTTGGTTTCTCTTCGCTTCTCACTCCCATGTTTGCCAGCTCACCCCACAGCCTCATAGTAATTTGTTCAAATGATAGGATAATTAAGATCTTAAAGGAGCTACAAAAATTATTTCAAGTCTTTGAACTTCACTCTAAACAAAACCAATAACTTTAAAGTTGATGAGTCTGTCTTTCATGCTGTTTTAATATCCAAATGTGGTTTCATATTGATTAGGAGACAAAAATAAATAAATTTTATGGTGTCACTGCCATCAATCAGTCTCTCTCCCAGAACTTTAAATATGCTACATATTTTTATAGTAACCATAAAAGATGTGTCAAGTAAAACTGCCCACATTTTACAAATAAAGAAATTGAGACTCAGGGAGGCTAATTTGCCTGAGGGCTAGTAAATATCAGAGTTACCAAACCTTGGAGTCAGTATTGAAACCTAAGTCCGCTTGATACCAAATCCTTCCCATTACCCAGGCAGTTCCATCACTGAATAGCAAATCAGAATGCTCTTCTCAACATCATCTCTTCTTTGTCATTGTCTGATGGCTGGCATCTAATGGAAAGTCGGTAAATATTGGTTGAATTAATGAACAAGGGAATGTTTTTCAGGAGCCCTTGACACTGAGAAGTGACTCAGAAAAATTTAGTAGCAGGAAGAAGACAGAAACAATATTACTGCATGGAAGTTCTGAGGTTTTCATGAATGGATTAGTTTGAATGCCAGCCCACCAGGTTGAAGGATTTCATCAGTTACCTCTGAAGGTGTCCTGTTGTTTGTCTCAGATGTTTTTTTTTTCCCCTTCGAGACAGCCGATAAAGGTGCTTTTAACTTGATAATCTGCTACCAATAAATAAATTATGGTTGAGAAATGTTATAGCTATGTAACTAGCACTGTTGATGAATTACAAAATTTTAGAAAGAATTTGATTGTGGGCAAGGTTTGCAACCAAAAACATTGTTTGCCATCAGTAGTTTGTATACAGATACTGAAGAGTGAGCTTGAGATGAATGTTTTAGATGTATTTTAACCCACAAAACTTAATTCTCACACTTCCTTTCAGCACAGAGAGTTCCCTGGAATATTGATATTTACAGTAGCAATTTCTCCTGACCCTTCTCTCCATCTTTGAGATTTTTCTTTATTCTTCCTTTAAGTCATCTTGTCCCCAACTTCACAGCTCAGGTGCTACACTATTTTCCCTTCAAGAAGAAAATAGTCAAAATTTTAAACAATGAGCTTAATGTCCCCCCTTTGATTAGCACCAACGAGGTACTGTCTTTACCCTGGACCTCTTCCAGTCAAGACAGATGTGATCATTAGAGGCAAAGTCATGGGGAAATGTATTTTCAGCAGAGAAGTATTTCAATATTGAAAAATTTTTATGATACATACTGGCCAAATATCAGGCTTATCCCTTCCAAAATTAGATACAGATTGTTCCTATCTACATGGAATATATTCTGTTCTTCCTTTGTGCTACTCCACTTTTCCAAAACTGAGCTTCTTAAGAGTATACTACTCATCTAATTCCTTTTCACAGATGCTGAAGTGCTTCTATACTACACAGTCCCTGGAAGGAGACAGCATACCATTCTTATGAATTGTGAGTTTGAATCCTATTCTGAATCAAAACACATAAACTATAAAAGCTGAAAGGTCACTTAACGGCAAAATCTGAGTATTGTAGGAAAGTGAACTAGGTGATAAGTTACTTGTATATGACACATTCTTGTTCATCCAGCATTCTTTACATGTCCATTTCATCAAAAATTAAAAGCATGTTGGAGTTACAACTATTAGTTCAATACATATCTGCCCACACAAGACTCATCATCTTGCACAAATTTATTTTGTATCAATAATATGAGTGACATAATTATAAATATATTCATACTCACACACTCACACTTTCAGACAGAAATTAGTATCCTATTTCACTCATAAAATATTGAGACTAAGAAAAGTTAAATAGTGATATATTCAAACTCGGAAATCTTCCCTTTTAATCCAAGGTTCTTGCCAGTTTTATATAGGGCATTCTTTTTAGAATTTATTCTGGGGGACTAGAGCCAATCAGGGGCAAAACTGGATTTTTGTTTTTTAGGGTTTTCTAAATTTCTAGTGCAATATTTTTTTCTATTAAATCACAGTGATCAATTTATCAACATATCTTGTTTATATCCTCAGTTTTAAATATTTTATTAAATAGCTCAGCACTACTTCCTTAGTCAAGAACTGATATACATTTGGCAAGCCTATTATTTAAGTCATCGCTCATGGAAAAAAAATAAAAAAACTCATTAGAGGAAATTTTTCATTATTCTCTGATGCCTAATTAAAAAAATAATTAAAAATAATAAAACCAATTAAAGTTTATGTGGAAGAAAATAACTTAACCTTGGGACTACAGGTATTTATAATTTTTGGTTACATCTCACCTGAATAATTCTGACCAAAAATAAGACTCTAATAAAAAGTGTGTCTGGGTTGCTTTTTATGCTTTCTCACAAATCTTACTAAAGACCTTGAACATTCTGTAGATAGTTGTTATCATAATCTGTGACACAAGTTAAAATAAAAGAGATAGTATTGAACCTAAAATAAAAATATATGTCTATTTTAGGATTATAACTTTCTCTAATTATATCACATAAGGATGCCATGGACTGAGTTGTGTTCCACCGAAATTCATACATTATAATCCAAACCCCCAACCCCGCAACATGACTATATTTGGAGATAAGGTCTATAAAGAGGTAGTTAAGGTTAGATGGTAGGGCCTAGATATAGTACATTACTGTCCTTATATGAAGAGACACTCAAAAGCATCCTCCTTTTCTCTCTCTCTCTATCTCTCTCTCTCTCTCTCTCTCTCTCTCTCTCTCTCTCTCTCTCTCTCTCAATCTCTCTTGGCACGGGTACAAAGAAGCCAAGTGAGCAGAAAACAAAGCGAAGGCTGCCTTCTAGTCAAAAGAAGAATCCTTAGAATGAAACCTACCTTGCCAGCACCTTGATCTTGGAGTTTCCAGTCTCCAGAACTTTGAGAAAATAAATTTATTTTGTTTCATCCAACCAGTCTCCATTATTTCATTCTGGCAGTCTGAGTAGACTAATACAAGGAATATGAACGTTCATTTTTATGAATAGATAATGTTGAGCAGAACTATCTTTGGGTATAAAGCTTTGCTCCAACTGATAACTGATCATGAGAATTATAAACTCCATAAACTCCAACATAATTAATGTGGCAACTATTAATCCTTTGAACATTACTTAGAATAAACAATGTATGGTGATATCTCAAAGACTAGTTAAATTCTTTAACTTCAAAGAAATTACTTTAGTTGACTTTCTACATGATCTTCCTTTCTATAACATGAGAGCTTCTCAGTTGAACTCATTTATACTTATCAAAAACATTAGTTTACAGTTCTTAAATATTAGCATTAAAAATGTTACATGAGGAAAGAGAAAAATTACTATAATTTCTAGGGAAAAATTTATAACTGGATTTTGTAGAAAAGAGAGAACAAACGTAAAACCAATGGTAACTCTTTTCCCCATTTTCCCTTGTGATAAATATCAAAGCCCGCTTTCTTACCAGGCCTCAGGGCAACCTCAGAATCCATTTCCACATGTCAGTCTTGGCAGCCTTTCCAATTAACTGGACTTGGCAAAAACAATACAACTTAATTGCTATGCCTGAATATAACTCAGCCTGTCATTTTTTATAGAGTTATAAACCCAGGTATGAGAGAAATGGGGCCGAATTTAAGATAAATTAAGCTAAAAGTAAAAAAATTTAAAACCTTCAGCTTTTATATTACTATATTTGGGAGATGACAAATATAATTTAGAACAAATTGTATTATCTAATAATTGCTTATATAATATCTACCCTTAGGTTGGCTGAGGTATCTTGTACTTTTAACACTCTTATCTTTTGCCTATTATCAAGACCTGTTCTCTGGTCTGGAATGCAGTCATGAAGAATGAAGATAGGGCAGCTTCCAGTGAGCATGAAGCAACATGCACAAGCAGAAATGCCAGTACACTAAGGACAGTAGACTAGAAACATGGGAGAAGCCTAGGTCTCTGAGGTCATTATTAAACCATCCTGCCCTGGATTATTAATGCCAAACTTTTCATTGTGTTTAACAAATATGTATTAAGTTTTCTGTATTTTTCAGTTGAACACATTCCTGATTAACACAATGGCTTTAAATTTAATAAAACTATAAAAAATAAACAAAGCAAAGATTCTATTTCACAAATATTAATTCATAAAAAATTTAAAACCTTTCTAGTTGTACAAAAACCTAGCAATTGTTCCCAGTTAAGGAAATTTTCAGTTCCCATCTCTGTCTCGAGAAAAATCACCAGTTCTCTTAATAATGACAAAGTAAAAGGTGAAATCGGAGATATATAATTCTATTTTTTTAAATAATTCTATCGTCTTTGTCCCATACTTGCTCACTAATTCTATGTACTTGCTCCATTTTCTATGTCTAATAGTTCCTCTCCTTTTCTAACATTTGTTGGCTGTCAGCATAAAGGAATTCCATCATACAGGACAACTGTGTCCAGATCTTGTCCCAGCTATGTTTGCCAATATGTAAAATAGCCTGAACCAACTCACGTGTAAAGTATGGAATTGATCTGATTTCCTTTTGTCAGTAGTTTTTTAGCTACCTAGCAACAGGAAGTATCCTTATTATCCAACTTTATTTCTACCAATCTCTTGACCACTCAGAATTCTCTTTTAATGTACCCTTGCATAGGGTCATGATAGACTCTGATAAATGTTTGTATTTCTCTACTCCCAGATTTAATATAAGAGTGCAAACACACTTGGTTGCATTTGAAACTATTCATGTTTATTCACATAACTGTGATTTGTGTAAGCTATACATCATACTTGTCCTCATCTTTTTAGTTTTTTTCTAGAAGAAATAATTAGGGCAGAATCTGTAAAAGTAAATAATATATTTTTTAAACAAAAACATATTTATGTGCTCTTAAAATGTAAAGCAAAATCATTTTATGTCATGAATGGTCACTTCAGCTTACACACCTATTATTTTCATTGTTGCATCATATTCAAACAATGTTCAATAATTTGCAGGCTATACCCACAACTTTAGTTAAGTGATAAAAATGGGAATGCAGAGATAAGGTATTAACTTATTCTATAAATCTCATTTTCATCACTAAACTAAGAAATAGTTGCTGTGGCTCTTGATAGGCAACATAAATCTGTTGAAAAGGAATAACTAGTATAATCATTGCTTACCAATCTCTAAAAAAATAAATCCTACAATTAGGAAAGAATATTACAAGAGCAGAACATTAAAATTAGTCTGGGCAAAAGAAAGTCTTGAAGACAATAACTTTTCTATGTATTAACTTTAGCCTCAGATCCACAATTCTATTCTACTGAGCCCAAGTCTTCTTCCCTGAGGCTCACCAGGATTCAAGAACCTAACCTTCCTCAGCCTCTTCCTGTGTGGGCTGGTCCCTCTAGAGGAGCTGCTGGATTAAAAATTTGATTCAAACTAAAGGCTATCTGAAATTGTTTTACGGGCCTCTTTTGTAATTCCTGTCAGAAAGGTGGCCATAAAATTGTACAGTTATTTGAATATGTGGAGTGCAGAATCTTGTCTATAAAAAGAGTATCTAAAAAATAAGGGATAACATGAATTACCTTCAATCTCTGGACAAGTGAAGAATTCTTGCACTGCTCCACAAGCAGCCTTCTTGTACAGAAAGGCTTATAATTTGGCTTCAGCCATGTTTGCTTCCTGAACATTCACTCTACATTGTGTGTCACATGCATCCTTGCCTTGCCAAACTGTGAAACTATAGGCTTTTGCCTATTTCTGTCCTCTCTCCTTGTACTGTCATCATGGGTTCCTAGAGCTCACCTCCATTTTTCAGAATTCCTTCAAACTGCTGGTCTCATATGTCAGGTTCTCCCAAGAGCTCTTTCACCACATACCAGACAGTGAGCTCTCTGCAACTCAGCAAACTTCCAGCCAGTGGGTAAGATGCCAGTGTGCCCTCCTTTTAGTCACTCTCAATCTCTATGAGTAGACAGACTCTTTATGTCCTTCTCACTTGGACCAGATAGGTAAAAGAGGAAGAAATTCTACAAGCTCTCTTTCCCTAGAAATTTCCTCCATTGTATCTTTCCATAATTCCTTTTCCTCTTTCAACATAAATAGCAAGGATGAGGGACTAGTTTTGCTCTCTTATAAGAAGTGCTACTTAGATAATTCTAGCACTTATCTATCACTGTCCACTGCAGGATTCCTGCTGGAATTCTGAAACAATTCTAATATTCAGATAAGTTAGAAAATTATATGTAAAACTTAAGTTTTTTATTAATCTAGGTTTAAATCTAGGTTTAAATATTAAATTAAAATTTACTTACTAAAGTCCTTTCTATTTATAAACTCACCTTCCTGTGACATTAAAAACAACTAAGCTAACCTTTGTGACTACTAGAAATCCTACAATATACCCTATATACTAGATTATCTTGAGTCTGAATGATATAAATCGAGGGCCATCCTAAGTTCTCCCAGACATTTAAATCCTGATTAGGATTGCTAACTGCCTCCCACCATGCCTGTGCAAGGGACCAACACAAATCATTGAAAATTCCTCCTAGTTTATATGTTACTGATTCCTCCTCTCCACTAGCCCATCATGAGGACTTAGCTTGACTGTGGTAGAGCCACAACACTAGTTTACAATAGTTAAGTCCTCAAGCTACAGTAGAGCAGATATAAAATACTTCTTTCTAAGAGGTCTTTCTCAAGGGAAAGAATCAACTAGAGAGAGATTTTGTTCTTCGTTTCCAGCTCTCAAATCCTTTTTCTCAGAACCTGCCTAGTCTATAATGATGTTCAAAGGTATGATTTACTAACCAATATCTCTATAGAGGTGGGGAAAAGTAGCTTAGCCAGAAATAGAACTTCAATCCCAAAATTATGAATGATGGAAAGACATGAAAAATATAAAATGTTGTGTCTTATGTTTCTAAGTCAGAAGTAACAACAAATAAATTAATTTATTCAAACTAACATTTGTTGGACACATTATTATGTGCCTCACACAACGTTAGTTTGAGGGATTCAAAGTTAGAAGGCTTACAGAACTGTAGAGACATATAAACAAACATACTAGATTACTTATTGTGGTGCTAATTTCTTGCTGTTTTGCCACTCTGGAGAGTAAGTTGAAAAAATGTTCTTCATATTTCTACCTTTCTAATCTTGAGAAATTATAGACTATGGTGTGTGGGACAGAGGCAGAAATTGCAAAGCAATTTAACATCCTTTTGACAGATTTTTCTTTGGGTGGCTAGAACCATTGAGAAAGACTAAAATTAGAGTTTGAAGAAGAGATAGATACCTGAAGACCATGAACAGAAACAAGAGTTTGGATTTGAGGATTTACTATGAATGATACTCAATGCTCTTCTCACCAGAGGATGAAAACTTTAATGAGAAATAATAAAATCATAAACTAAGAGCCTTGATGAAAGATTTACCGGTCTAAACTAGTCACCAAGAAAATGAAGAAGCCATTCTGAGAATGGAGTCACACAGCTTTGAGCTCAAAAGGGCTTTGAAATTGGCATTTGAGTGAGTGGCTTCCATGAATGAGGTCTGTCTGACTTCTTCGGGTAATCACTGGCTTGCTGTATTATTACAGGGAAGGCATGACTGAGACCAAACACTGAGACTAAATGTGGTTCATATACTCTCATGCAAGGGCTTGAATCCAGTCTGATTTGATTTAGAAAAAACAAGAAAATTGATTTTTTTTTATACCTGCTTCATGTTGAAAGTTCATTTCTGCTACCTGGATAAATGCAATAAGGGATATGTGCCTTCAAAGAAAAGTGTGGGCAAAAGGAAAGGAATACTCAATCTTTCTAGGCAAGTAGAAAGGTATGGTGAAAGAAATAAAAGCTTAGTATCTCATGCATTCCCTAAGTCTCTCTACTCCTTATAAATGTTCATGTCCAACGCACATAATCAACAGTATGTTGACAGGGTTGTGACAAATAACTAATATAAAAAGATAATTTTAGGTGAAGATAGAGTGACTTATAATGCATTACAGTGGTACCTATGAGATGATTATTTCATTTTATTAATAAAGTAATAGACTAATTTATTTATTTTATGAATAGATGTTCAATACTTTAATCTAAACAAAGGAGTAATAGTATTCAATATATATCTCCTAACTACAGAAGTCGAAGATACCAGTTGTCCTATAATAGCACTAAGTCAGTCATTGTCTTCACTGCTTCTATGTATAATGATAGAAAGGTAGATAGACATGTATAGGTATAGGTATAGGTATAGGTATAGGTATAGGTGTAGGTGTAGGTGTAGGTGTAGGTGTAGGTGTAGGTGTAGGTGTAGGTGTAGGTGTAGGTGTAGGTATAGAGGTAGAGGCAGAGGCAGAGGCAGAGGCAGAGGCAGAGGCAGAGGCAGAGGCAGAGGCAGAGGCAGAGGCAGAGATAGAGATAGAGATAGAGATGGAGCAACATATATATATAGATATATAGATATAGATAATAGACACATAGATCCATAGACATAGAGATGATAGAGTTAAACAGAGAGAGATGATAAAGATAGAGATGATAGAGATAGAGATGAGAGACAGACAGACAGACTTATGTATTAGACTGAAATTAAAGAAACAAATGCACTGATTATTATATGTATATGCATATGATTGTCTGTGTGTGCATGCTTATTTTTGAAAAAGATTAGAAAGAGAAATTTATACAAGTGTTAATAGTGGTCCACTGCAGGAATGGGAATTCCTTTTTTCATCTGTTTGTACCTTTTTCATATTTTTCATTATATTATCTTTAGTATTATTCAGCACTTCAGTGTTATTTTCTTGAAAGCTTTAATTCTTTGATTATTTATGTTTCTCATGTTTCCACCAACATTTTCACAATAGACATATATTATTTAATAATCAGACAAACATAAAAGTTGTATTTATTTATATCTAATTTGAGAGCAGGCAGAAGGGGAGGGAAAAATTCTGGTCTGAGAGTCTATGTTCAGTGAGGATTCCAAAAATATTACTTCTTGCAGAATGAGCAGTTAAGATAAACTGGAAATCAGAAATATCAGTCTATGAAGTCTGTGTCAATTGAAAAGAGCCGTTAAAATGGGAAGTGCTTCTTATTATCTAAGATGTAGGGCTGACTAAGTGCCCAAGTTTATTTTCATCTTAAGACTTTTTACATTTGCTGTTGCATTCACCTAGATATTTTCACTCAGCTGCTACTTCATGTCATAAAGGACCCAGCCCTGTTCAACTTATCTGATCCTTCATGCTGAGGTAATTCCTACATTCTTATCTAGTCAATCCTTACCATATTCTCTTACATCATTTTCCTCATATGAATAGCACAATCTTAAATTGTCTTATTGATTTACTTCTCTGTTGTCTAACTCTACCCACTGAATGGGAATTGCTGTGGACTGGGGGTGTATCTGACATGCTGTCACCTGGGACAAACTCTGTGCTGTTAACAGGCAAGATATTTTTGCAATAGATGATTGAAAGGTTTCTTTTTTAAAATATCTTATTTAGATACTTACCAGGTACCAAAACTTCTGAAAATTTAGAACACCCTCATTCCATGGATCCATTGGATTAACTAATAATTTACTATCTGTTTATGTAACTGAATACCTCCTGCTCTGCTAACTCTGGGTGCAAACACAGCCAAATCTCTTTTCTTTTTCTAATTAATCCAACTGCCTCTTAAGAGGAAAGTCTAATATCCCACACCCTGGCTGTTGAAAACAAATAAAGAAAAACCACTCAACTAGCAAAAGGATTTACTATTTATTTGCTAATTTCCTAATTTTATCAAGACATTATTTATACCTTTTGTTCATTCACTTAGAGGCACCTATATAACCTAATATTTTCAAAAAGATTTGGAAAATTTTAATGCAAATTTCATTAAATCTCTTATTCTAACATTATAACTATTTTGGATATAATAATGAATAACATATTTGTCTAACCTAGTCCTATTTGAAAGCCAATCTATAATTCAAAAATATCTTAATAATCATTTAGAAAAATTTACAAAAACTACTAAAATAAATTGCAGATTACATTATAAAAGAAAATTAATCTGATTTGTACTATGTAAATCTAAGATACTTTAAAATATTTTAAAATAAGTAAATATGTACTTTAACCATTTTTTTAAAAATGTAATATCATAGCGAAACTTTAACTTTTGGGGAAAACAAAGAATATCATGAAATGATGGTATCCCTTTGATATATGTATGTGTGCTTGATAGATCTAATTCTGGTGTACAGCTTTTAAAATAATTAAATATAATATTACATGATATCTATAAATAAAAAATAATTACATTAGTTTTCCTAATCAAAGTTCTGGGGTATACTTTATGATAAATAAAGGTATATACTACTGAAAACTAATAGATCAGCACCTAGCACACAAATTTACATCTTGTTACCTGGAGTTAGAAAATGTGAACCAAACCAGGTATGCCTGCAATTGAAAGAAATCCCAATGTTGTCATTTGATTTTTTTTAAGTTTACATTATTCTAAACATGAAATAAATCGAGTAATATTTTTAAAGATGGATTTTGTTGAATATAACCTGAAATTTTTGTAATTCTGGAACATATTCCAAATCATGTAAAAGAATGTCTAATTCTTTGGCTGTTTGAAGCTGTTTTTCTTTCTAACACATTACAGATCATAGGAATAAGTGTTGATAAGAGCTAAAAAAAATGTTATCTTCCAAAAACGTGGAAAAAGCCAGTTTTCATGTTTAGTGCTTCTTGATGATAGTCTCTTTTCTTCACCCTGCAGGGCTTTGCCTTAAGAGGAATGCATACTTTGACAATAGTTAAGGGTTAGAAAAGGAAGTGTCACTAAATGAATATTATAATTAGTCCCACTATCCCACTCTACCATATATCTGAAATCAGAAATCCCAATACAACCTCAAATACTCTTTTTGTAACAAGTTGATCAACTTCAACACAAACACTCTTAATACATGAAAAGACTGAAAGCTCTGAGGGTTTTTGGTGCCTTACTTATTACAGGAGCCATCTCCTTAGATGCGTCTCCTTAGACTTTTTTAAACACCCTAGTCTATTCACTTTTGTAAGGTTTGAATAGGTTACAAATGAGAAATGTATATTTCTTTTATAAAGTGGAAGAAGAGCCATTTTGAATACAGACAAGTTTTCAGACAGATAAATACTAGAAAAAATGTACACATATGAAAATTAAGAATCTGGAAATTAATATCCTTAAAACTCTCTGTGCCCATGGGTAGCCCTAACCAAGTTTAAAGACTGATATATTAAAGCATCCATCTGACAGAGGCAGAATGACTCTCCTCCATCTCTCCCTGGGCTAGAACTTTCTTTAAAACTTCTAAAACCCAAGAGTACTGTGACATCCCTTTCCCTGGGCAATATAGCTGCTCACTAAACCTTCCAGGGGGAGTTGTCATCAGTGACTCCAGGAGGCCTTATCCCCACCCTTTGAGGACAGTTACCTTTTTTGCTCAAGGTCAGTTTACCCAGGGTAGGTGGCCTAAGTTATTCTAAGTTGTCTACACTTAATCTCTGGGGCTGAGGACTGGTGAAATGAGGTGGGCTATTTAAGTGACTTCAAGTTGAGTTTTTGGCATATATCTCACTGAAAAATAGATAAAAATATAAATTTTCTTTGGTGCAACATCTTAAGTTTATTAACATTAGAAAGGATATTCTTGAATAATACAGTTTTAATAAATAGAAGTATTGCTTAAACATATCAGTTGAAATAAAGATGATTCTCTTTTGAGAATATCATAAGTATTCCAACTTTATTGTGGAGGAGACAGAAGTAGTCCTATCATGGCTGTTCCCATTAGTTAGCTCATTGAATAATGCAGTAGTGAGTCAGCACAATAAAAGAATGAGTTAGAGCTTTGAATTTGGAAAAATTGGGGTTCCCATCTCTGGTCTGGCCCTCGCCAGATACGTGATCTAGGACAAGAAATCAAGTTTTGGTGCTGCCAATTACAAAATAAAGATTAAACTACATACTTTGTAGGATTTATGAGAATTAATTGAATTAATGTCTGTAAAGCACCGACACATGCCTGGTGGCATAATAGCCAATTAATAGAATGCTAGTTTCCTTCTTTTATTCATTATTTACTATGTGCAAAATTATTCAAAGAAGAATGTAATATAAATATTTTTCTCAGAAAGTACAAATTATAGAGAGACAGCCAAATGTAGGAACAAAAAGTTAAAATGAAGTTGATTAGAGGCTATAAAAAGAGGCATGTACAAAGTACTACAGAGGCACAAAGCCAGAAGCCAGAAAGACAGCCTTTCGTATGCCACATCATTTAATTCCACTCAATATAACAAATCATCATTGAGATCCTGCTGTCTGATCAGCATTATTGGGTCCAATGGACCATACACAGTATACACTGTGAACTCTGTCTCCTCTGGTAGTTTATAATTGAGTTCAAAGACAAGACTTACAGGAAACACAATATTTAACAAATATTTATTGAATGCTTATGTGCCAAGAATTATACAAGGTAGGGGTATATACATGGTTGCTTCCAGAGCTAACATCCAGTGGTGGGTGTTAATAAGAAATTAATCAATTAAAGAATTAATGCCAGCAATTGATGAGTTGCCAAGTGGTAATAGAGAGGGTAAGTGCTGTTTGAGGTTATGGAGGGAAGAGGAGAGAATTCATCACTGTCAGGTTGCCCACAGCTCATCCTGAAGATCCAGGCAGCCCTTTCTGAATGTGCTAAGTGAAAGCTTATAATCTACAACTTTACTTTCCTGTGTGAAAGAAATCTTTTTAGTTTTTATACACCATGAAATTCAATATCTCTACTTTTCCCCGAGATTGTAAGTAATGAAATGGCTCTGATCTACTAGGGTTATGTATTTCATTTGTGATATAAAAACCATTAATTCTTATCAGATTTTAAATATGGAAATGTGATAATTGTTTTAGCTGTTCTAAACTCATGGACGCTCACTGCTTTGCCATTTGACTAAAGACACCTGATTTTGTAGGGTATAGAATCACATGAATAGATTAGGTTTAAGGAGTATTTTAAAACTATTAGCAAAGGAGAGTTCATAACAGATATCAAATATTATAGCTATTAAATATGACTCAAGATAATGGAGTTGATATGGCAGTATGGATCTCGATGTAATGCATTTAATTTTCCTGAACAGAAGACATCTCTTATGGTAACATAATAAAGCAAAGTACATTATGCTCAGCCATTAGAATTCCAAGAAACTGTCATCTTGAAAAGAAATCTTCTCCAGAGCATAGGGATAAGAAATACTTTCCAACTTCACTAGCATTATTTACTTATGACTTCAGGATTCTTGGAAATACTATTTTCTTTACATGCCTCATAATAAAATTCTGAAGGCAAATTGCCTTTTCATTTCCTTCCCACCTACCATGCAGACCATGCCTCACATTGCCTCATGTCTGCCTCATCCCCAGAATCTCCACATTTAGGAGAAAGTAGTATGGCAGAAAATAAGAAGGGAAGACTCTAGAAACAGGTAGACCTGTACATACATCAGGACTCCACAATTTATCCATGACCCTGAGAATTATTAACCTCTTCTAACCTCAATTTCTTTATCAATGAAATAGGAATAACAATATGGCCTATGCAAAATTATTGTGAGAATATAATTGAGGTAATAATTTCTCTCTCTCTCAATGTCTGGAAATCAACAAACAAAGTTACATAATTATTGTAAAAGGAAATATGAAGCAACCTTTTAAGTAAAGATAAAGGCATTGAATTTTGAGGGAACAATAGTTATCAACATTCCTCAACTTTAAATTTAATAGTTTGACTTTCTCAAATACAAAAGAGATCAGGCAGATGTGTCCAAGAACTCTCCTTTAAAAAAAAAATAAACAAATCCAGTCAATATTTAGTTTAGTTAGTTAACAAAGAAGTCCATGGAACAGTGTCTGCAGAGATCTGAGAAAAAAAAAAAAGGATGATCTAAGATATCCTACCCAACTTGTTTGATCTTTATGAATAAAGACAACAGATAGATGTTCCTAAGCATACAATAACTCAAGGAATGTAACAAAGAGGTCGTTTTAACACTAAAATCTAGCCAACTGAGAAATACATAAAAATAAACGAGTAGAGAAGGCATTGCAAAATGGTTATAAACACTGAATTCAATTAAAGATTACATAACTGTGGGGATTATGATTGTTATAAAGCTTGGAATTGAAAAAATAATAATGTAACAATGAAAACTGAGAATAAAGAGGAAAAAACATGAAAAAATATGTGAGAGGGCTAATTTTCCCATCTTTCATAGTAAGGAGTTAATGGTATAATATAAAATTTAAACATGAAGTTTTAAAATATATAATCACTACAAATTCTTACTGAGTTTCACAATCTTTTGTTTTTATATTTACATTTAACATTAATATATCTCTTATAGTTAAAAGCATACTTAGCTGTGTATTACTTTTGTAATCATTATATTTATTTACACAATTCATCTCATTGGGTTTATACTTAAATTTCTTCATAAAAACTAAGAGAAAACAAATGTAATAATTCAATAAAAAATAAGCCTTATCCCATTTAATAAACGGTGTCTCTATCACTTATCTAATTTACCTATATACTTACCTATCTCTACTTTTATATTTAGTGTTGTCTAAAAAGCTATTTAACTTAATATTGATGATTATTTCTCAGTGGTAGAATTTTAAGTAATATTGTAACTTTGTTATAATTTTCATTGTTCTTTTATTTCTTAAAATGCCATTTTTTAAATCAGTAAAGTTTTTAAAAAAATATTTAAAAAGTGGTTTCTTTGGGGAGTAGAACTTGACTAGAGAGTAGTTACTTTTTATATAGCCCATTTGGTACGATTTGTGTGTGTGTGTGTGTGTGTGTGTGTGAGAGAGAGAGAGAGAGAGAGAGAGAGAGAGAGAGAGAGAGAGAGAGAGAGAGAGAGAGAAAATAAACAAAGAAAAGGAGGGTGAGAGGAGGGAGGGAGGGACAGAGAGAGGGAAGGAAGGAAGGAAGGAAGGAAGGAAGGAAGGAAGGAAGGAAGATAGATTACAGTATAATAAATTATAATTATTGTCATATCTAAGAAGATATAAATTGAGAAGTAGAAAAAATTCAAAGACTCTATCAGACACCTCTTATGCACCATTTTAGACTCTCCTCGCATCAATGATAGCTGGCTCCACTACTTCACATAGGCACAGCCATCAGTGTCTGGCCTCTTGTGCACACAGTGTGTCTCTTGCTCTCATTTTAAGTTTTTCTATTATAATCATCATAGAATCTCACCACCACAATCCAAAATGCGCAATCCAAAAGCATGAGGAAATTACCCCACACCCTGTGGTGTAAACTTTGATAAATGAAATAACAGAAACCAACAGACAAATGATCCCAAAATTCAGTTTCTCCTGTGGAATTAGGCAATTAGTATCACTTAACAATTGTTTTCTCCCTAAGGCATTCTAGAAAATGCTGACTCTCCAGCCCTGTTTCATTCTTTTACTTCTTATGCCCATCCTTTGCCACTGCTTTAAAATCTCTAATAAAATGATAGGCCTTGTCCCTCTATACGAGTTTTTCTGAGGTTCCACTCCAAACTAGAAACTCTATTTCTCTATATAATAATGTGTAACTCTAAATCCACTAAAAAGAGGTGGCACTGCAAATTACAGGGCACTTAAAAATTATTTATTTTCATTTTTAGGAATTTAGACAAAGAACTAACATCTTGCTTTGGGAATGAGTATATGCACTGAGGATGTGCACGCACAGCTGATAGAAAAGTTACACTTAGGAATCGGTCATAAAGAGACATTCTATGTCTTGCTATCATGAGAATGCATCAAGCAATTTGGAGTGTCACTCCTCTCCCATCTTTCTTATCGTATCTCAGTTTCACCTCTACTCCACAGACTTCAAAGGCAATCACCAACTGTCCTGGAAGAGTCTCCTTACACCAACCTACACCTTTTTTTCAACTTGTGCTCGAAAGGATTATGGTGGGGAATTACTTAAACTTGAAAGTTAATACTAAGGGGAGATCCTGGGGAGATTAAGGTGGGAATGACCTTTGGTAAAAGTGAGGGGTAGAGAGTAAGTGGAAACAGAGGTCTGAAAACAAAGGTTATGACAGTAAATTGCTTTTGCAAAAAAAATGTGTGTGTGTGTGTGTGTGTGTGTGTGTGTGTGTGTATAACCTGAGGACAGGGGCGTTCAAGTGTTATTTGGAGAGCACTTTGTCTGATGCATGTGTATGATCTGTGGCATATATAAAGCAAACTAATGCCTTAAATACTGTAAATATAAAATTGTTTTATAGTTATCAAGCAGGGGGAAATGTAACAAGGGAACGTCAAATAAAACAGAAAACTTTTGTGCTAAAGAAGACAAAATGTAAAAGATTATAAGTATTAAACCTGGGAAGGAAGCCCAGAAGTAGTCTTCCAAGCTGGGATATTTAGAGAGATAGTGAGGCTGAGCCTGTTACTAAAAGTAAGGAATAGGGTATTTCATTAGAAAGTTAACAGTAGAGAAATTTTGTCACACCATATTTGGAAGATTTGCCCAAAATCTGATTTGGCTACCAGCAAATCCCAAATTGTTAATAGTTAAATTAAGAGGTATAAATCATCTTTTCCAAAAAAAAATTCTTTTTATTTTTTTACATAAGGATTCACATAGAGCTACCACATCTATTTGTACAAGTTGTACATCACAGGACACATAACAATCTATGTGATCAGTGCCCCCCAAGAGTTGTACATGGACAATACCCACAGTGTATGCAGCTGCCCTGCACTTACAATTGCTATATTTCTAAAATTTGAGAACTTTTCCCTCTTTTTATTGCAAGGTATTTGAGTTAGTGATATCTTTTAGACAGTTCAGTGAAACTATTCTAACAGTAATCCATACCATTCAGTGGAAGGCATCTTCATCCTAAGGTTCATGTTTATAACCTTCTGCCTTGATATGGACCATTTGAGATTCTTCCCTTCTACATGGATTTTACAGGGTATAGGATGTGATTCTAAGGAGGACTTGCCATCAGATTAGTAAGCAGAGCTCGTTATTGTGGCTCATGTTATCTTAAGATAGATTCTACATCTGATTCATAATTCTATATTTTACATTGCTTTGTATGAAGTACTCAAGGGTTATTTACTGAATGAGTGATGAGAGGAATTAAATTGACTATTTTCTTTGTATCATCTGAGAGTAATTGAGAAGAGATAATACCCAAAGGTAACATATGATCATCAACCAAGCATTTTCCTAAATAATAGTGTCTTTCTTCAGAAACACTGCTGAAAGCAGCTGAAGAACGAAATGAGGTTCCTGTAATAAAGCTGAAAAGAACATCTGGCAAAAGTGGCTTCGTCTTTCCTAATCATCAAGCCAAAGTGCCATGGGCCAGTACTGCCCTTCAAGCCAGTGAATGTTTTGATTGCATGCCTCGGAGAAGCTGGTAACTGTGTTTGTGTGCATTGGGGAAGCACTGAGAGAGACCCCTTGTGAGGTGTCTTAGCCTGATTGCTGGGAGAAGCCTCCAGGGGAGGAACCTAATTCTATAGAGCTACTTCTTTTCATATACCTCCCCTCAAAGTTGTGATGAATGCCTGTTATTTAAACTCTTGAAATGTGAGGGGAAAGAATCTAAAATGAACATGATGATATGGAGCATTATTCAATTAGAAAGATGAAGTGTGATTTTGAGAAGCAGAATATAATTACAAGGTTGAAACATTTCAGGAGATTGTGGATGGCACCTCAGCTGACTGTAGAAAAAATTCTCTCAGACTAACCTGGGCAGATGGCATTTGTCATCCTCCTCCTCATAAGTGCTATAGACCTTGGTCTTAGAATGGCACAGCATCCCCACAGTCTCAGTTGATGCCCAAAGGTTGGTTGACTCAACATTGCACATTTATAAAGCCATATCCTCAAAAGACTGGTGAAGGCTCAACTCACTCTTTTTTGATCTGTTATAAGAATCAGATTGAATGAATAAATATGAAGACATATTGGAATCTATAAAAAGCTGTATAAAATTTGGGTATTCTTATTAATATTGAAAAGGATATTTGTGTTACAATTTCTCTTACATAGGTCAAAGATATTTAGAATCTTCATTGAAAATAATACATAATAAAGCTATATATAAAACTTTTAATTATTACACAGCTATTATTACCCTTCAGAGATAAGTTATGCCATAATTCTATCAATATAAAACATTTTGCAGCATTTTAAAGTCTTTATAAGCTGAATTCCTTGTAGAAGTTTATGTTTAAATTCTAAATACTTCAAATTTAAATTCAAAATATTATTTATTTGAGAAAAAAAAAAGATTCCAGAAGATTGATAGATGTGGGAGCAATCAGATATGGAAAAAAAATGTAACTCAGGTATCAACTGAGAAGCAAACAAGAGAACATGGTTTTCACAGATCATCTTATCAAGGACTCTCAACTGCGTACTTAGAATCCCACTGTGCTTCATTGGAGTTGGGTTTCACCTGGTTTTTGCTCATTGACTCCTCTTCTTCTGGAGATTAGACTTTGACTTCTGACTCTCATGTATACTTAAAATTTTGAGACAAGGCCCCCTTACATTAATTTTCACAATCATTTTTTGAAGGTCTCCGCCAGTAATTCTCAAACTCTAGCTCACATAAGAATTATCAGGAGAGCTGGTTAATCCACATTGATGAGCAGCAAAGTTTTTCCTTCAACAGGTCTTGGGAGAGAGTAGAGAGAAGTAAGATCGACTTGCTGATGATGCCGATTCAGGGCCCACACCTTGAGAATCACTGGCCTTTACTATGCTAGGAGTGATATTTATGTTAGCAATAATTCTGGTTATTGCTAAACATCTGGTTAGATGTAATAAACATCTGGTTAGATGTTTTTGCCCCCATTTTATTAATGAAGAAACAGAGCCTCAGAAATGTTAAATAGCTCACTGAAGGGCACACAATGGAGATAAATTAGAATTCTCACCTGGGATTCTCTTATACAAAAGTTTTTATTCTCTTAAATGCATCATTTTAGTTTTAATTTTATTTATAAATTTAAGCCAGACCTTATACTAATATTCTTAGAACAATTTATAAAAAAAGAGAGGAATCCTTATCATTTTATCTTCAAACTTCCTAGCCCAAGAGTCTGCCTTAGTTTACAAGTGAGAAAACTGCCAGATACTGCTGCTGAAAACACCTCTGTCTGGCATTGATGTCCCCCTCATCTGATTAGCTCTGCGACAAGCAATTGAGGAGAGCTATGTCAATCCTGCTCAGTACCTGCAACTCATTATGGAACCAAACAACCCAAGTCCAAGTATTCCATTCAGAAGAATGGTATAAACACATGATGCCTGATTTGTCAGGGATCCCCAAAGCTGGTATTCAACCTCTGTTAAAAAAAAAAATGAAGATGTATGTAAAAACTATCTAATGTACTCCATATAGAAGACCAATGTTTAAATTTTACCTGCATTTAATAACAAAGTAAACTTCTCCTTACTAGGCTATAGCTTTTTGGGGAAGAACATCAACCATATTTTTTCATGTGAAAGAAGACTCATAAAAGTTGTATTTCTGGCTTGAGCCAGAAATCTACCTCAAAGTTCTAGTTAATATTTTAAATTATTCATAACCAAATACAGTTTTTATAACTCATAGCTACATATATTACATTAATCTAGCTAACCATTTTAGTGATGGCTATTGTTAACAATGTTGGTATTACATGCCATGCCTAGCTGGCTTTCGGCTACTGTAAGTTTCATTCTACCACAGCTGGAGTAAGTAAATACCAATGCAGGTACTAAAGAAACTCCAGTGCTGAGGTTCAGTTACATTGAGTGATTGGTGAAAATTTTCAAGTGAAACATTCAACCAGCATCTGTCAATAACTGAGGGTAGTGTCTAATGTCATAGGCATGCTCTTGGACAGTATATAGTGTTTGGGTTGAATGTTGCATTTAGCATGCCTAATTTTCTTGTATTTAAATTGCGTAGCTAGTGATTCCTCAAAGACTTATCAAAATTATTACCAGAAGAAGAGAGATGCATGCAGAAAAAAAAATTAGACACTTATTACAGATACATTCAGCACAAAGAGAGAACTGATCATGCTCCTAGCTGTGGAGAGAACTAATTCTGTACACACCAGTCACCATTGTGGAACTATGACCAGGGACTTTCAACTGATTCCCTTTATTTTGCTTTTAGAGAGGATTTCTACTCTTACTTATATCTAGAAGAGCTCAGTGGAAAGGACCGTAACTGCCCTTGATGGAAGACTGCCCTTAATACAAAGAACCCAGCCTGCCAGCTCCTTTGGCTCTTATCTAATCAGAAAGAAAGTCCTTCTGCCTCTAATGCCTTCTTCCATATGTGCCAATTACCAGATGATCTGCAAAGATGTTGGGGGAACTCTCACCTACTGAAGGGTTGCTGAGTCTGGAGACATCAGATTAATGAATAGGCAAAGAAAGATTATAAAATTGCAATGAGATTCCATCTTGAAGGATAGAAACCAAGACAATCCAATCAAATTAATGTAGCTGACCAGATTAACATATTCTACTAAGCTCAAACTACTGCAGCCTTTGAGTGTCCCTTTGTGTGGACATGAGGTAGCAAACACTTATATAGCTCAGATCAGCCAAGTTGAGCAATATATCTCATATTTCCCTTGTTTAGAAAGGTCAGTGCCAGAATAACACCCTGAAGTCTTAGGGAAATAACTTAGGTAAGATATCATATTCCAATCTAGATCTAACTAAGATTCCACTCCAGAGGAGGGTGTAGATAGATTTGGAATGATGATGTATTCTTAGAGTGTAAGAAATTACTCTCACTGTTCAAAATTTAAGATAAAATCATATATTCTGTGTTTTAGTTAAAGCAGTCAGACCCATGAAAGATGATTAAAGAAAGAAAAGATAGTCAATTATTCAGACTCTGAATTAGTAATAAATAAATAAATAAATTTCAAAAAGCCATATCCTATGACTGACTTGGAACCAGGATTTAGTGGCTGAGAATATGGCCAGAATTATCAAGGTAGAGGTTATGACTGACCCAGATCTTCTGCTTTTCTGATATTTATCCCCCTCATGGTTGCTCCTAAAAACAACACTCTGAAAATGCCTTGTTCACTGAAGAATATATGCTCTGGTTAAGTCAGGCCCTAGCTAAGGCTCTGGTCAATGTGGTCTTCATCAGACCAACCAGTAAGACATACATATTCTATAGCATTGAAGGACACAGGTATTGAATAGATATTTATTGGGTAAATTTTATTCAAATAGAGAAGCCCAAGCAAAGGTACAGGGCAGATACTCAATTGATATTTGTTAGGTGAATTGTGGTTTTCAACAGTTAGTGGAATATGTGACTAGATAGTGGGTATTGGTAATAATAAAAGTTCAGTCTAGGGAGGTAGCTAGTCATGGAAGGCACTATTAAAGAATTTAGACTTCATCCTAAGGATAGATGGAAGTCATTGAATGATATTAAGATAAACTATAAAATAAACTGTTTGCAGTTTAGAAAGGTTGTGCTGGCAACTAGGAAATGAATGAGCACAGAGGCAGGGAGAAATGCTGTAAAACTATTTCTACAGTCAACTTAAGACTTGAGAAAAAGGAAAATAATCAGGTATGGGTTCTCTGCATTTATATGGCAACCGATTCCTAGGAAATCTTGGGTTCTTATTCAAAAGACTATTTTCTGAAAGATTTAGTCTCTCCTTTGGGAAATGCAAGAGTGTCAGATCAGTAACCTCCACCACAGTGCCACAGGTCTGCATCAGGCTTCGTGTCCCAAGTGCCCCATCTATGCTAGATTGTTGGAGATGAAAATCGATGTTAACCAGGTGACTGTTATGAAAACCTGGGGAAAAGAGGAATATCTACTGAAAAATGCCAATATTTAGACTTCTTGTTTAGTACTTGGCTAAGGATAAGCCTTTCCTGACTTTGCCTTTCCCCGCCTCACCTTACTCCAGTGAAATAAGGAACTCATAAAGGAGCAGTTGTTCAATCAGAATATATTTATGCTTTAGCATCTCCTATGACCCCAGTAGTATTGAGGCTCAGTCAGCCATGAAGAAGAAATAGAGATGTAATTGCGAAATGCCATTTACATCCTACAACATTGCTGCTTTAGTAAAAACCCTGATTCATAAGAAAACAAATTTCTTGCAACAATCTACTCATATAACCAGGCTTTTGTATTCTTTCTTTTGTACTTCTCCCTCTGGCCTTCCTCCTTAAATATGCCGCATCTCTGGTCTGTTCTTATAACAATAATATTCATCCTTCAATGCTCAGATTAAATGTTATTCCCTCAAAGATGGCTTCCTTCAGGCAACACACACTCTAAGGGATGGGTTTTTCCTTTTTGGTCCCGCAGCCTACTTCTTAGTGCCTACTATGTGAGAAAGATAGTATAAGATGCTGACGCAGGGAAATTACAACCATCAGAGTCACTTTGTCTTAGAGATATAAGTATCTCTTAAATATCTCTTAAATATACTTATACCAGCTATAATAGAAAGAAAAATGCTCCTCCCACTGAAAATGCTACATCTCAATCTTCAGAACCCACGAATATGCTGTTATATAGTAAGAGGTAAATGAGGTTGCAGATAAATTAGGATTGCTAATTAGAAGACCTTAAAATAAAGATATTATCTTGGATTATTCAGATGGACCCAATGTAACCATAAGTGTCCTTTAAAGTTGAAAAGAGAGGCAGAAAAGAAGTTAGAGTCAGAGAGAGATCTGAATATATTTTGCATCTGGTTTTGAAGATAACCATGACCTAATAAGTAAAAACAGAAGTTAGAAACTGAAAAAAAAAATGAGAATACCGTTTTCCCTAGAACCTTCAAAGAATATAACCCTGCTGATACCTTAATTTTAGTCAAGTGAGACCCATTTTGGAGTTCCATCCTCCAGAATCATAAGATAATAAATACATAAGATAAATAAATACCGCTAAGTCTGTGGTCATTTTTACAATAGTAGTAAGAAGCCAACTAACCAAATATTCAGCTTAATGCCTAACACCATTTAATTAAGCTATTTTTTATAAAAGCATATATATTGGCCAAATTCTCACAAAAAAATATTAAAGATGTAATGTTATTGTACATAAATATTACTGAATATTCTCAGGCAATGGGAATTAGGGAGACAGAACAAACTGCACAATTATGGACTAAGGAACCACAGTGTCTCTGCTGTCAGCCAATGAGAGCTCTACTGTGCTATTCCCAGTGAGTTTATTTTGTTGTATGTTCACTCCACTGAGACTTCTTTTTTTGCCATTTACATTAAGCAGTATGGAACAGTTCGTTCTGACAAAAGTTGTGTAAGTGATGGTACTAAGCCAGCCACACGTGTATACTAGCATGAACACACACAAGGAAAACTGTCCCACTTTTTCAAAGAGTGTTTTCAAGGGAAGAGTCTATAAAACTAATGCTAAAGAGTGCTAGCAGGTAGAGGGGTTGAACACTGACATTATGAAATCTATCAAAATTGAATTCATGACGTTGAAGAATTGAACATACATTTAACAGGTAGAAGAAAACATGTCTAAGATGCATTATTACTTCAAGGAATTTGAAGAGACCAAAAAACAAAATAAATAATTGCCCTCATAAAATACAAAGAATGTACTACTTGGGGATTAAACAGTAAGAACCCATATCACTGAGACACTTAACTGACTGTTTCTTGAAGCCAACTCCCTGACCAAACAGGGTGTACAAAAGAATATTATCAGCAGTAGAGCATGAGAAGTGCTGTGATAAGTAGAGAGGAACAGGGCATTGTTGGAAAAGAGAGACAGGTTATTTAGCCTGTGCAGAAGGTATTAGAAAGCTTCACAAAGGAGGAAAGATCCCACTGAGTCTTGAAGAAAAGTAGGATAGGCCAGGCAGAGAAATAGAAGTAGCCAAACCAAGGGAACAGGGTAGGCAAAGATAAGAGCCTTGTATACTTGGAATATGCTAATTTGGATTATTTATATTTTTTAGCTTCATCTCAGTTCTCCCCAACTAAATTGTTGCAAAATCCATGGTTTAGAACTATAATACTTGCACAATCCTTTTCAAAAAGAAAGTAGGAAAAGATTATCTGATGCTGTGATGCACTCTGTCATAATCTAACCCTTCCTCTGCTCTAGCGGCATTTACCTACATTTCCTACTTCCTATTCTGAACACTAGGAATGCAACAGGGCAGTGATATTTCTTGGGTAATGTCTTGTTCTTTTGTGTTTCGGTCTTTGCCCTCGCTATTTCCTTT
This sequence comes from Cynopterus sphinx, assembly GCA_030015415.1. NCBI lineage: Eukaryota > Metazoa > Chordata > Mammalia > Chiroptera > Pteropodidae > Cynopterus > Cynopterus sphinx. The sequence goes on from CM057379.1 coordinate 130,633,218, forward strand.
CTCTGGAATTTTCTTTCCTCTTTCCTCTCCCTTGTCTGTTGAGTGAGCCCCTGCCCTCCTTCAAAACAAAGTGCAAACCTGATCTGAGCTGCCCTCAACCCACTGCACTTTATTTGTTCTTTTAACCTGCTATTCTGCTTTTCTTCTTTACTGCATTGCAATGTATTTTCTTTCACATGTTCCTCCCACCTCTGACAAGATTGGAGTTTCTTTAATTCAATAACTGTGTTTTATTCATTATTGTACCTCAGTACCTCAGTCCTTGCCATAATTCCTAACATTTAAATTATTAATTATTATTTATTTATATTATTATTACCTATTAATTAATAAATGTTTTTGTATGTCTGACTACTCTAGGCAAAATCTAGGATCATACAAACAGGCTGGAGCTTAGATATTAGCAAAGAAGAACCAAAAATAGCAAGTAATAGCCATTGTAAATAACAATTTTAGGTAATAAGGTATATAATAAAGAACAAAACAGGGTAATATGATAGGTGTTTGTTTATTTGTATCATTGAATTTATGAGAAATTTCAACATGCGATTTGGCACTGAATTTCAAGAGTCAAACTGTAAGTCTGTATAAATAAACAACTCTATGCACGCCTCTATTCACCTCAAATTATTTAAATTTCAAAGAAAAACAAAAAGAGACAATAATTTCAAGCTAGAAATAGTCACAAATCATTCTTCCTTGTCTATATGCTTGCCTCTGGTAAGAAGAAAACAAAAGTAAAAAGTTAAGACAACTATGACACCAAAATGTGAAATTACACAAACTAAATAGGCAATCAAGCAAAGAAAACCTCAGAAATTAGTGGGTGAGTAGAATATCATCAGAAGTTATTTATCTAGTGGGACAACTTAAATAGCTCTTAAGAAATTAGCATGAAAAAGATCTTGATTTAACAGTGTCAAGGGAAATCTAGTCCTACTTCAAATGCTCTTCTGAGGAACTCTAATAGGCTGGCAGATTAAAAAAAAAAAAAACTAAAGTATTAAAGGGAAACAGGAATTCACAGGGAGCTTGCATTTGCAATACAGCCATTATTTATGTCTGCAGAAGTCATGTAGTGAAGAGGGAGACACCCCTTCCACCAACCTCCATGGTGTTCTCAAAGGATGTTCAGTTGACCCCTGGACAATACGGACATTTAGGGAACAGATCCCTGTACTATAGAAAATCTGCTATAACTTTTGACTCCCTAAACATTTAACTACAATCATACCTAGGTAGCCATGTGGAATTAGTTCCATGTTCCCCTGCAAATATCAAAATCCACAAATGCTCTAGTTTCTTTTTAAAATAGCATAGAACAATGCATACGGTTGGCTCTTCAAATCTGTAGAATCCCAAATGAGGATCAAAAATACTGTCTCAATCGCCTTGGTTGAACCTACTGATGCAAAACCAGATATACAAAGGGAAAAGTTTATAGTTACTGAAAAAAAAATCACATAAGTGAATTCTCACAGTCAAACCCCATTGTTCAAAAATATTTTGTACTCTGTTTTTCTTTCAGTAAAGAAAGGGGTAAATCAGAAGTCAAGAAATCTTGTTTTATTTACTTTTAATAATTTTTTATTTTATTTTTTTATTATTTATATCTAATCTTATTTTATTTCCCCTCTGATTTAAAATTTTTTCTTTTTCAATTATAGTTAGAATACAGTAACTTATGAAGTGATCACCCCAATAAATCTAGTACCCATCTGACATCATAGTTATTACAATATTATTAACAATATTCCTTATGCTCTATTTTACATCCTCATGACTATTTTGTAACTACCAATTTTTATCTTTTAATCCCTTTTTAACCCCCTGTCACTAATCAGCTGTGTGGTCTCAGATGAGTCACTTCACTGGTAACCTGAGTGGGCCTCAGTTAAATCATCTCTAAATTACAACCAGATAATCTCCTTTCCCAGTCTACTGTCTATAATTCTAACCCATTAAGTACTTGGTTTAAAGAAATATGCTATTTCTATTGGTTCAGGGTCAAATCAAATTTCAGGACTCTAATTTACATATGTCCTACATATGACAATTTTCAAGTTACTCAAGACTACCAACTAAGGTGTCTTGGACTAATATCTCCACATCATTTGTGTATAGTTAAGAGGTCTGACTCGAAGTCTCTTTTATCTTTAATGAAAATACAAGCAGTCCTTGCTTTGCATGGTAGCCCAGGACCAGAAAAACAATTGTGCAAACTGATACTGTGCAAAGCAATCTTTAATATTTAATAGATAAAAGTGTAATTGTCCTGCGATTTTTAAATTTTTTTGTCAAAATATTAAAAACCTTATTTTCAGTATAAATGTATGTCATAAATGTATATAAAGTGATGAAAAATAGTAAAACTAATATTTTTTAGTACACTGTAATTTAAAACATTAGAAAATTTGAGAATTAAAGCATTTGATTTATTTGTAAGGAACTTATCAAAAGTTCTTTGAATAGTGTTTCCTTTCTCATGCTACTTACAACATAGAGTGAGTTTCTTTTTCTATATTGTGGCAAATTGTCGTACTCCTTTCTAAGTTTGGATCAGCTTCCAACATTTTACATTTTGCACTTTCAACGTTATAAAACATCTCTGGGAATTCCTTCAATTTAAAATTTTTCCCTGCCATCACTTCCTCTAGGACATCTTTACCCTTTTTATCACAGCCACTTTATATCAATAAGTTTGCCTTTCAGCTTTCTCCAACTGCATATTCAGTCTCTCAAATGGTTGCAGTGTCAGCTCTCCCAAGGCCAGCTCTTTGTCCTACAACTCCATTTATATTCAATTTTAATGTTTCCTCCAGCATTATCACTTTCTTTTTCTTTACTGCACTTTCATCTTTCTTGGCCACTTCTGCCTTTTAATTATCCATTTTTGTAAAAAGGCAAGTGGATTCATCACTGAGAGACAAAGACGAGCACAGCTATATGCCTGCTGTGCAAGTCTGAACTGGCTAATAGACGTGCAATGACAAATCACCACAGACTTTGAAAGAATTGAATGATTAGCCATTGACTATGAGGTGCGTCTGTTACTTACTTAGTGATTCATGCACTGTAGGGCTACCAGCAAGTTCTGTATGTAATTATTTACAGTTCATGTAGTATGATAACTGAAATTTGAACCTTATAGGACCAGTCTTATTCAACACCAGTAGCGGTAACTGTAATTACACATATTAGAACTGTGCAAAGCAAAACCTGTACAGCCAGATTATATTTTTGCTTTCCTTTTGTCATTCTAGTTAAGGTTATCTTGAGAATTATTCTTATATATCTCTTCTTATTCTTTTTAATCATTGCTTTTTTCCAACACTTTAAAATTACCACAGAAAAATTTCTTTTCAATTCATTATCTCGTCTCCTCCCCAACATTCTTCCAAACCAAAACCAAAACAAGAAATAACCGTACTGTCTCACAAATGTAAAAGTAAATACCTAAATCAGAAAAAAGAGAATTAATGTGACAACTATAAAACTAAGAAAACTATCTTTGACCTCTAAGCCTCTTGAAGACATTCCCAAGTAATTTTAAAAATGTCTCGTTCCTGATTAGATTTTAATTAAATTTACTCTTCTCAAAAATCAACGCTGAAGTTTTTGATGGTGCAAATATGCAATATTTAAGATATTCTGTGAATTCAAAAGACTAATGTGAATAGGCCAGGGACCTCATTATTATTTACAACATTGTTACATTCACCAAATGTCACAATCCAAGTTACAAATGAGCTTTCAAAGCACAACCTTCAAAAAGTAAAGAGCTTCTCTAAAATTACAATAGCAAGAGGGTGTTTCCCCATAGCAACAAGGTACACATTCCTCTAAGATACAAAGAAAACCACAATTATTTTTACTGGTTCTTTAATTTTTTCTTTTTTTTTTCTCTTCAAAATAATTTTTCTCACAGTAATTTAGCATAAGATGACAGTCTATTGGCTCATCCTAGCATATATAACATCTACTACAAGCTTTAGAAGGAAATATTCCATACAGGAGAGAGTCACTAGGAAGACTTTCCAAATGTTCATGGATCACTTTAAATTTTCATTAAAAACATACAGTTTTGGTACATGATTTTATGACAGAGGTGTTCTAAGAGAATAATTTTGTCCAAAGTGCTCACTTTAAGGTAGGTGAAATATGAATTTAAGTAATAGTGATTTCTGAAGACACCCCAGACAGTACATCTGATATAAAATTTTCAAATGGCTAATAGGTGCTAGGATTCAAGATGGCAGCAAGCCAGCAAGTCTCCCAAAACTTCAACTTCTTGAATGATTAAATCCCCAGCCAATCACATAGTGATTCTAGTTTGTTCAAATGATGATGGAGGAGGAGAAAAAGGCCTAAACCATCATGAATCTAGAAAAGTCAAGAAGAACAAAGGTAGTCTGAGATTCTCACAGGGCACTGAATTTGAGGAGAAAGATGAAAAAATATGTCGTGGTTGGTCATGGGTACCAATGGAACAGTTCTGTCTGGGAGGGGAATACCCAAGTTGGAATAAAGCTAAACATTAAGAAGAGTTTAGTGATTACTGGTAGGATCTCTCTGAGAGGCAAGGTATTCTGCTTTAGTGGTAAGCTGAGAAAAAGAACCACTCTAGTTTCACAGGTCTAGTGGAGTGATCAGGAATTAGAAATCCGAATGTCAAAGCACTGTCCAAACCAGCAGAACAAAACTCTGATGCGTGGTGTTATGTGGTTATCCTCTTTTCAACTTTAAACAGATGTCGAATTTATATGATTCTAGAAGTTCAAAGGTCTCCAACAAAATACCACCATAACTACAACAGAGACAGAAACCAGAGATTTCCCTAGTATCTCATGAAGGAAAGGATGTCTTTTGCATTACTCTAGGTCATGATATATGGTTTGTGTACTCAGTCTCCCCTTCTCTCACTTTTCAGCCATACCTAGTCTAGAGGGGAACCAGGCTATCTCTGTGGATAAAATGATACCGAATTCTAAGCCAACATCCAAATATCTAGCTAAACTCTTCTCCAAGTTTATCGCCTTTTTTCTAAGATTGCTAGCATGCTCACAACGGGTTCTAAATTTGTACTTTATTTTCTCCTGAATTATTCATCACCTTTTCTAGTGTATCTGGACTGTAACACATTAGAATTGTATCTTGAATTCTTCTTATTTTCCATTTCTTCCAGGAAAAGGTGTTTCTCTTTAGCCTCTGAGTATACCTGTCAAAAAGCAGCCTTCAGCAATAAGAATAATCATTTAATATGCAATTCTAGAAAGAGTCTGCAATTCCCCAGAAAATAAAATTCTACATTATAAGAAGCCATAGAGCATACAGTGAAATTAGTCTGAAACAAGGCCTAAAGCAAAAACAAACCAAAAAAGTCTTTACTAACTCTGGTGTCATTCTTTATTTAATATTCATTACCAGATGTTAGTTCAGGGCACTCACCTCTCATCTGCCAGTCAGTATGTAAAATTAGGACATCTGATGCAGAGATGACATTCATATTCTTCTGCCTATGATATTCCTTTAAACTGGTCCTGTTTCTGCACTTGGTGACATGCTCTACTAGCAAAGGCATGATCACACTAAGAATGCTAAGAATGCATTTTATGAGCATGATCAGTACTTCCCTACAACGCCCCCCCTGTATATACATATGTCACATGTATATGAATGATATTTGTAAGACACACACACACACACACACACACACACACACACACACAAAGACAAAAATACATGCCCTTCTACATGTCTTCTAATAGCACCACTCCTCCTCTCCATGTGTTTAACAACCATGATATGTCTAATACCATAGTGTATGTAATGTGAGAAATATCAAAGAAGTATAAGTGGTTTTTCTCTAAGTGTCATGCAGTAGCTTCCTTCTCATTCACTTCTACAGGCATGGTTCTTCAACATGAATTCTCTAGAAACCTGAAGGTACTAAGGAAAACCTATGGAGCTCAAAATATTTATATCTTAGACCTTATTCTCAACTGTCTATCTTCTCTGTGTTTTGAGGGCCTATTTTATGATCTTTCATGATTGGGAGCCTTCAAACCCCCAAAATGCATCCTTATTCCTAGTCAATGAACACTTAGGGATTAGTTTGAATGCAAACAGATCTTATTATTTATTTATGAAAAGTTCAACTGGATGATGTTCTTAAAGATTTAATAAAGCAACCAATAAAATACACAAGTGACTTTTGGGTAATCTATGCTACTACTCTGAAGAAGAAATGGAAGAACCATTATTCTCTAATAAATAGAAAGTGGAAGTGGGATTCTTTTATCTCAAATAGGCCCCGACATTTCTGCCTTGGGGACCAAGAAATGATGCCTGGCAGATTCTAAGACAGTAGTTCTGTCCATTAACATCACTTGAGTTCTTTAAAAAAAAAAAAAAAAAAAAAAAAAAACTTTCAGCTACACCACCAGCAGAGATTTTTGTTTAATTGGTCTGGAGTGGGGTCCAGATATCACCATTGGTGCTTTCCAAGTGATGCCAATGTACAGCCAAGGTTGACAACCACTGCTCTTCTAAGAGGACACTTCTAAGAGATCATTCATTTTCTCAATATGCCCCTCAATATGCACTTTTTAGGTAGTCTTGCTAAGGCCCTTCATTCCTGTAGCTAGGTAAGAGTTAATTTTATTGTTGCTTTCCATCAAGGAAAAAAAAGTCTTCCATTCTAGAGTACTATAGCAATCTCTTAGACATTTTCCCTCCCTTCTTCATGCAAGTCTCAGAAGAGGCCTATAGAGTTTGCAAAACTAGGCATCAGTCTTCAAGAGAGGCAACACATTTCCTATGAAAGTAACTTAACCTAAATAATAATTATTAGCCATAAATGTGACAACTACTATAAATTGTGCACTTTCTTTTATCTTTGTTTTTCAAAGAGATCTTCAGGGAAAAAAAATTGCATTCTTGATTTTTGCATTACTTAGTAACTAGCAATCTGTGGCCCGAAACTCCAAACAATAGTCTTTTGGGGCCTCTGTTAACTTTGTTCTAAACTTTACACAGCTAATTAGAAGTATTCAAAGGCTCTCATTTTGAACCACTTAGTTGATGAGAAATGCATGCTTAATGGGCATCTTCGAAGACAATTTAATGAATCTAGAAAGAAAGCAAAGCAAATTGATTACTATGCAATGACTTGACGAGCTCCTTGTGACCAGCTTGTAAATAGAAGAGCACAGAGGTAACCAGAACATGGCTGTTGGCAGCTCAGATTATTAATGAGGACACCAATTGTGCTAATGATTAAGCAGAATTTTTAAAAATTAAATCTTTGGGGGTTAGCAGCAAATATTCAAAGTTAATGTTATTCAAACACAGTATTTTGAAAAATCTTACTTAACAACCATGAGCTATTTAAACAGCTTCAGAAGGCTAGGGGGCAAGAGTTAGGAGCTATTGCATTTCTCTGGCTGAGAATATTTGAATTCTGTGGTCTCCACATCTAAGGTGATTATACTAATCAGCAGTGGTATACTGAACAACATTTTAGGCAGTGTAGCAGGGTTTTGTTTGTTTGTTTGTTTGTTTGTTTGTTTAATCATAGTTTGCATTAAAAATGAGGTGGTTAACAAAGTAGAAACCTTCTTAATAATATTTTAAGGAAAACAATCCAGCATATATTGCTTTAATAACTTCAGGATTGACAGGCTAGGATTCCTGTTACAACCTCTTCCACCCTTCATGGAGTCAGGAGATATTACTGTTACCTAGGGAAAACAGACTTTGCTGAAAACAAAACTCAACTCTTCCCAGCCCATACCTTTCTTTGTCCTCTTCAACACCTCCTTTGTGCACACATCTCCACATTGCATTATATTAGGAGGGTTTATCAAAGCACTTTTTAGTCCCACGCCCACAGTCTCTGATTCAGCAGATGTGGGGAGAGGTCCTATAATCTGCATTTCTATCAAGTTCCCAAGTGATGCTGATGCTGCTGGTCCAGAGACCACACTTTAAGAATCACTGTCCTAGATGTTCATTTATTCCTGACAAACATGGCAAATTGCTACTGTTGTCTGAACACATCCTATGCCTTTAGACTGCAGGTCCACCCCTCTAGAAACCCAGCATTAACAAGGAAAAGCTCCTGACATTCCCGCCTCATTCACAGACTCCATCCTAAACTGTTCCCTTCAGTTCATCTCACACTCCATTTCTAGACATGTTCCCAACTTTCTGTCTCACAGTGCTTGGCACTAAAACACTTCCAGAGGTCTGACCTCTGGCCTTCTCTCCTGCGAGGTCATCTCCTGCAGTGCCTGTGAACAACACCTGGCCCATCCAAAGGCCCCTTTGGCTTAACCAGCATAGGCCTTTGGGTGTGTGTGTGTGTGTGTGTGTGTAAAATCACGTGTCCTTTCATAGCTTATGCTAAAAAACAGAATAATAGAACATTAGCACAGGAAAAGATACTAAATTACAAAGATCTATTACACATTTTAAAGATGATTATAAAAATGCTAAATGATTTAATGTATGCACCTGCCAACTTTGTAATTATTTCTAGAATAATCACATTTTTAAAAGTAAATTTTAACTGTTTATAAACTATAAAAGGGTCACTATTCACAGTATGCTCTAAAACTGTCCTGAGGATGGTCTGCCACTAAGGGATTATGTTCTAACTTGGATTTGACCCATCTGATTTTCTCCATACCATAGGGAGTCCCTTTACTCTTTTTGGGTGAAATGAGAAATAAAAGCAGTGTACCATACCTACCACTGGTCTCTTCAAGAAGAGATTTGATTCTTTTATCTAAAAAGTGCCTATACCTCATCTGTCGGACTAACTACCATCAGTCAATGCCGTCAAGATGCCAATAGTTGGTGTGCTGCGAACACAAGTGCCCTCCGCTGGCTGCTTCAACAGCTTTTAGTAGCCCAGTTCCAGGACCTCTCAGGAAAACTCAGCAGGGAAATTCAGCATCTGCTGGTCTGACCACAAGGTGACTGACTCCTTTATAGTTAGTTCTGAAACCTGAGCACGTTTATACTCACTGACTTTGTTTGGGTCGTTTTTATTATTTCTGCAGTGATGAAAGACTACTATTCAAAATGGTCACTAGCTATTTAATTAAAACATCCCAGGCCAGGCATGTGATACAGTTACCTCCTGAACTGTCATAACCATAGAAGTAAAGACTCCCTGTGTGAGTTGACTTCCCCATTGAAGTGGTGGTGTTCACTGCCACCACACTGAGTGCCATTATAAGTGAAATTGGGGATGTAAAATTAAAATAATATGAAAATAACAGAAGGAATTTAGGGAAACATTATCTCTTTACTTTTTTTATGTGTGACTTACTTCCCCCTTTTATGCTAAGAAATACAGCCATTTCCCTTAATATATAGAACTTCCTCTAGCCCCACAAGCCAAAATCCTCATTTCTCTGTGGTGGTTGAGGCTCTTCCAGTGTTTCTCCTGGTCTGTTAGAACTGCCTCCTAATGAACACTCCTGATTTTGGTGTCTTCTCATCTCCAGATTCTCTACACCACCCTTGGGGCGACCATCTAAAATAAGAGTACTCCATTTCAGTGCTTAATTCTTTTAAAAACTTTTGGACAAAATCTAAGTCCCTGAACATTTTACACCCAGCCTTTCACAACATGGGTGCATCCTCGCTTTCCAGCCTCATGTCCTGCTATTATCACTCTTCCATCAGTCACATCAGGTCCAGCCTTACCTTGCACTTTGAAACTAGGTGCCTTGATCTCAAAATGCCTCCAATGCAAATCAGCATTTCACATGGCCTTCCCATGGGTCATGTATGTAGTTTCACCTAACTAAAACAGCTTTCTCCAACTTCTTACCTGATTAATTCATAATTCCTATTCATCTTTTAATTATAATACAATTGTCATTTCTCAGGCAGGTTTTGTATAAGCACAGAAACAGAGGAGAGAAAATAAAATAGATATATGTCAATTATGATAAATCTGGCTTGGGTGAGACTTTCTCAGTCTTTTTTCTTCATTAGCACAAAGGCTTCTGCTTAATTAAAACAAGTTTTCTGGTTAATGAATTTTCCTTACTCAGTGGTTGCTGTAAATCCACTTTCCTGGATCTTAACTCCTGATTCAAGAAGGTTTATGGGAGTTTTATCAAACAATACTCATTAATGTAATAAATTTGAATGAATCTCCTTTGGGAGGAAACTCCTTGAGACTTAGGAGTCCTAATTAAAGTTAAGAAAGGTCATCAAGTTTGGTTTTGAGAGTTGGAAGGTCTCAAATGTCACATTATGGATTTGGGATTGGTGGGCAAATTTTCATAAATTTGGTTGAAATAAAAGCAAGTAGTTGCTTTAAAAGAATACAAGCATACAATCCCACAATAATTATACCTGGGGCACTAAAATAACATGCAGAACTGGTCACAAAAGCAATATTAGTATTAGTTTAGAAATGATGGAATAATGAGAAGTGTCTGTAGCTCATAGGTGGGTAATTGTGGTCCTTGTTTTTGTAGTTGGAGAAAGGTCACTTCAGGGAGTAGGGGGACAGTTTAATGCAATGGCTGATAAGCCATGCCAGATTTCTGCCCAAAGAAATAGTTATCACTAGGCACCAGCACCGGCTTACAAAGAACAGCTATGCTGAACTAACCTAATTTACTTTTAAGAAAAGGTCAGTGCATCAAGAAAAATACCATGTATCTAAGCCAAATGGGTTGCAGATTGACATTTCTCACTAGCTCCTGATATCCTTAGGTTCAAGTTAGTAAAGCTTTTTTCTCAAACTCTAATATAGATCTTTTTTTTTGTAATTAACATTAGTGGTATTGCACAAAGCTTAACAATGATAATTCATCCATTATAAATATATACCACACTAACTCATTATCATGTATTTACACAATTACTTCGTAATTACTTATAACTCATCTTTTTACAAAATGAATGTTTTATCATGGGAACATGCTTTCTTGCATTTGTGTTTTAAATGCATTGGGATTCTTCCATCTAAAATCACATTTTTATGTGCATAAAATATCTCATAAGTTATTTAGATGGTTATGAAAATAACCATACATTTGAAAATGTTGAAAAATAAAATAAAACTAAGTATGTTCTTAGCAAGAAAGGTCCTTATAGACGCTGGATATTGGTGATGATTGCCTTCTATTACAGCTGTCTCCCTTCCGTGCATAATTTTCACCCTCCTTTTATTCCCATTCACCACTAACCACATATTTCCAAATGCCCAAATGCCCTCATGATTTTTCAACCCTCTTATAAACCTAGCTATCAAAATCAACCAATAGGAAATTTTTTAAATTGGTTATTTATGCCCAATGAACCTGGAATTTAGCCAGGTTCTTTGATTATTGTTTTTATCTTCAAAGACCTTGCAGCCTAACTTGAAATTTATCACATTATACCAATTTCACATTTGTTCACATTATAACATCTTTAATATCTATATGCATCTTACATAAATAACATTTTAGTTTCCATAAATTATGGAAAATGTAAGGAATGTGGAAAAACTACATAGAGAGAGAAATGATGGATTTTGTCTAGAGATTCGGTACCCTTATTGAAGGTGGTAGGTAGAGTGACAAATGTGGAGGAGAGAGCATAATTTCAGGGTGTGTGTGTGTGTGTGGGAAAAGAAGGAGAAAAGTCATTATCCTTGTAAAAGTATTTCAAACTCCAAGATAGGATTTGGCTATTGATGAGATTTTTTTCCATGACTCTTGAAATGCATTTACACAAAATCAAGCAGATGGCAACATATTAACCCAAACATAAGCAAGGAAGAGCTGCTCTCATAGTCTTCCTGAACCACTGATTATTAAGGAAGCTAAAGGTGCTAGCAAGTGGGGCAGAAATTACCAACACTAATCAAAATAGTTGCAAAGAAAATGTAAAATAATTTGAATATTAATTTACATGTTTGTTATACATATTTAATTAATTAATCTTAATAATGACTGTGAAGGCCTACTATGTACTAAGTATTTTATGCATATTGTCTTAATTCTCACAGCAATCTTGAAGTATTTTTATCTCTATTTTAAAGGTAAGAAAAGAGATACTCAGAGAGGTTGTCTCTTATCTCATATCACATAGTTATGAAGTAGAGAAACTAGAATTTGATATTTTTATTTAAAATTTTGGCTTGTTTCTTAATACAATAGTGCCTATCTTCTCTATACTTAAAATATTTTTCAAGGTCTTTTGTTGGAAGTTCAGTAGGTGTTCTGCCCTTAGAGGAAAATTCTCAAGGATATTCCTCTGACTTTGTAGGGCTATGCTTAACTGAAAGTACCTTCATCATAACCTGAAGTAATGGCTATCTATGATTATTATTCTGTGGAGTATAATGTGGCCACTCTTAACACAGCAGTTCTTTTTGTTCCAGGCTATTTTTTCCAACTCATTAGTTTCAGTGGAATATGCCTGTTGATTCACAAATTCACCTTCACTGCATTGCAGAAATTTGATGAAATCTAGGATAGCTAGATAACCAAGTTTCTTCTCACTTTGACCTGCCCAAGATCACTTCCAGAAGCCACAATGTTGAGTCAATCTTACAAGGTAGTAATACAAAGTGTTGTCTAGAGGACCTCTATTCAAAAGCCTTTCTCTGTTCCACATCTCTCAGGAACAATCAATTTCTCATAATAGAGTACTTGCCAGGTTGTACTTCAACTACCTATTGACTTAACTGTAATGGGGCTAAGAAAGTTAGCCCCATTAGCCTCTAATCTTTGTAGTCTCAGAATTTCATCAGACAATGTCTGACCCACAGTGGACATGCATTCAAAACATGTAGAATAAAAGAATGAGTAAGTGAATGTGTGAATCCATTCAGGCATTCAGCCTTAAATGAGCTCCTCCGAGGCACTATGTAATTAACCTGATGAAAGAGGACAATGAGGAAAAGACAATTTGAGCTCCTGAACTTTTAGGATCTACATTTTAGTGGACTAAATAGATGGTAAGCAAATATGTAAAAAAAAAATCTATTTTTAGATAATAATAGTGGCTCATATTAATAGAGCATTTACTATGCTCCCACTAAAAACATATTCAGGCAAACTACAACTTAAAGCAAAGCCTAGCTAAAGGGAAATCTAAAAAGGCATGGGCATCAGGCAGAAGAAAAATGACCACAAATGGACAGTATGAAATACAAGAAGGAGAGAAAAGAAAAAATAATAATAAAAATGTTGATAAATCTAAATGAATGTTGACATGAATCAATAATGATAAAATTCTGTGGTGTCAAAAATCAAATTAAAAGTAAAATACACATTGTATATATGTACCACTTTTTCTTTATCCATTCATCTATTGAAGAATACCTAGGTTGCTTTCATATCTTGCTATTGTAAATACTGCTGCAATGAACATACAGATCTATGCGTTTTTTTGCTTTTTTTTTTTTTAATGCCTACAGCACCTGGTCTTCCTAGGTTGTCTCCTAACCAAGTACTAACTAGGCCCAACCCTGCTTAACTTCCGAGATCAGAATGAATCAGACATGTTCAGGGTGGCATGGCCATAGACTCTATGTTTCTTTTTGAATTAATGTTTTGGGTTTCTTCAGATAAATACCCAGAAGTAGAATTACTGAAACTAGTATAATATCGTATGTCAACTATAATTGAAAAAAAAAAATTTTAATTCTTAAAATTTAAGAAAATACACAACGATGACAACAAAAATAATTAAATACCTTTGGAAGGTAGCACATTAAGTTCCATTAGCTAGATCCATTTCTCCTAACTCGAGAGGGTAAAGTTATAGAGGCCAAGAGAACTGAAAGTATAGAAACATCAGGGTGAAGATGGGACAGAGAAGTATCACAAAAAGGCATCTCATAAATCATCTAGTCCAACACTTATTTTATAGTGGGACTATGGGGTGAGGGGGCAGTTCAGCTTCCTTTGGATGGCTTAGCCTGAGAGGAAGGAGTGGAGTCTAGTCCTCTCACACTTCTGTTGCACCACAACTTTACATTTGGACCCAGAGTCAGGGACCACAAAATCACTTTGACAACGTCAGTTCAATCGAGTCATCATTATTTCCAAATTTCAGAGGGCTAAAATCCAAGAGCAATGCTCTCATTTAATCTGCTTTGTTCTTCCAACTTTCAGCTCTCATTTGTATAAGTAAAAGGTGCAAATTCCTAATAAAGCTGTGGCTTAGAGTTATATCTATTTTACTACCTTATTTTATATCTGTCAAACAGGATATTCAGCACCTCAGTGAGAGAGAGTCACAAATGACTTGACATTCCAAGCACTTTCCACCCTCATCTCAGTAACTCCCTGAAATTGACTCAACTTCCCCAAACAATATTGAACATGTGCCAACAACAACTATGTACATTGTACCTCATGCAAAAATTGAATCTCATGTATTAGCCAATTTCAGCCTTCTGATAACTTCTAGAGTATTAAACATTAAGCAGCCATATCTGAGGAAGTGACTGCTTTAACTTTAGAAGAAGAAATACACTGAACATTTTTTAACCTTTAAAACATGTCAAGGGCATAAATCAAAATATACCAAATTGCCTCCAGGTGAAAAAACATTTCTTTAACACAAATGCCTTGGCAATTCTGTAGGAAAGAGGTCATTTTCGTCGAAAATGTTCAGAATGGGTATATTTCCTTTAAAGTATTTTACAAAAAAAAAACAAACTTACATTTCATGCTGGGTGACTGACAATTCTAGGTCTGAGAAAAACAAAATAAAAACAGAATCAGGAAAGGTTATTTTAAAGATTCCCAACAAGGGTTGCTAAACTCTTAAGAAATAAAAGTAGCAATGCACTCCCAGCAGCATTTGGAACATTAAATATTGCCTTGTTCTTAGAGAGTAGTTAGGTTTTCTTTTCATCTCCTGAGTTTTTAGGCACTTTTGACAGCAGCACCTCTATACTCATGAAGACCATCTGTCTCTTTGTACGCACACTGGATAAGCTCCTTGTTTAGACCAAATAGTTCCTCTCCCTGAAGTGACTGCTTTAGAATCAGAAAAGGTCACAAATGAAAACAGAGAAAACTATATGCTGATCTAATGGTTTCCATTTGTAGTCAAGAAAAGTGAAAGATGAAAAGATCTGTCCCAGGTCATCCCTCAGCTAGTCAGGAGCCCCAACCAAGTTATAACTTGGGTTTCTTGAAACTCAGTATGATGGTCTTTATACTATCACCATTTGGGCCACAATTAAAAATATATATATATACATATGTTCACACACACACACACACACACACACACACACACACACACACACTTAATCACCAGGACAAATTCCTTCTGGTTTTGAGACACAATATATTTTTCTTCTTTTTATTGCCTTTTTTCTCACTGAAAAAATGGTTAGTAAAATCTTCTCTGCTCTCTTGACATCCAGAGATTCTTGAATAGATTTTGCTACAATTTTATGTTAAAACATGAAGGAGAAAAGAGAAGAAAAAAACTACCTTTGGGGAAAACAACAACAACAAAACAACAACAATCAAAAAACCATTAAATTGCAAGAATAGAATAGGAATGATGAAAAGTAAAATGAATATATGTGACTACATTTTGCTGCAATAAAACACACTAAGAGCCAAGTGGCAGCTCTTCCACAAGTTTATTATAAAGACACAATCTCATCCCAAATAGCTTTCAGATTTCAGCTGTTAAGCAGAAACATTCTATCTTAATAAAGGATACTTGAGGTTGAATATATTTAAGTTGGAGTTACCTCAGAATACAGAATGTGGTACCTTAAACTCATTAGCTCATAGTGAGGCAAAGTGGTTAAGACAGTTCTATAAAAGAAGACAATCCAAATGTGAGATAAAAGGTATTAAATAGTACACTTAAATCAGGTGTTAAAACATGGTGCTACTGTGGGTAGTAATTTTAGGAGTCGGCAATGACGTGATAACTCACAACTGTTCCATGCATTAATTATTTTGTGGCTTTGGACCCTTGTGCAAAGATTTCTAGTTAACTCAGTCAAAATTTATTGAAAACAGTTCTCACAAAAAGAAAAAAAGAAAGAAGCCAGTTTTATCTAGTGTTTCACTCTGAGTTATCATACATCAATCTGTCTGTCTATAGAAGAAATTTTAATATCGAATCTAGAAATTTTAATATTGCATCTATACCTAGTAAGGTTTAAACCAGAGTTTAAAAGTAAATATTTATGTGTGTGTGTGTGTGTGTGTGTGTGTGTGTGTGTGTGTGTGTAGTAAATATCTAGATAACTGAAGCAAGGGGTGTCAGAAGTTAAATTAGTTAGGTACTTGCTTCCATTTTCTATTTAATTTAGTAAGGTAGACATGTCTCTAAGTGTAGCTTGATGGACTGTGTAAATATCTTAATAGTCTAATACTAATGTGTGTCCTGACAATTGTATATTAAAAATTGTGACCACCTTTAAAACATTCAGCATACTCTTAACTCAGAAAGGGGTTAAGATTCTACGAAAAAAAATCTGTATGTGGAAATCAATAGCCCTTGTTTTTGTTTTGGCTCTGGTATAGTTAGCTTGGTAATAGTATTAACCTGTTTTCACTACATTATGCTGTAGTATCATATAACCCCCAAATATCAATGGCTTCCAACAGAAATTTTATTTATTGCTTGCTTTTTATATCAGATGATGGTGGACTGCAGCTCTATATATCATGTCGTCTTCATTCTGAGACCCAGGCTTAACAACAGCCCCATCTGAGTATGCAATTCTTGTGGCAGCAGGGATAAAGAGAAAGCCACATGACTTAGCCTGACTTCAAAGAAGCAGAATGCATAATTCTCTCACAGGAAAGCAGTATGTAATGGAGAAAAATGTACAATCTACCGCAGATTATCCTCTTGGTCACAAGTATACACTTTTTCCCCCTATTTACCCCAAATACATTAATTCTCTCTTGAAAAAGAAAATCACAAAAGTCCTAGCATGAGACTCACAACTGTGAAACTTCTTGAAAGTACCTATAGTTCAATTAGATGTGGATCCTCTTGATTTGGAAACATATATACTAAAAAGACAACTTAAATTTCCCTCATACATTAAACAGACAATGGTCGAAGCGGGTAAAATAACTGCAATAAACAGTTCCAAGAAGAAAGGAAAGTTGGAGACACCCAGAAACACTAGTCTGTAGCAATTTTGAATTTCTGCTGAGCAGATGTTACAAGGGCCCACTATCTAGCGCTGGGGAATACCTTTGATTAAATTCCAGTTGTAGTTCTTAGCTCTGCCTTCTGGGAGCCTTTTAATTTCCTATTATCTTTCTTGACTCATATGAAGAAAACACTGAAATTCTCTATGAAGGGTTGACTAAGCTTTCTTAATCTATTTGTAGAAGTTTGATACCCTAAAATCATAGTAAGTTTTGAATATCTACCTATTTTAATCCAAGCTGGGGACTCTTTTGTCCATCTAACCCTCTCAAAACCCAAGTTGACTTTTTAGCCATTTCCATTCAACCCTAAGTGCAAAAAGCCACACACACATGATTATTTTCCAGACTTGCCTTGTCTCTCTTTAGACTTAATTTCAAACATGAGTTTATCCTGCTTTAGTCAGAGAGCATATCCTTTAGTCTCTTTTCCACAGTCATTTGTCCAAATGAAAATATTTACTATGCATCACATGGATAAACACAGAAACGATAACCTCACCTACTGCTTCCAACCTGAGCTTTTAATTGGATCTTTTTGCTTAAAGCATTTCTCAGTATTTTCCTTTGCTAGTTGATGATGGGAAGCAATTCCAAATTTAAACACTGGTAAACACAGCAGCAAAAATTTAAGAAGATTCTTCAATGTAGTAATTATTTTTTAATATCTTATATTTTATAAAATATGTAATTAAATGATATAGACTTTCACTACAAATTTAATGCATTGATTTGCACTTCCTTCATTATTATGGAATCACATGCACATGTGCAAAATATGATTTATTTTTCTGCAGAAAATATTTGCTCAGAACATGAATTCAAGAATATATACCAGTAATTGCACAGAAATATAGAGGCTAATGGTACACAGTTTAAGAACTGCAAATCTAGTTAATGTTTTCTCCACATGCAAGACTAAAGTCTACCCAAGAAAATGTAATTTACCCCATATTATATTTTCTAATGTAGGAAACTGCTCCTGGATCCTCACTCATAGTCTAGTTTCCTTTTCACCCAAAGGACCACACTGCACTATGGTTAAATACAAAGTACCAAGTATAATTTTGAAACATGAAACTTCGAGTAGTAGGTCATTTTTGCCCTTTAAATCTCTCAATTGTAGGCAGTTCAGCCTAATAATACAGTCATTTCTCCCATGTGTTTTATAATTTAGACCTTTTTTTCCTAGAATCATGCTTTCCAACATGTGAGAAACACATGATTTGGATGATTCATATAATTATTTGTGTGATACCCCTTATTTAGGATTAAATAAACTGAATCATTTGAATATGTTGGGATACATATCTGAATTTGGGAGCACTAAGAGAATATATGGTCATTGTCCCTATGCATGGGTTCCTGACCAATATTTTTTTACCTAAAATCTACACAGAATTAGAGATTTCTTGTTACATGTATTGATTTTCCTAACATTCTTTTCAATAGCTGTATTGACAGAGTAGTACCTAGATCACTCACCCACCTGACGCTCTCTTCCTGTTAACTAAGAAAAATGTATGATCTAGTCTTTATTAAATCCCTTGTTTGTAAATTCTTTAGAAAATAATCAAATTGTTTGGGGAAAAGTTAAGGGGAGTATAAATCTATCCACCTATAAAAAGACATCAATATGAATTATTTTTAATTGCCATTGAGACTTAGGAAAAGGCAGATGGCTGAAGATGTGTAAAAGTGTAATAGCTTCCCATCCATATAACAAAATGGCAATAAACCAAATTGTCCTAGAGTGGGAATTATTGCAATTATTTTTCAAACATCCTAATTATGTTCATGAGAACTTCTCAGTTTGATATTCTGCTTTTCATATTATTCTAATATTGGTTAACATTAATCAAAATGAAGCAAGCTTAATCAAGAGGTTCAGTGGGCAACAGTTCTTGGTTAGAATACAACAGAGTTATTTTATTTGTTTTTATGATTACTATCTGAGCAAAAGATTGATTTTCTACTTATATAAAGTGTTGTAACAGTTCTTTTAAAATATATTTATTTAAATATTAAGAATAGGGCAAAGAAAAAAATAAGTCAGTAAAAATTCAGGTGGTACAGAAATTACTGAAGTTAAAAAAGCCTTGTTTAGAATGCATCTTAAACCCAGTGTGGTTCTCAGCAGAAGTGGTTTGCCTTCTAGGAGACAATTTGAATTTTTGTGTGAACATGTTAACTTAATACTGCAGGAGTTGGGTGAACAGGAATGATGGGTACTAGGAGCCCTATAATCCATGCAATATTTCTACCCAAAAAGAGTGATCCACTAGACATTCATATAGGTGGATCCTCTGTTTTGTTGTCTTTATAAATGTTTTTTAAAGTAAAATTCATATACTTTAATTATATAGCCTAATACACTTATAAATGAATAAATCTATTTACCACTACCTAGAGAAACATATAGAAGATGCTCACTATCCCAGAAATTTCCTTCATGTTCCCCTTATCCTTCTTTCCCCACAGTTAACCACTATTCTGACCTCTGTCACCATTGATTATTTTTGCCTCTTTTGAACTTTACATAAATGAAATCTTTTATTACACCTTCTTTTATGATGTTCTTCTTTGGCTTAACATATGTCTGTGAGATTTATTCATGTAGCTGTATGTAGTGGTAGTCTGTTCATTTTCATTGCTATGGCATGTTCTATTGTATAAATACAGCATAAATTTCCATTCTAACAGTAACGGACATGTGGCTTGTTTTCACTTGGAGCTGCTATGAATATCCCTGTACATGGCTTTTGTGAACATATATGCTGCTTTCTGTTGAGTATACACACCTGAGAGTCGAACTCTTGGGTCATAGAGTAGACATATGTTCAGCTTTAGTAAACCTTGCCACACAGTTTTTCAAAATGATTCTACTAATTTACGATTTCATCAGCAATATATAAGAATTCCTTTTCACTGCATCCTCACTTTATATTGTTAAGCTGGGGGTTTTAAAACCATTTTTATAAATAGATACATTTAATTTTAACCATTGGAATCTAGATGTTATTTGCTTATAATGCATAGTACATTTGCAAGGTTTTAAAACCACTGATTTTTTTTCTGGAATTCAACTATTACATAAATGTAGGAAAGATTGAATTCTATTTTATTTTAAACTTTTCCAAGAGATGTTTATTCCATTATAAAAATCATATTATTAATAGCAATATCATTCATGGTCCTTGAGTCTATAATAGAACCAACATACCCATATCAGTTTGTATTTGTAGCTGCCACATTCACAATGCTTCCGTGAGGAAAAAAATGACTATAGAAGTAACTACTCACTATGTGTATTGGTGTTTATCTCTATGCATGTCTGAGGATTTATATATTGCAATATATATTATTTCATCATAAATCTTTTTTATTGTTCTTTATATTATAGATAGGACATTATAATGATATTTGTAATTAGTGTATAGTTAGGTTATTATATACACATACTTATAGATATTTATATTTCAGAATACTAAAGAGGACTTTATAAAATATTTTTAACATTTATTTTATTATTAGTTTCAAGTATGCAGTACATTGGTTAGACATTTATATAGTTTATGAAATAATCTCGATTACTCTATCTTCCCTCTAGCTCTACACAACCATTACATTACTGCTGACTGCATTCCCTATGCCATGCTCTCCATCCCTGTAACCATCTATCAATTACTAATTTGTATTTCTTTAACCCTTCACTCCTTTCTCCCAACCCTTAACCTCCCACCACTCTGGCTGTCACCAGATTTTCCTCTATATTTGTGAGTCTGTTTTTGATTAATTTATTATTTTCATTCCTAGATTCCACATATAACCGAAATTGTATGGTATGATCTTTCTCCATCTGACTTATTTTGCTCAGCATAATAACCTCTAGGTCCATCCATGTCATTGTAAATGGTAGGCTTTCATTTTTATGGCTGAGTAATATTTCAATGTACATATGAACCCTAACTTCTTTATCCAATTATCTGTTGATGGGAATTTAGGTTGTTTCTATATATTGGCTATCGTGACTAGTCCTGCCATGGACATAAGAGTACATAGATCTTTAGGAATTATTATTTTGGTTTATTTTGGGATAAATACCCGGAAGTACAATTGCTGGGTCAAAAGGTAGATCCACTTTCAATTTTTTGAGGAAACTCCACACTATTTTTCACAGTGGCTGTAGCAATTTGCAATCTCATTAACAGTGTATAAGGGTTCCTTTTTCTCCACATCCTTACTAACACTGATTTGTTAATTTATTGATGATGGTCATTCTGACAGGTGTCAGGTGATATCTCATGGTGGTTTTATTTTGCATTTATCTAATTATTAGAGACCTCAAGCATCTTTTCATATGTCTATTGGCCATTTATATTTCCTCTTTGGAGAAATATCTATTCAGGTCTTCTGTCCATTTTTTAACTAGATTGTTTGCTTTTGATGATGTTGAGTTGCATGAGTTTTTTAATATATGTTTTGAATATTAACTCATTATCAGATATATCATAGGAGAATATCTTCTACCATTCAGTAGGTTGTCTTTTCATTTTGTTGGTGGTTTCCTTTGCTGTACAAAAACATTTTAGTTTGATGTAGTCCCATTTGTTTATTTTTTCTTCTGTTTCCTTTGCCTGAGGAGATATAGCCAAAAAGAAATTACTAGTAGCCATATCAGAGAGTTTACTGCCTATGTGTTTTTCTAGAAGTTTTATGGTTTCAGATCTCACATTTAAGTCCTTAATCCATTTTGAGCCTATTCTTGTATATGGTGTAAGAAATTGGTCTAGTTTTTCTTTCTTTCTTTTTTTTTTTTTTTTTTTTTGCATGTATCCATCTAATTTTCCAGTACCACTTACTGAAGAAACTGTCTTTATCTCATTGTACATTCTTCCTCCTCTGTCATATATTAAGTGAACATATAGGTATGGATTTATTTCTTGGCTCTCTATTCTGTTCCATTGATCAGTGTATCTGTTTTTATGCCAGTACCATGGTGTTTTGATTACGGTAGCCTTGTAGTATAGTTTGATATTATGTAGTGTGATACCTCCAACTTTGTTGTTCTTTCTCAAGATTGCCATGGCTATTCAGGATCTATTATGGTTCTATATAAATTTTAGGATTATTTGTTCTAGCTCTGTGAAAAAATGTCATTGGTATGTTGATAGGCATTGCACTGAATCTATAGATTGCTTTGAGTAGTATGACCATTTTGATGATGTTGATTCATCCTACCCATGAGCACAGTATATGTTTGCATTTATTTATATCTTCTTCGATTTCTTTTATCAATGACAAAATTTTCTGAGAACACTCCTTGACTAATTTGATTCCTCGCTATTTTATGGTTTTTTGATGTAATTGTAAATTGGATCATTTTCTTAACCTCTCTTTCTGAAAGTTTATCACTGGTGTGTAAAAATGCCACTGACTTCTGAATATTAATTTTGTTTCTTGCTACTTTACTGAATTCATTGATCATTTCTAACAGGTTCATTGTTGTTGTTGTTTTGTTTTGTTTTTGTTTGTTTGGTGGAATCCTTAGGGTTATCTTTATATACTATCAAGTTACCTGCAAATAATGACAGTTTTATTTCTTCCTTTTCAATTTGGATGTCTTTCATTTATCTTTCTTGTCTGATTGCTGTCACTAGAACTACCAATACAACTTTGAACAGAAGTGGTGAAAGTAGGCATCCTTGTCTCATTCCTGATCTTAAGAAAAATGCTTTTAGCCTTTCCCCATTGAGTACAGTGTTAGGTATAGGTCTGTCATATATAGTCTTTATTACATTGAGATATGTTCCCTCTCTGCTGAGTGGTTTTCTCATAAACAGATGCTAAATTTTGTCAAACACTTTTTCTGCAATTATGGATATGATCATATGATTTTTATTTTTCTATTTGTTAATTTGATGTATTACATTAATTGATTTGCAACTAGTGTACCAACCTGCATCCCAGAAATAAATGTAAATTGATCATGGTGTATGATATTTTTAATGTGTTACTGAATTCAGTTTGCTAATATTTTGTTGAAGATTTTTGCATCATTGTTCATCAAGGATACTGCCTATAGCTTCCATTCTTTTTATATATATATAATGTCTTTGTCTGGTTTTGAAATCAAGTTAATGGTGGCCTGCTGAAAAGAATTAGGGAGCCTGACCTCTTCTTGAATATTTTGGACTAGTCTGAAAAGAATAGGTGTTAACTCTTTGAATATTTGGGAAAATTTGCCTATAAAGCCATCTAGTCCAGGACTGTGGTTTTTTGGAGAGTTTTTTGTTATTAATTTGATTTTGTTGGTGGCAATTGATCAATTCAGATTTTCTGTTTCTTCTTGACTCAGTGTTTGGAAATTGTATATTTCTAGGAATGTATCCATTTTATCTAGACTGTCCAATATATTGGTATATAATTGCTCATAGTATCTTCTTAAGATCCATTGTATTTCTGTGGAGTCATAGTTACTTCTCTTCTTTCATTTCTAATTTTATTTATTTGAGTTATTTCTCTTTTTACCTTGATGAGTCTGGTTAAGGGTTTATCAGTTTTGTTTATCCTTTCAAAGAAACAGTTCTTGATTTCATTAATATTTTGTATTGTTTTTCTAGACTCTGTTTTGTTTATTTCTGCTCTGATCTTTATTAATTCCTTCTTTCTACTCACTTTGGGCTTTGTTTGCTATCTTTTTCTAGTTCTTTTAAGTGTAAGCTTAGATTGTTTATTTAAGTTTTTTCTTGTTTCTTGAAGTAGGCTTATATTGCTATGAATAACCCTTTTAAGACTGTGTCCTGTGGATTTTGAGTTGTATTTTCATTTTCATTTGTTTCTAGATACCTTTTGATTTCTTCCTTGATTTCATCATTAACCCACTCATTGTTTAGTAGCATGCTATTTAGCCTTCATGTATTTGTGTATTTTACAGTTTTTTTTCTTGTAGTTGGTTTCTAGTTTAATACCACTGTGATCAGAGAAGATGATTGTTGATTTCATTCTTCTTAAATTTATTGATACTTGTTTTGTGGCCTAACATGTGGTCTATACTGGAAAATGTTATACATACACTTGAGAAGAATGTATATTTTGCTGCTTTGCAGTGAAATGTTCTGAAAATATTTATTAAATGTATCTGATCTAGTGTGTTATTTAAGTCCACTGTTTTGTTGTTGATTTTCCGTCTGAAACATTTGTCCATTGATATCAATAGGGTATTAGTGTCCCCTACTATGAGTATATTACTGTTGATCTCTTCTGCATCAGTCAATATTGCTCTATATATGTAGGCGCTCCTATGTTGGGTGTGTATATGTTTACTAGGGTTATGTCCTCTTGATGTATTGCTCTTTTTATCATTATGTAATGCCCTTCTTTGTCTTTTGTTTTAGCCTTTGTTTTAATATCTATTTTGTCTGATATTAGTATTGTTACCCCAGCTTTTTTATTTCTATTTACATAAAATATCTTTTTTTAACCCTTTACTTTCAGCCTGTGTGGTCATTTGATCTGAAGGGGGTCTCCTGTAAATAATATATCCATGGGTCTTGTTTTCTTCTCTATTTGGCTACCCTATGTCTTTTGAGCAGAACATTTAATCTATTATATTTAAAGTGATTATCGATAGGTATGCAGTTATTGCAATTTTATTATTTGCATTTATTTGGTATTTCCATTTTTTTACAGAAATTCCTTTAATATTTATTTCTTGCAATACTAGCTTGTTGGTCATGAATTCCTTAAGCTTTCCTCTGTCTGGGAAGCTCTTTATCTCACCTTCTGTTTTAATTGAAAGCCTTTCTGGGTAGAGTATCCATGGTTGTAGTTTTTTGGTTTTTGTAACTTTGACTAGTTCTTGCCATTACCTTCTAGCCTGCAAAGTTTCTGTTAAAAAATCAGTAGACATTCTTATGGGGGGTACCCTTGTAAGTAACCAGCTACCTTTTTCTTGCTTTTAAGATTCTTTAACTTTAACCTTTGGCATTTTAATTATGGTGTATGTTTTGGTGTGGGTTTGTTTGAATTCCTCCTGTTTGGGACTATATGCTTCTTGGACATATATGTCTAATTCCTTTGCCAGGTGAGAGAAGTTTTCTGTCATTATTTTCTCAAGTAAATTCTCAACCCCTTGCTCTCTCTCTCTTCCTTCTGGTACTCCTGTGATGCAAATATTGTTATGCTTTGTGTTTTCTCAGAGGTCTCATAAATTAACCTCCTGTTTTATTTTATTTTATTTTTTATTTTTATTTTTTGCTTTCGTGATTGGGTGTTTTCTGCTACCGTATCTTCCACTTTGCTAATTCAGTGTTCTGTTTCATCCAATCTATTGTCAAATTGTTCTAGTATATTCTTCACTTCAGTTATTGTATTTTATATCTGTCTGGTTCGTTTTCATGGTTTCTATGTCTTTTTTTATACTATCTATTGATATTTTTACTGAGCCCATCCATTTAAGTTCACTGAGCATCCTTATAACCATTATTTTGAACTCTGTCTCTGGTAATTTGCTTGCCTCCATTTCATTTAGATTATTTTCTGGAGTTTTCTCCTGTTGTTTCACTTGCAGCATGTTTCTTTGTTTTCTCATTTCATTAGCCTCCCTGTGTTTGTTTCTATGTGTTAGGAAGATTTGTTTCAATTCTCAGCCTTGGCCAAATGGCTTTATGTGGAAAGCGCCTTGTGTGGCCCAGTGGCACACTCTCCCTGATCTCCTGTGCCAGGAGCTCTGGGAGTGATCGTTGTGTGGGTTATGTGTGATCTTCATTTGTAGCCAAGACTTTATTGGTGTTAGTACATCAGTGGATGGGATTTCACTCAGGCTGGCTGACTGTGGGAATTGGCTATGTCCACAGAGTATATGAGTAGTTGTATGGGGCGCTGACCTCACTGAGTAGGATTTACTCTAGCAGACTTGTGTACTTGTTGAGACCACCCTTTGTGTATACCACTTATGTGGCTAGTCGAGAGTTGCTCTATTATGGTCTAGTGCCTGACTCCAGGTGCATAGGTTTTGTGGCCCCTTGGGAGGGTCTCCCCAGTAGGCCAAGGTCAGCTGCTGCTTTTGTTTGCTCAGGGTTATCTGATGAGAGCTACAAAGCAATCCACAGATGGTTGGTGTCTATGCTGGATCAATAGGTAAGAGGAAGAGACAATACTGTAAGCCATGGTCTGGTTACCCCCCCCCCCAGTACTGGGCCTGGGGCAGTATAGCAGAAGGATCAGTATGCCTCAAGGCCTGAGGCTGCCTCTTAATTGCCGGTAAGACTCTGCAACTGGAAGAGCCTTTGGGTGATACCTGCATTGGGTAGTGATAGGACCCAGGAAGTTACCTGAATATATTGAGTAGATTTCCCCCTGCCACTGCAGTGTCAGTTTACATGCCAGCACTGTTACTGTGACTTCTTATAAAAGTCTCAGATCATAGCAAGGCCAGCTGCTGCCCTCCTCAGGCCTGCAAACACCCAAGATCTGTTTAAGAATTACTGAAGCTTGTGGGCAGGAATTTGTGGCCCACCACCAAAAGCCTCTTCCAGGATTCATGGGCTTTGTGTGGGCCACATAAACTGAGTGCTGTTGTTTGCTGTTGAATTCGTGTACCAAGGAAATCACAGGATGGGACTGAGTTGACTGGGAAGAGACTTGCCACAGGTAATTTGTGGGTTAGGTGGGGTGGCATCAGGCACAGGGCAATCAGGCCTAGACAGCACCAGATTTGCTGCCAGTTCTGAGTCCAGAGGCTCCCACAAAATCACAAATTATTGTGAGACTCACTGCTGTCTGGGATGGATGGGTTCATGCACCCCTGCAATCTGCCCAAGCAATATTGTATCTCGTGCTAGCAGCAGTGATTCACCTGCCAATGTTTTCCCCCAAATTTTCACACTGTGCTAGTGTTAGCCATGAGCCAAGTTCTGTTGCTTGCGCAGAATGAGCAGCTCTGGAATGGGGCAAGGCAGGAATGGCTGACTGTCAATGGGCTGTGGGCAATTGGTGTATTGGGTAGGATGGGGTCTCAGGGAAACAAAGGTCATTAGGACAGTACAGCCTCAGTTTTTCTGCAGCTTCTATGTCCATGAGTTCCTGCAAAAGTCACAGATAACAACAAGACCAGCTGCTGTTTAGGACTAACCCACAGATCTCCGTCATCTACCCAAGCTTGTGTTGGCAGCAGTGATCTGCCTGAAACTGTTTTCCCCAAGGTGCGCTCACAGCACTGGCTGAGTTCTGATGCCTGCTCTGAAAATTCAGCCCTGGAAAGCCCTGGAAAGAGCAGCTGCCTGAAGATAAGCCGCCTCAGGCAATCTGGGTAGGGCACCTCCAGAGGCCAAAACAGCTTCAGAATTGGCCCTGTGGGGGAAAGTTCAGCACAAGCTGACACCATTCTGTAGATTGCCCATAGGCAGGCCCCCAACTAAGACATGATGACGGCTGACTATTTATCTAACCCTCCTCATTCCTGTACCATGTAATGCACTCTTTCCCCATATGACACTTGTCCAAAGCCCTGTCCCTCCTCTGGTACCCAGCGTGTATGTCCTCAGGCGACAGAGTCCATGCATGGGCCCTTTAAAGTGGTGTCTGGGATTTCAGTCTCCTCCCAGCTCACCCAGAATCCCCACTAATTTTTACAGTCAGATTTTTTGGGGAACTACTCTTCCCTGGGCTGGCACCTAGGCTGGGACTTTGGGCAGGGAAGTTCCCCTCTAGAGCTAAAACCCCTCTCTTTTTCAGGGGGGCTTCTGCAGCAGCACTCTCCCTTCCAGTGATCTTCCATCACCCATGGATGCAGGCTCAGCTCGATTCACAACTTTACCCCTCGCTACCAGCTTCAATGTGGTACCTTCTTCATATCATCAGACATATGTGTTATGATCAACTGAACTTCAGATGATTCTCCATATCAATTATTTTCTAATTCGGTTATAACTTTAATGTGGTCCTGAGAAGAAGCAATCCATGCTTTTACATAGCCTGCCATCTTGACCCACCTCCCTATAAAATACTTTTTATAAAAATGGTATGTTAATTTGGTAAGGCTGAGGACTGCCGTTCCAACCAATAAAACTTCCCCTTCAAATTGCAAATTATTTAAGAGTGAATAAATGAAAGGAAAAAAATGAGATGTCAAAGGGAATACTTTGAATCAGCATTTCTTGGGAGAAAAAAATTCATTCTATTGCTAATTCATAGCATCCATCCACTTCATCTATTTCCAGGCCTCAGTTACCCTCTGGCACACCTCTCATTCTCCTCTCCAACCTATCCAAAAGAACATATGACATTCTATGAACAGGAGCTTTAGTCATTTCCCCATGACTAGGAATAATTGTCACCCTTACTCACTCACCAATCTGACTCGAAACACATTTTTTAAAAACTCACTTTAATGCTGCCAAAATGGTGTCTCTTTTAAACAGCATTTTGTAAAAGTAGGAACTTACTCTATTATAATTTCAGGACTTGTCTCATGAGATCAGAGAAAAAGATAATATGAAGATTTTAAACCTTCTACATGGTTCTCCACCAGTAACAACTTTGTGGAAACCCTTCTTTTCTTTAAAAAAAAAAAAAAAAGCATGCTAAATATTTTAACTTGTTTTAAATAACTATGTCCATGGAAAGTCAGCCTAATGTAACATAGGCAATATAGGCTACAGGTAAATCCTTTAGTCCTAGGAAAATAACCAATAAGCCAAAGTTCTGGCAAAGATTTTTATAATTTCGTTAATAGACTGAGTAATGATCATGCAGGTATACTTATATTTCTAAATAAAACAGTGGAAAGATTGAAACCTCGCTTGGAATTTCCGAGAGAGAGAGAGAAAGAAAGATTTAGCATAAGCAAAATTAACAATACAGCCATAGAAGTAAATTGACCACCTGGTGTCAAGCTAATTCTTAATACATAAAGCCTCTATTTTACAGAATGAAATGAACCCCCAAACTTTCAACTTACCAGGAACTTTTCCTTATTTGATTTTAGAGAAAAATAGTAAAATTTCTCATAAAATAAACAAATAAGAAGAAACAATCAGCAGAGAGATTTTCTGCCAATGAAAAGAGTGAAGAAATCAGAAAGCATGCTTATTAAATTAATACATAATACAAAACTGGGAATGAGAGCTAAAATGCTATATAACAGAATTGGTATCCAAAGCAGTCCCAGCAAGCTGAAACCCTGGACCAGTGGTTCTCAATTCTGCTGCACACAGTCAACAGCTGTGGAGCGATAAAAGAACAGCCATTGCCTGGGATCTACCCTCAGGGATACTAATATACTTAGTCTGAGCCTGGGCATCAGTAGATTTTAAATGCTCCCCATGCAGTTCTAAAGCATAGCCAGGATTGAGACCACTGCCTTAGATCATGCCAAGATACGCTGTAATAAAGGGTCACATGCCATGATTGCCATGTGGTGCACAGGGGACTGAAAGAGACTGAAAGAAATGTGACAACACAGAACCTAACTGCTGTCCTAGAATGGCAAAAAAAAAAATAAAAAATAAAAAATGCAGACCGAGGCATAACTAAAATTCACAAGTGATAGTAACCAATACCATCATCAAGTGTTTTCTATGTGCCAGGCACTGAGCTGAGGTGCAGAAACATCAGAATATTATGTTTATCATATATAAAAAGATAGATTAATAGATGAAGGGACAGATAGATGAATGAATATCTATGGACAATTTGATAAACAATGCCCAAGGAAGTAGAAGATGATTACTGCTGGAATGTGAGGTTAAAAGAAGACTTATTTTTATTATATAATTATATACTCATGTGAACTTCTTTTCATTTTTATTGAGAGTGTTGTCATAATGATTTTTAAAATATTATTTAAATAATAGCAATTACTGATCTTGATGAGGAGTGTTTTTTTCCTAATATGTCCCCCCACTAAAGTCATCTGTTGCCTCTCTGATAAAAACAATCAAGATTATATCTGAATAATTCATTTTGTTCATTGCTCATTCATTACACATAACTAAAATGAGCTCTGCTAATTGACAACAGACCCCAGTACTTTTAACTGACACTGGAATTGGGACTTGCTGAAGGTCAGGGAAGTCCAGAACAATTGGCAACATTTTGCCATAGAAAGTTGCAGTTTGAGAGTACACTGCCTGGGGTGTAGTTACACTGGGGGCTTTATAGTTAGACTGTGTATGTGTGGAATTAGCAGATGAGCTAAAAAGAAGCTTGTGCCTGCTGTGAGGTAAAATGATAGGATAGGAATAAAATAGAATTTGCATTAGCTTGCAAACCCTCCTTTTTTTGTAGCTCCCTTGG
Source organism: Cynopterus sphinx (assembly GCA_030015415.1). NCBI lineage: Eukaryota > Metazoa > Chordata > Mammalia > Chiroptera > Pteropodidae > Cynopterus > Cynopterus sphinx. The sequence continues at coordinate 130,663,697 of CM057379.1, forward strand.
GTTGCCAAAGCTCTACAGAACTTTTAGCTCTCCACTGTATTGATCAGATTTGTCTTTGATGTTATCTTTACACATACATCCCCAGAGCAGAAATGTGGGGGGCATTAGGAGTGGGAGAAGAGGAGATTGCCTAAAGTCTTTCCCTCCACCCCCTACACACTTAACTCACCCAGAAGCGTCTCTTGTTCAACCACCTGTCAGAAAGAAAGCATTTTTTTTCTTTCATATGGAGAAAAAGCACCAGCCTGGGGAATAAGAACATCTGGGATCTACTGCTATTTTAGGTTGTAGTTGTCTAAACGTAGGCTGCCCACTCCACCTGTAAAAGGAAGACATTTGCTTGGAAGGATAAATTTTGGCATTTTAGTTATGTTTTAATTCTTTGGATGGTGCATATATTTAGTAAAATATTAGCCTGTATGATACCACTTAATGTATCCTCAATTTTAGTCTACTTGAAGTCATTGTCCTAAAAAAATCTAGACACAGAAGATCCAGATAATGCAGATTGTCATGTAATCCAGGCACCAAATATCATGCAAAATGGCTTTTTGTATGCATCAACCAGATAACCAACTCCTCTTCTCATTTGTCTACTTTGCCTGGAAAGTCAGAGACCCACATTATAATGTTCTCATTGCAACAATAAAATTTGGTATTGTATTCCAAACACTGAATGTTCTTGTTGTACATAGCTAGAAGATTTTACAGGTGCATGCTCAAATTTATCTGAGTGCAAGGAGTGCAATAAACAACACGGCAGAAATATGGAAGCTGCCTTAGGACTCTAAATTTATATTCTACTCCTAAACTATAAAGGAGAAATCAAGTCTCTGCTTTCAAACAAGAAATCTTAATCTTTTTGAAGTTACTTTCTAAAATGTCAATTTATAATTTAGATTAAAATTATCTGAGATGGAATCATTTTAATGACTTGACTAAAAGAATGACAGTTTATTGAAGAGATGATTAATATGGAAAATCAATTTTATTCTTGAGAAAACAAATATCAATAAATCCCTGTTCATGCAATTTAACAAAACTGTTTGTTAAGCTTTTCTACAAGAGAGGTCTTTACCAATCAAAGGAGTTTAGCTTCCAAAATTTTATCAGAAGTTACCATTATTTTTCATTCACTGCTTGACCCAAAGGAGAAAGGAAAAGCTAAAATGGGATCAAAGGAAAAATCACATCTTGAATTACAACTCATATTTTCTGATCAGACTTACAAATCCAGCTAAAGTGTTTAATCAATATAGAGCACTTAAAAATGATGTCAGTTATAGAATGCTTTCACCTGAAAGTGGTGCTTAAGCCAACTTCTTGTTAAAAAACTAAAGTGAAATTTAAAAAAAAATCTTGTTTCCCTTTACATTTATTTTTCTAAATTAAATTTAATGTTCAAGACATTACATCACTTCTAACCTACTTCTCTAGCTTTCATTGAAGAGACTGCATAAAATAAAAAGAATAAATATTCAAAAATAGCTATCTAAGTATTAACAGGAAGATTTGTGGGACTTTGAATGGACAAAACAAGGACCTTTGTCCTTGCATCGAGAAGCCCATATTTCATGTGGACTTATCAGAGGTAAGCAACAGCTGCTGGGAATATCTGTCAGTTTCCAGGCATAAGGCACTGAATCAGAAGTGTTCAGTTTTCACTATGTTGATGTTTACAAATTAGGCCTCTTTAGTTCAGAAATAGAAAACTGAGAAGTTATTTGGTCTAAGTCAATGAGATCATGAAGGGTACAAATGGAGAAAAAATTAACCGGGTCATTAAACTTTGAATTATCAGCTATAAGGTCACCCTTTGCAGATGAAAGATGTCAATTAGGATGGCTAAAAAGGAAGCACAGCTTTGAGTAGTCAATAGCAAGTATAGCAGGCTGATGAGTCTAATAAGGAAAAAATTATAAATAGTTTCTACAAGCATTTAGATTAATTTATGGATGATTCAGCCATAAGTAGTTATTAGGGGAAGTTGCTGATCTATTTTAGATCAATAGCAGAAGTTGTGCCAGATATTGACATGTGAATTTTTCATTTAATCCTCACAAAAGTTCTGTGAACAGGTATTCCTACCTTTGGTGTACAAATTATGAGAAGCTCAAAAGGTTAAGTACATTGAACTCTTTGGAGCTGAGATCTGAACCCAATTTGATCTGATTCCAGGACCCAGGAGCTTTTGTCTCTCAAAGACAAAAGACATCTCAGATACACAAAATACTTCACAAGGTCACTCTCAAGTACATAATTAACTTTTGCCACTATATTACTACAGTAACTAAAACTTTAAAACCTTGTTGGCAAAAAAAATAATAAACACTTATTACTGTCTACTAATGGGTGGGTCAACGGAGAAGCTATGCTGAATTTGGCTGAGTTTGGCCAATCTAACCTAGTCTTGCTTGTGTGTCTATGATCAGCTAGCAGATGGCTGGGAATGGGCTGGTCTAGAATGTTCTCCCCTCGGATGATTTGTCTCTCTTCTACATAGTCATGTGTCCTCTGGTAAGTTAGTTTGCACTTACTTTCGTGACAAAAACAGTTTTTGACAAAGAATGAGACCTAGGTCCACAGCCGGCCCACTGACAGTTCACAATAATTTAGTGGCCAGTGCAAGTCAAAAAACCAATCCAGTTTCAATGGATGAGGAAATAGATCCCACCTCTTGACAGGAAGAGCTACAAAATTGCATTGCAAAAGGAGGGGTAAAGAATTAGAACCATTTTTGTAATCAATCTACCATAAAAATGGAGAGATTAAAAAGAACAGCAGTGTAGACCAGAACTGATTTCTCACTATTTATTTATTTGTTCAACAAATATTAATTGATCCCTCCATGTTTCAGGTACCTTATAGGTATTAAGATTCAAGGGTAAATAAAACAGATAAAATTTTCTCCCCAAATAAAACTTACATTCTAATGAAGGAAACTGGAAGTATACAAAATAAATAATTAATTTGTATGTACATATTAGTGTGCTAGGGCTGAAAGAAAAAAAATTACAGAAATGTATTTTATCATAATTCTGGAGGCTAAAAGTTGAAGATCAAGGTATTGGCATCTTCGGTTTTTCCCAAAGCCACTCTTCCTGGCTTTCAGATGGCTGCCTTCTAACTATTCAATCACGTGGTATTTTCTGTCTGTGTGTATGCATCTCCCTGGTGTCTTTTTTTTGAGCCTCGTAAGACCAACAGTCATGTTAGAGTGGATTAAGTTCTCATTCTTCTGACCTTCATTTAAACTTATCAACCTCTTTAAAGGCCAGATCTCCTGATTCCTATGTGGGAATTAGATCTTTAACACATAAATTTTGAGGGGGCACCATTCAGTCCCTTAACAGTAAAATAAGAATATAAAAATAGTAAAGTAACAACAACAACAACAACAACAAAACAGCAGAAAGCAAGATATAAACTGTTGATGGGGCACAGCAGGGGATAAAATTCTAGATAGGATTGACTACCTCAGTGAGAATGTGACATTTGAGTAGCGGAGCTGCTTATATGAACACCAGGGGAAGGATATTTCAAAGAAAACTGTAATATAAACAGCCTCAAAGAGCCCCAGGGAAGCACCTCACTGGTTTGTAGAGGGGCCTGGATGGAGAGATCTGACAAGAAAAAATGCATTAGAGTGTGAAAAAGGAGAGGTAAAGTGGTCCAGATCAGATAGATCATAGTGAGGACTCAGAGATACATGGAGAAATTATCAGAGGCTCATGAGCAAAAGATCTGTATAATCTGATTCATACTTTTAACAGCGTCTTCTAATTGCTTTAACAATACTGTTGAGAATAGCCTAGGTGATCAGTTAGGAATATGATTAGGTCTTGGCATGGACCAAAATGGTACCAGTGAGGTTGATAAAAACTGGTTGAATTTCAGTTATAGTTAGAAATGAAAGCCTACATGACACTGTAACAGATTAAGTGTGGGCTGTAATAGAAAAAGATGTCAACGATGGTGCTAAAACTTTTAGCCTGGGTACCTCGGAAGAATGAAATTGTCATTAACAAAAGGTAAGGAAGACTCTAAGAGCCATAGGAGGAATCATTTTTACTTGCTTATTATTTTATTTGTTGTTTTTATTTTATTGATTAATAAGAAGACTATCAAGAGCTCAGTTTTGGACATTTAATTTTAACGTGGTTGTTAAAGGGTCCTTAGCTTCAAAGATTCACAGGAAAATCTCATAGTATGCAGAACACAATTGTAGTTGTGGTTGAGATTTATTATAGCAGAAAGATATAAAACAAATTCAGCAAAAAAAAAAAATATGCACAATCGCAAGTTTGGAAGAAAACAAAACACAAATTTCCAAGTGGCTATACAATAGGAAGTGAGCAGTAGGCTGGTGAGCAAAGCTTCTTCTGTATTTGCAGCCACTCCCCAGCGCTAGTATCACTGCCTCAGGTCTGCCTCAGATCATCAGGCCTTAGATTCTCACGGAACCACTGGCCCTGGTGCCAAAAAGTCTGGGAACTGCTGCCCTAGGTAGTAAAACAATAGAGATCTTTGAACAACCTCTGGGGCTCTCAAACATCTAGTAGTCAGGAGGTAAAACAAAACAAGTGGATAAAAGGGTTAGAACAAACAAACAAACAAACAAACAACTGAGTAGTAGAAGGAGAAAAATAAGAAGAAAAGCAGAAGCCTAGGCCATCCTGGAAGCAATATAAAGAGAGTGATTGATAAACTACTACTCTTCAAATAAGATAAGAGTGAGAACTGATAGTTGGGTTATGTGTTGATACTTATAGATAAGTCACACTTCTTATTTTGAAATATTTTGGACATATTTTATCTACACACTTGGCTTTTTATATTTCTACAGGGCCCTATCCAAAACCTGGAAAGGAGTATATGGTCCATGAAAATAAAAAGAGCACATTTCTGGTACCACTCCTGCTGTCCACATCAACCAAGCCTCACCGAGCACTCATCAAAGACCATGTGATACAGACGTATCTCGGGAACATGCAGGATCAAATGTGAAGAAAGCTATCTGCATGTGAGAGAGGAATAGTGCAGCCAGATGGAAAAGATCCAAGATATAAGCTATTAAATGGTCTATTGTATGTCAAATTTTTTAGTCTAGTGTCTGGTATTATAAATGTTACGTGGTCATCATCAACAAGAAAAACATCAGCATTATCCAAGACTGATATAGAGACAGCAATTTTCACAAAAACAGAAATGAATCATAGTAAGATTAAGACTTTCAAGTTTTGCAAGAACTAGCTAGGGCCTTCTTATTCCAAAACAAATCCCACTATAACATTTTAGCCGCAAATATCCTACATTTATTCTAATATCCCAGAAATTACTTATAACATATCCTTTTATTGAAATGAAATTCCACTTTGTGTCCCAATTCTTGACCATTTTTAAAGTCCAAGCAATACTTGTACATTGCACTGAGTAGGATTGTTCTTTGGACAATCTAAAATAAGGTAAGTACTTTCTTAAATGTTGTACCTTAGGCACTTATTTTATTTTTATCCCAATCTCAAATAAGATTCAACCAATGCTCTGTTGGTGCTCAGATAATGGTAGGTATTATGATGATAAATGAAAACATTAACTGAAGAATTGGGATCATCTATTAGAATTGATTTTTCTTTCCTTTTCTGTCTCCCTCCCTTTCCTTCTTTCTCATTCATTTTCTTTTTCTTTCTTTTTCTTTTGTGTATGTGGAGGGTGGGGCGAGCGGTCAGACAGGTTGACCAAGAATTAATATAAACACTGACATACTTTAGAATAATCATTTCGAAACTGTAAGTTCCAACTCATTAGTGAACTGTGACATTTTTTCCTGCTTTATTAATGAAATAGTTTACACTTGATTAGTCTAGAAGAGAGATAAAAAGATTTTTAAAAATACTACAGTGCATTTTATGCAATAAGAGTAAAAACTTTTTTCTGAAGTTTTTTCTTATGTGTCTGTATACTTGGCAGCAAGAGAAAATGTATTTTAGACTTGGTTATGGTCCAAAATATTGGAGAAAATGCTCCAGAGAAATTGCAACAAAAGATCATTTTGTAATATAGAAGACTATTGTGTTTATAATCAGTCTAAACTGAAGTCACAAAGAAATAATAAGCATACAGAATAAATGTGCCTTCTGTGATTTCCACAAAGGCTTCAGAAGCTGCAGAAGACCCTAGTGTAAGAGGCTTCATCCAACTGATGTTATAATGCAGGACTGTGCAGACACTTTCAAAATGTATAATTGGTTCATCTTATTATTTGGATTGGAGATAGGGAATATTTCCAATCCATAATATTAGGCCTAGCATTTGTATTCAATCCTCAGTGGATCATTCCAATTTTTAGCAGCATTTGGGAACATCTTGGGCATGATTATTACATTGTCTGGCTGAAACACAATTTGAGGTTTGGAAGGAGACATATGCCGAATCAAAGTCTCTATCAGGAGGCTTATTGGACAGAAATTTTGCAAATCAGATTTTGTACAGTATTGAGCAGACACGAGAGCTCCTAGGAAGTCAGAAGCTGGTTATAATATCTCGAACAATCATAGGATTCCAGACCAAATGTCCAGGTATCCATCCAAAGATTTGCTTCCTCAAAGTGCCTGTGATTTATCTAGCTTCAAAGTTTACAAACTGAGCTCCAGGTCTAATTGAGAGCTGCTGTCATGTTTTGTGTGGCTGACATAATGTTTTATAAATTGGAAATGATATTTAAAAATTTGATGATTTTAAATGAAATCTATTTCTCTAGCTTCTCTTGAAAAAAAAATGAGAGTATATGGTAACAGAATTGACATTATGGCAATAAGTAGCTGAGTCTCTGTAGTATCTACCTTCTTCGTGTAGGCAAACCTCCAGCTGCTTAATGAAAGCATGTGCACCTATATCCACTTCAGTCAGTTCCTTTACCTACCTGGTCCCGTGAACATTTTAATTTGCTTTTCATAATCTAACAACATGTACCTAATTAGAGCAGATCATTTGGAAACAGAGGTGGTACTGTCAGAAGGCTAAAGCCTAGGAGCTAATTTAGCCAACAGTTTTTAATTTGCCCCGTTTCTTGTCCTAAGCACATCCTATGCTGTTTATTATAGTTGCTCAGGAAAAGATCATTGATGACTGTTTTACCAGTATACAGTGAAGGTAGTGCATAGTAATGAAAATCAGAAAGCCAAGTGTTCTGGCGAAGAGGAGCTTTGCTAAATATAATAATAATATTAAAATATCATAAACCTCTTTTCACACAAATATGTCCATCACCTATGAACTTAAATTTTCACACCACTTCTTTCTAAATTCAAAAAATCCAGATGTGTAATGTTTTAGGTATTACAGTTCAAAGATACTCAAGGAGCTCATGTTACAGTATTAGAAGAATTCCTTCATCTTCAATGTCTTTCAAATGCCCATCGACCCTTCTAAACTGGCAGCTTTTACTTATGTTCTGCAGCCTAGTAATCACTTCCTCTACTCCCACATCCAATTAAAATCCCTCCTCATCCACACTGCTTTCCAGTCCTGAAGCCTGTGCTGACTCTCTCTTCTCTGGGTTATGGTAGCTCTGCCTGCCTTTTCCGCTCTTTGGGAAGGGAGTGGGGGTGGGGAGGGCACTTACTATACACTCTCTTCCTTGCTTGTTTTCCTGCACTGATTTATCAAATAAATATTAACTTGACACTTGTAAGACAATGCATAATCACTGTCAAGTTTATAAATTGTATAAAATCCAGTTCTTACCTTTACAGAAACGGCGATCAACTGTATATAACACCCATATTCCCATAGTTACGAGTTCAAAATTGAGCACATAAGTCCTAAGAATATGCCTATTAAATTACTGAATACAAAAAATGAATAAGATAATGAGCATATGACCAAACAGATGGACTAGTGAACCGTACATGTGGTATCCTTTGAATTGTTCATGAACTTACTTTTTGGAATTTTACATTTCTATGCTGTGCCAGGCCACATTCATAACCATAAACTGCTCCAAATCTGTGAATGCAACTCCATCCTACTCTATTTCTGTGGCTTCCATGGTAACAAGAATAAATCCAGAACAAGAAGAGAGAGTCAGCCTGACAAGGAATCTACAGACTGTTCTGGGTCCAGAATCAGCAGTAAGTGTATGATGCATCTGACCATAAATTCCATGTGGATGGCTAATTGATCCACTTTAAGATTCAGTTTCCTTAACTGCAGTGTAACAAGGGTAGATTAGATCCAATCTCAGAATCCTTCCAGCAGTTACTTATTATGATCCTAATTATCTGGAGAGTACCAGGTAAAGCATAAAAAAAAAAAAAAAAAAAACCCACAACTGGTAAGTCCTAATTTACAAAACAGAAGAAAAAAGAGGAGAAGAAAGGAAAATAATTTTACCATTATGTTTTGTTCTTGTTGTTTTGAGTTTTTCCCTAGGTTACTTTTGACCCACAGTGCTGATTAAAAAAAAAAGAGAGAGAGAGAAAGAAAGAAGAAAGAAAGAAAGAAAGAAAGAAAGAAAGAAAGAAAGAAAGAAAGAAAGAAAGAAAGAAAGAAAGAAAGAAAGAAAGAAAGAAAGAAAGAAAGAAAGAGAAAGAAAGAAAAAGAGAAAGAAAAAGAAAAAAGCAAAAAAAGGCCATTTTGCTTGTTACAAGTACAAAAATGCCAAAGTTGTTTTCTCTTTTTCGTGTCCCCTGATGTGATCAATCAAGATAGGAGTTTGCTGTTTCTTAAAATGAATTTTGTGGACTTGATTTAGAACGTTTAAAAAAATGGAATAGACGATTGTGTTTATTTAATCCATACTTTGTTCAGTGGAAGGTAACAGCAGTTCTACAAATCATCCTAGAATAATATTATTTAATAAGAGGACTGGATAAAGTATGGATGTTTAAACACTAGTATGTTTTAGAATCACTTGGAGGACTTGTTAATACAAGGAGTACAGGGCCCTACCCCTGAGAGTTTTTGGTTAGTTATTTCTGGGGTGAGACCTGAAAATTGCATTTATAACAAATTCCCAGTTGAGGCTGATAGTGATAGCCAAGGAACCACACTTGACAACCTCTTTTCTATACTATAATGCCTTCCTTGGTAGCCTTGAAAGACAAAGCCAGAATACATAAGCAAAAATTACCAAAAAAAATTACCCAAAATTATCAAATAGTAATCCAACTAAAAGATTTTTTAGAATTTTACTTGTTCGATAATAGAAAGTCTAGCTTTGATGCAATGGAAGTATTTCAGCACCTGGTGAAAGATGGCCACCATTTAGGAGTCCTAAAAATGAAATGTTAGATTAAAAGTCCTCTAAAGTTTTTTGCATATCTAAGCTGCTAAAACGTTTTAAACAAATGAATGAATAAATGAGTGAGTGAATGAAACATTAAGTCAGAATTTATACATATTATGTGCTTTATGCAGAAGATTTATACTCTAGTCCATACTTCTTTTAGTTAATTTGAGTTTGATCTTTTCTGCAGTTGTTTTTAATGTATTTCAAAAATTGAGCCTCTGTGTGCTTCATGTTCACCCATTTAAAATGATGAGACAGCAAGAGAACGATGTTTGGAAGAAGCTTGCTTTTATCCATCCATCACACACTTCAAATAAGCAGGAAGTTTAAAAAGGTCTTCACTCCCTCTAGTCTGTGTTCTGACTGACAGAGAATAAAAATTTTAAATGAAAGAAAATCAATTATTGATCTGCATTCTTTCCTCACAAACACTTCCATGCAATTACACTATGCTACTGTTTTCTTGAATTTCAACAATATACATGATATTAATTGATTTTGCTTTTATTGAAATAAGATTGAAAAGTTACCAGATCTACTTTAACTCTTTACCTTCCAGGGAATTTTGTTTACACCAAGAAAAAAGCCAAGCTGTATCAAAATATAACTCTTTTTTGAAATGTTTTTATCATTTTATATTTGCAGAAAACAAGCCTTTTCAAGAAAGCCTTTTATGAAATGTCTCTAGCAACAAAGGACTAGCACATTTAAAAATATCTATGTGACAGATTCAATAAACTCGTTTTGAGGGCCACCTGTCTGCTTGAAGCATTCATTTATTGATTTTTTCACCAGTTTTTCATTAAATATTAATTGTCACACCCATGTGTATTACAAGGAAGGAGAGAATCAGAAAGCAGAAGAGTTTGAATGAATTGCAGATTTTGATGTAAATCCAGGAGTTTTCCGCTGCCTTCTTTGCTTTTTTTTTCCCCTACTACAAGGAGAGGAGTTAGACTTAAGGACAGAGATAGGCTCAAAAAATGGATTAGGCAATATGATATGCACTTGAGATTACATTTAAAGACACTGGACAAATTAAGTGTCAGTAGCAGGAGGCAAACCAATAACACAAGTGAAAAACTAAAGATCGTGATGTAATGAAGCTATGAAATAATGCAGTGATAAGAAAAAGCGGTAAAATAAAAACTTTCAAAAGGCCACTTCTGGGACTAAGATTTGAGATTTCATATATTATATGTATGTACATATATACATATGATTGTATATATATGCATATATTATGTTGCCAAAACATTTCATAGCGATTTACATATATCACTACAGTTTACTCCTAAGTCAATCAACATTCTTCTCCAAAAATTAATAATTCCCTACCTAACTATAATGCTATTATCAATCTTAATAAAATTAACAGTGATTACCTAATCATCTGATATTCTTTTCTGCAACTGTTAAGATCTGAGAACTTTTAATGGAAGAAGCCCTATCAATAGCAATGTAGAAGACATTGCCTCAAAGTTTATTTAATAAATTTGGATAAAAAGTGGTTGATAGTAGTTGAATATAATGACAAATAATTTGGTCTTGTCCTGAGATATTTTTAACTTAATTTCTATTTCTATATTGTATTTTAAAATAAAATTATAAAAAACAAAGGTGGTCGCTGGCTATTTTACCAATCAATAATTTATGCTGTTTTTTTCATAAACTATTATGTTTTGATAAATATAAATATTTAATATTTTGTTAATGGTGATAATATTATATGACTAAGCCTTTATTGTAACAGTATCATGAAAGTTCCCAAGAGAACTTACAATTAACAATTTTGGGAAAATTCCCTCCTCTTGAGAAAACATACCTACAAGTCTATAAGTGAGCATAGGAATAAAGTTGATAAAGAGTAAAAGGTAGTCGGCAGGAAAAAAAAACAGATAAAGAAAACAACAGGAAACATAAGTAATGACAATAAAAATATAAGGAAATCAACTTCACTACCGCTAAAAATTTTAAGAACATAGAAAAATAAAGAGTAAAAGTTCAAAGCATTCAATTCAAAAATAAACATAAAAATAATATTTAGGGCTATGATTTTAAATAATTTTGCTGGGCAGTTGGGCACAAAGAAAATGTAAAAACTAGTCAAAATACAACCTACTAAAAAGTTTTAGTCATTCCTTAATCACACAAAATATCATTGTCAATAATCTTTCTGTTTGTTCATGTTTTTTTCTATAGACAACACAAGACTTGAAACCATCTTAAATCTCATTGTACCTCTCTCACTACCTGGCAGCATCATGCCTTTCACATAGCAGGGACTCAATAAATACTTGTTGACTCTCTGGTTCATGAAGACAGTAAGCCTAACTTATTTTAATTATTGTGATACCAAATGTAGGCTGCCAATAAGATATCCTAGGAGTCCTGGGGAGCAGTAGCTTTCCTTTTTGAGAATTTTTGATCTGTCATAGCAAATGAGCTCCTTATCTTTAAGGGTTAGAAAATAGATGGTAAATGCCTCCTCATAGTAGCCCAAGATTATAATGGATGTCCCTAGTTCTAAACAATGATAAAAAAAAAAAATACATTAACCACAAGATCAAGATGCCTAATCAATTTACAAGCACATTGAAGGGCTCAGAATGATGGGTAATAACCAGCATAACTTTGTGACCAATAAATCATGTTAGACCAATTCAATTGCCTCCTCTGACAGAGTAGCAGACCTTGTTGGAGGGAGAAAGGGACAGACATAATATATTTGACTTCAGGAAGGCTTCTGACTCTGTTCCACATGACATGCTCATCAACAAGGTAGAAAAATATGGCTTGCTGTCAGAGATGGGTTAAATTGATTAGAGAGGTGGCTAATTGGGAAAAGAGGAAAGTCACAGACTACAAGAAAACATAAGCGCAAAGCCAAATACACTGCTGGTTGGGTCTGGATAAATTCAAGGGCAAATGTGTGTAGCAGATAGAGCAGAACACAGTTAGATGGCAGAACCCTTGTGGGTAAATAGAATAACTCCTTGGACATTAACAAGTGTATGAATGAATAGACACTATGCTACTATTCTCAGAGGAAAGTCATTATTTTAGATAAATACTTTGTGTCTCTAACATTTAGTCTTAAAATGCAAAAAGTAACTAGATATAATTGTTACTATTAAACTATTACTAATAAATCTCCATCAAGGATAATTATGACAGATGTCCCCAAATTAGCAGATTGAATGAGAACAGAAAAATAAGATAGCCAGTTTTCAAGGGAGGAAAATAGGAGAAAGAGTTTGGAAGATGTTAGATGGTTGAAGGCAAAAAACATAGGGGCTTCTAATCACCCTTATTACCGTAATATTTGACCTGAAATTAATTTCTTCTGCTTAACATACTGGTTAAGATCTGACCCTAAATTCAGTATATAGGGCAAGTCAAACATTTTTTGAACTAATCGGATCTAATGGAAGACTACCATAGAAATCAGGCCAGGAACTGAGGAATCATTTATTATAACAAGTGAGCCAACAAATAAATCCTTACTAAACACCCATTATATGTTCATCTCTGCTAGACACAGCCACTGCCCTCAAAGATATGGAGCACACAAGAAAAAGGCAGTATCTATAAAAAATAAAACGTATATGCTCTGATCTCTCTTCTCCCTAACATCTGATTTTTTTTCTTTCCTTTAAACACAGGCCTTTCTTCCTTTAAATGTAGCCTCATGCCTTTTTCTCAAAACTTTCACCTGCAAGTTTTATCATATGTGATTTTAAAAGATGTCTAAAAATTTTTTGATATTCCTCCTGTGAAGAAGTGGAGGTTAATTCCTCTCCCCTTAATTATAGGTTGTACATAAGGAAGGCTTCTAACAATATGACAAAAATGCTAATTGACCTATTGAAGAACAGGTCATAGGCACAAAAATATATTAGTCATTAGAGAAAAAATTGACGTACTTGGGAACAATATTAATAAGAATTACTATTTATTAAAACATATCATAAAGTAAAAAAAGCCACAGAATGTGAGAATATTTTTAACTGTATTACCAGGATATGTAAGAAACTACAAATTTATAAGAAAAAATTAGACAATAATAAAAACAGTAGGCTAATAACTTAACTGGATGTTTTATAGAAGAGAAAATCCAGACGTCCAATAAACAAACCTGATCAACTTCTTTAATAACAAGAAAATGCAAATAAAAACAACAGCAAACTGCAACTACACATCCATTGAATAGGCTAAATTAAAAACTTGAGGAAGCCTAATATTGGTGACAATGTAAAGTATTATCTGCTAAAGTTAAAAGCAGACATATACTATGACTCACCAATTTCACTTGTAGGTAAACAGACCATAGAAAACATGGACATGTAGTGATAATAACTGTAAAAGTGGCATAGATTTTGTAGCCAAAACCTAGGGAAAAATTGTTTCAGAAGCAAAATATGTAATATTTATAAAATACAGCAATAAGAATAATCAAACTAAAGCAATATAATTCAACTTGGATGAATCATATCATTTAATAATAAGTAGAAGAACTACAACACAGAAGAGCATGTGTGTGTGTGTCTCTGTGTGTGTGTGTGTGTGTGTGTATGGTATAGGATACATTATTTATTTATATTAGGTTCACAAAGTACAAACTAAACAGCAACATCAAGGGATGCATATATTGGTGCTAAAATTATAAAGCAAAGCATCAATGAGCACATACGTTTTATTTTTTATAGATACTCCCTTTTTCTTGTGTGCTCCATATCTTTGAGGGCAGTGGCTGTGTCTAGCAGAAACGAACATATAATGGGTGTTTAGTAAGAATTTATTTGTTGGCTGACTTGTCATAATAAAATTCAGCATAGTGGTTACCCCTAGCAGATACAGAGAGTTGGAGATGTTCCAGAATGAACATACAAGGAGCTCTGGAAGTCCAGCGATGTTTTATTTCTTGATCTGCATGGTGGTTCACAGGTTTCATTTTATAATTCATCCTACTACACTGTTTATTTATGTTTATACTTTTCTTGTATGTTACATCTAAAAATAAAAGATGTACATAAAAATAACAGTAAATTTATAGCACAGCCGCACAAACTAGCTTCAGCTCCTACAACTCTATGGTATGTGCTCCCTGAGCTTTTTCTCAAGAATCTCATAAAATTATTGAAAATATTTTCTACATCCTCTAGTTTGCAAATATTCATTAAACAAATACCACTTGAGTGCCTACTATGTGATAGGCACTGTTCTAGGAATTTAGAACTATAGTAGTGATTAAAAACGCTGCCCTCACTTATGAAACACGTATTCTAGTTTAAGTTGAAAATATAGAATTATTTTAGCAATTACAAATTAAGAACCTAGCCTCAGGAAAGACTGAATCCAGGAATTCGAATAGCATCACTATTCTTAATCTCCACTTGTCTCTCTCTCTATCTTGGCTTAAAATTGTAATTTAGCCTTATTCCCTCAGACCCTTCCATAAATTAGGGAGCACAATTGTAATTAGCTCTGCAAGCACATAATTAGTTTTGCAAGTATATCCAGCTTGTACTCCAAGGGGAAAGAAAGACCATCTGCCTCCCAGTACCTAAAAAAAAAATAAATAAATAAAATAAGAATTCTAGGGAAGAGCTCTGATTGGCCACTTCAGAATAATTATTTCATTTATGAGCTAATTACTTAGGCCAAGAAAATGCGTGTACTATGATTGGCCAAGCCTGAATCTTATACCCAGTCCTGTGATGAGAGAAACCTGGTTTTGTTAATTGATTGCTCTATTAATAGAATAGCATGGAGTAGAAGAGAGGAATTTCTAAAGAAAACTGCTGAAATTAGAATAGATAAGTATTGCTGAGAAGACTAAAACAGCTGACATATTCTCCAATGACTAGACTATGATTAGGGCACTTATAAAAACAAAACATAACATAAAGTACTGCAGGATCACACACACAAAAAAAGAATAGTTAATCTAACTTAAAAACCAAGGAAAACTTCATTGACTTGAACTCTTTGTCCTCACCCCATAGAACCAGATCTCAAATCCACCCCTAAAGTAATGAAGCTGATCATTTTATTCAGAATTAGAGGAACACCAATCTGAGAGGGGCATTAAGGCCATGCCAGCTATCCTAACATATTCTGAAAAGAACAGGTGATGGCAGAATCCATAAAATTTGTGTGATGTCCCTGAGAGGCAGCCCCATAATATAAGTCCGGAAGCAGACACAAGGTTTAATAGTCCTTATTTCTTCTGCCAGGATTGAAGACTGCTTTCCGTAACCAAGCTGAGATAATGTGAGTTTATAAAACAGTCAATAAAGTACAATGATGCAACCAGAGAGAAAAAACTGGAGAATACAGAAGTGCTCTGAGTTTCAGATCTGTGTCCCTAAATCAGCATTTCAGATAGCCCTTTCTTAATCTTCAAAATGGCTAAATGGATGTCTTATCAATGAGGTCCTGCTCGCCACTTTGTTGGGTTACCCTGAAATTTGGAGCTTTATTAGGGAGATTGTGGCTTGTTTTTATGGAACCATTCCAAAATGTCATCATATCCTTCAGACCCTGTGTTTGAACTTGCATTCATTCACTATTTTCTAGGATCGATCTTCTAATTAAGAGAATACATTATTTTTTAATTTTTTTAGGCGAGACAACCCTTGGTTGACCTCACGTATTGCAAGGACCTTGTCAGCTTACAATCCCTTCTTTTTTATTTTTTATGCCTACAGCACCCGGTCTTCCTAGGTGGTCTCCCATCTAAGTACTAACGAGGCCTGACCTTGCTTAGCTTCTGAGAATACAATTAAAATATGCCCCTATGTTGCTTGCTCCTTCTCTTCTTACACTCTAACAGGATTCTCTACAATTGATTAAAATGTTGACAGACCCTTAAAATTTCCACACCCTGATATAAACTTTTTTTGGGGGGCCCTTAAAGGTAACTAATTCTACACCCAGCGCACCCTCCTTCATGGCTTTGCACTGTATGTGCACATCTCTCTCTCCCCAACCCCTCTGACAAATTAAAGTCCATTAGGAGTGAGAGATTGTGTTTTTTTTATTTGTGTATTTCTTAAACTCATAATGTAATCTTAAATTTACAATACTTTATGCAAAATAAATATTTGATCATGGTTAACTGGCAATTTTCAAAAGTTTACTTTAAATTATAAATGATTCTGCCATCATTTGTCTTTCCAATATTTATATGAATTAGAGAAATGCTTACAGATCTAGTGATAACTGCATTGTGGGATCAAGTGACCAGAATTGGGGTTTCAAAGAGAGTTTGGCTAGTTATGAGGAGATATGTACATAGTAATTAAGAGTATGAAACCAGTATCGGATATCTCTGAATATAAATCTTAGCAAGCTCTTTAAACTCTTTGATCCTCAGTTTCCTATTCATGTGATAGGAATAATATTCTCTCTTAGGGTTATTGTGGTCATTAAGTGAAACAGTGTACATAAACATGATAAACTTGCATATAAACATTTAATAAACAATGATGTATGTGTGTGTATAAATTGCATTTTGAGCTTCTAGTTATCTCGTGTGATGGAAGACTAATCTCAGCTACTTTAAGATCCCTGTTCTTTCTATAAAATTGCCTCTAATTTGGGAAACCATTGATGTTATTTTAAGGTGTAGGGACAGGTGGGGCATCTGTTCCACAGGGATGCACTGAAATAGCTGGATGTTAGCCACCACCCCTACTACCCATATTTCTATCTTCTTAATTCTATGGGCTCTCTGCTAGTTTTATGTGCTGCAGGAAAGAATCCTATGTGAGGCTGTCTATGGCCCTGTATGAGTGCCAGCAGCCATTCCCATTCCAGAGTATCATCACCTAGAGAAAATACAGAACCTCTCCAATCGGTAGAGTTATGTTCCTCTCCAAGGCCCTATCAGAGGAGCAGTATGTAAAGCACTTTCCTGGAACGAAACAAACTCTCTGCTCTTAGTATCTTTCCTGTTCCTACTCTCCCTTCAATCTGAAAAATTTTTTGCTATACTATATGTGGAAGGAGCCCTACTCTTCTCAAAGCCCATTTCTCTCATTTAGCCTTTTCCTAGAGTCCTCTTAAATCCCCTGAAGGCCCTTGATATTGAAAACTAAAGTGAAGAAAACTCTCTTTTTTTCTTCTTCTTCCAACTTTGCCCGTTCCTCCTGGAGTTTGTGGAGTTGGAGGAGAGAAGCAGGGATACAGGTAGAATAAAAGCACAGAAAAAAACCCTGAGAGGAAAATCCATCCAACAAACATTATTATTACTTTTTCAACAGCAGGTGGGGATGGACAGAGTACTTCAGATATTTTAATTCTTTAGCTGTTTTCTTAACACTGTCCTCATATTCTTTAAAGAAGGTTGTCCCAAATGGGAAACCTTATTTACACACAATCACTGCCAAGTAAAAATTACAACTGTTACATATTCAGAGAACATGGAGTTTTCTAAAAAGAAGAAAGTTGGATAGACTGTAAAGCAGAGTTTGCCTTCTAAGCACTCCTCTCTCCCTTCCACTTTACATTCTTCTTTGTCATATCCTAGAAACTCGTTTTTTTCCCCTTTCATTCAGGCATGTGTTTTCTTCATCTACCACATAGATCCACAGAGATATTTCCTCCTCAGATGGAACCTCATGTCAATAGGTAACACCTGCAACCTCCTGCACTACAAATCCCATTCCCATGGAAATTTAGCTCACACTCATATCCAAACTAAAGGTTTTAGTGACTCAACACCCCCCAGGATACTTATATTTTAAAGAACACTAATGGAAGGAATCCATAGTAGTTATTAGCAGGTAGGCATGTTTTTTAATGATTAGAGACCCTGCTTACAGCCTCTCAAATATTGAGGCCCCAACAATTACAAAATATGCATTCTTTTAAAAGACATCATTTGCAAAAATGACCAATACTGGGACAGAAAGCAATTCTCAAGTTCTAATAGAATTAAATGACATAGATTATATTATAATCATGTTGTAATTAAATTAGATATTAATAACAAAAAAGTAAGCAAAAACTCTATGTATTCTGGGAATTAAAAAAATACCTCTAGCTATATTTGTATGTCAAAGAGATATCATAATGAAAAAAAAAATAATGAGCTTGTACTGAGTAGTAAAAAAAACTACTATATTACAAAATTAGTGAGATATAGATAAGACAGAAGTTAGAGAAAAACTTACAGACTTGATGCATGTCTTGGAAAATAAGAGTGTCTGAAAAGTAGCAAGCATCCATTTAATCACGATCCTTCTTCAGAGAAGGACTTGCTGCCCAGCTGTCTGTGAATTGCAGTCAGCAGACAATCTTCGTCTATCAGCTCCTTCAGTGTCTGCCTCTAATGCAGAGAGTTCCCTACCCTAAGGCCATGCCCACATCTAATAACTGAGTGAAGAAGGGGTTTAACAACCCAGCCAAATGCCAAAAACTCAGTGCAGGACTATCTCTGATAGGCAATATTTACTCCAGATCTCCCCACAAAGTTGGCTCAGGCTTAAAGAACCTGCATCACAGTTCAGCTTTTTCTTGTGCTTTAAATCGCTTCATCCCATATCACATTACAAATTTCATCTCAGTGTATTCATCAAAAGAATCCAATCTGTGATACCATCTTGAAAAATGAGAAAAAGTACAGAGCAATAAATTGATGAAAGTTGTAAAAGAAAATATAAAAATATGACTAGAAGTTGCTGAAGAGAATAAATATTCAATGGAGTTTCTTAAGTTTGAAAAGACTAACAAAATTTATAAATCACTGGTAAAATTTATTTAAAAAATAAGAGAGAAAGCACAGTTAGCCAATACATAGAATGAAGAAGAAATATCACCCGAGACATTAGAAACATTAAATAAATAATAAAAAGATATTAAAATCACCTTTATGTCAATATTATTTTACTTATAATAAATGTAAATAGTCCAAGAAAAATAGAATTTATCCAAACAAAATCAAAAAGGATTTAAAAATCTCAATAACCATTAAAGTGAATGAGTCAGTAGTTCTCAAATTTTCCTACAAAAACTCAAAGCCCAAAAAACTATTCACCGTCAAATTTTAGCAAATATTTTAAAAATAATTTAAATATTACATTGTAAGTATGGAAATGGAATAAAATAGAAAATTTAAATTTGCACTCTCTTCACAAGGCCAGCTTAGATTTGCTATATATAACAAGGACTACATAAGAACATAAGGACAACATAATAAGTACAGCATAAGGAGAAAAGTTTTAGATAACTTTTACTTATTAACATGTATGCAAATATATTAAATAAAATGTTAATACAGCAATATAAAAAAATTGGGCTTATATTGTTTTTGGTTTTAACCTTAGAAAATTAATATGCCCTCCACATTAACAGATTACAGAATATTTATATAATTATCTCACTGGATTCAGAAAAAAGCTCAGTGAAATTCAACAATCATTCATTAAAAAGGTAAAAGAAAAACTTTGAAAATCAATTTGGAAAAAAACTAATCCAAATAAAAGTATATGCAAAAAACTTTGACCATGCACTGTATTTAAAATCTTTTCCTTTTACATCATAAATGAAACAAGAATTCCCACTGTCACCATTTATTTTGACATGTTAGAAATCTAAACCAGTGTAGTGAGATTTTTGTAGAACTTCTAATATATATATAAATATTTGACATATATATAAAATTTATTGAAATATTTTAAATAAATGGAAAGATACATTATTTTTATAAATCGAAACAATTAAAATGTTAATTGCATTCAAATTGATATGTAGATTTAATTCAATGCCATATAATACCTTAGCAAGATTACTCTTACAAAATTTGAAAATCATATTCGAAAGAATATATTGAAATGCAAAGGAGCCAAGGATATCTAAGATACTCTAGAAGAAAGTAAATGAGTTGAGAGGGTTTTCTCTCTTATATATTAGGATTTTTAAAATTATGCTAATGAAATATATATAGACAGGTAGATCAGTGTAATAAAGACCAGAGAAACAAAGATCCAAAAAGGATACTTACTCGGTATATGACAGAGATGGCATTGCAAGTAAGTGGGAAAATGGCAGACATTACAATGAACAGTTCTTAGACAATTGGTCATTCATAACAAAAAATAAATAAAATTGAACCTTTCTTCATTTTATGCATAACTATCAGGTCTGAGTAGATTAAAAGTATAAATGTAAATTGTGAAATTATGAAGATTTTATAAAGTAATTCTTCAGGAGTTCTAATTGAAAACAAGGTTTCTCAAGGTACAAAAAGTACTACTCATTTAGGAAAATGCTGATACTTTCAGCTGCATTAAAATTAAAACTTATGTTCACAAAGATAACAAAATCATAAGTCCAGATCAGTAAAGCATTAAGGATATATAAAGAATTCATATAAATTAGTAAGAATTAGACCATCCACATTTTTTTAATGGACAAATTAGTTGAATAGTCACAGAATACATCTAAACAGCCAATATACATGAAAAGTATAGTTTCATGTATAATAAAGAAAATGGGAATTACATCTATAATTAAATACCATTACATACTCATTAGCTGACAAAAAAAAATTGATACTATCAAATGTTAATGAGGATGTAGAGAAAGGAACACACTAAATATAGATAGGATGCAAAATCTTTGGCATTATCTAGTAAATGAAAGATATATGACCTATTACTTATTCCTTAGAATATATCCTATTGAAATTCTTACATATGTTTATCAAGACACTTGTACAACAGGTCAATAGAAAAATTATTCATAATAGTTCTAAATTAGAAACTATACAGATGTCCATTTAGAGAATAATGAATAAATTGCAATAAATAGATGAAATTTATTAATTCATACTACAGAATACTACACAGCAGGGAAAATGAACTACAGCTGCACCCAACATTATGAAAGAATCTTATAAACAATATTGATTAAAATAAGTAAGCTATTCATATACATGCACATATATATATGTACATATATACATATATATGTATATATGTACATATATATATACACATATATATAATTTGTCCTTTGAACATATTTGATTCTTAAATAACATAGGTTTGAACTGCTATGTGGACCCACTTATATGCAGATCTTTTTCAATAAAAATATTAAATTATTTTGTAAATTTGCAAATTTGAAAAAAAACTCAGAAACTGTAGCCTAGAAATAACAAAAAATAAAAAGGTATGTCATAAATGCATAAAATATATCTATGTACTAGACCATTTATACCATAAAATATGCACAAATCTGTTATAAAAAGTTAAAATTTATCAAATCTTATGCACACAACGCATAGAGACTGTACATCCTGCCATTTGTAGTCAAGAGAAACATAAACAAAAGATACAGTATTAAATCACAAATACATAAAATTAACTATAGAACATGGTACTACTGTAATAATTTTGTAGCCACTTTTTTGTTGCTATTCAGTTAGTTCAAGTGTTGCAAGTATCTGCTTAAAATGCTGTGCAATACTAATATCCCCAAGTGACCAGTTGTCTCTCCAGTAGATTGTGTATTATATTAGCAACTGACTTCTTGCAGTTCCTGGTTATTTTTTAATCGTATTTAGTACAATACTGTAAACTTTGAATAACACGATGGGACCCATACGAACTGACACAAGTAATGCAATAAGTGCTTCTAAGAAGCAAAGTCATGACATTACAAGAAATAGGCACTGTAGATTGAGGTCGGCAATTGCAGATGTCTGCCAGTTCAAAATAAATTAAGGACCATTGTACAAAAAAAAAAAAGTTGGGAGGGGGGAAGGGGAGTCATCACTGTAGCTATGCCCAGCAGGCACAAACATCTTACACTTTTTTTTGAAATAATTTTTTTTATCTCATTATTAAAATGAAGCTTTTATCTGGGTGCAGGATGGTTATAAGAAAGGCCTACCTATAGACTAATATGATTCAAGAAAAAACTAAGTCATTATATGGAAATTTAAAGCAAAAGGAAAGTAATGGATCTAAAGCTGGAGAATTAAAAGCCAGCAAAAAATGGTTTGATACTTTTAAAGATTTGGCTTTAAATATGTTAAGATATTAGGAGAAGCAGCTTCTGCCTACCAAGAGGCAGCAAACTTCTGAGATACCATTAAGAAAATCATTAAGAGGAAAGAATATCTATATGAACAGTCTTTTTGTGGAGATGAAAATGCTCTATTCTGAAAAAAAAAATTACAAAGGGCATTTATTAGTAAGGAAGAGAAGTGAGCAACAAGATTTCAGTAGTAAGGTATAGGCTAACTACTGTTTCGTGCCAATGCAGTTAGGTTTATGGTCAGAACTTCCCTTATCTATAAAGCTGTTAAAGCCAGAGCCTTTAGAGGAAAAGATAAACACCAGCTGCCAGTTTTCTGGTTGTACAATAGGAGCCCTGGACAAGGAGAATTCTTTTTCTAGGTTGGTTGTATCTATGCTTTGTCCCTAAAGTCAGAAAGTACCTAATCAGTAAGGAACTGTCTTTTAAAATTCTTGTAATATTAGACAATGCCCCTGACTACCCAAAATCTCATGAGTTGAACACTGAAGGCTCCCAAACATCACATCTCTAATTCAGCATCTAGATCAGGGTCTCATAAAAACCTTAAAGGCTCCTTACACACAGTACTGTATGGAAAGAATTGTCTGTGTTATGGAAGAGAATCACAGCAGAGAGAATATCATGAATATCTGGAAGGATTACACTATTGAAGATCCCATCTTTGCTACAGAAAAAGTATTGAAAGTCATCAAGTTCTAAACAATAAATACCTGATGAAAAAAAATTTTAAAAAACAGTGTCCAGATATCATGTATAACAACAGAGCCAATCAAATAACTCATGAAAGAGATTGTGGATATGGCAAAAAAGGTGGGAGAGAGTGAAAGTTTCAAGATATGGATCTTAGAGAAATTCAAGAGCTAATAGGCACTACACCAGAGGAATTAACAGAAGACAACTTGGTGGTGATGAGGGCTTCAGAACCAGTTCCAGATAACAAGGAAGAAGACATGGAAGAAACAGTTCCAGAAAACAAAATGACATAGACAATGAGACAGAAGGGTTTCAATTATTTAATGCTGCTCTTGACTTCTTTTTTATGACATGGACTCTTCTATGATGCAGGTACTAATGATGAAGAAGGATTGATACCACACAAAAACATTTTTAGAGATATGAAAAGGCAAAAATGTCAGACAAAATTATGATGTATTTTCTTAAAATTTTATCAAGTGTGCCTGGCTCTCCTGCTTCCATTTCCACTTCTCTCACCTCTGACACATCTGAGACAATGAGATCAACCTCTCTTCTGTTCCTCCTTTTCTTCAGCCTACTCAATGTGAAGATGATAAGGATGAAGGCCTTTATGATGATCTACTTCCACTTAATGAATAGGAAAGAATCATCATGCCATACAGTTTATAAATGTATCCATTGTATATGTGTGTGTTTTCATGTGAAAATCTAATAACTGTACAGCAAAAACTGTATGAGACTTTTTTGTTATCATTATTATCACCTAAGTATTCATCATGTGGAACATCATGTGCAAGAAGTATTGAAATAGATAGCCTATTCTTACGTAGGCATAGGTGAGTGATATTGAACTATAAAATTATGTGTCAGTTTTCTTACTGTTTTTAACTTTGTTTTAAATAATTACATTACTATACAGTATATCTGTCTCTCTCATAATTTAAAAAAAACTGCATATGAGCTTATTATCACAGGTAAGCCTATTTTTTTGTGTAACAATGCTTCCAATATTATACTATAATACTATGTACTATAAACTCAAATAACAATCCATTTATTCATTAGTGTAAAGGCTAGGCTACCATGAAGCAATTGTATTGATTACACTAGGCTACCATAAAGCATTAATATTGCTGCTTCTTCATTTTCATTCATGAATTGTTGTTCCTGTTTATAAATGTGAATTTCCTTTTCATATTATCTTCCTGTTTTTGATGTCTACTGTTAATAACACATATAACATCTACAGTGCTTTGTATCATACAAGATAATATTGATGTAGGTACTGACAGATTATTTGGCTTGTAAATAAATGATGTAAATTTATGGTATTGATAAATATCATATAGTACTATAAATGTATTTTGTCTTCCTTAGAATTTTTCTTAACTTTTTTCTTGTCTCTAACTTAATTTACTATAAGAATGCAGTATATAATATATTTAGCATACCAAATATATGTTAATCAACTATTATGTTATTGGTAAGGCTTCTAGTCAACTGTAAGCTATTAATAGTTAAGTTTTTAGGAAGTCAAAGTTATACAAAGATTTTTAACTGTGTGGGGATCAGTGTCCCCAGCTCTCACTTTTTAAGGGTTAACTGTATATATGACATGATTCTAATTTTTATAAAACTGGAAAAAAAGAAATATTAAATGTTTATATGACTAAACATTTTTAGTCATATATAGGTGATTAATTTTTCTGCATATATATTGTATAGCTTTAAAAATCAGTAATAATAAAAAGAAATAAAAGCAATAATTGCAATGACTTTTTAAGATGTTTACTTTTAAAAAGAAAGAACATATCAAATCAGTATGTTATATACCTTAAACTTACATAATGTCATGTATTATTGTAACTCAATAAAGCTGAAGAAAACCTATATAAATAAAAAAAAAACAGCAAGAGAATACAAATACTCATTCTCACTTCAAAATAACAAAAGCATTTAATAAAAAATAAGGAAAGAGAAAACATAACTATTGCAGTAGGTGAAGTCAAAGAAGTATTTTTAAGAGAAATACGTGATTATATGTAAATGTTTTTTATAAGGTGCCAGTATAAAAACAAACATTACAGGTATGGGAAGTAAAGGTATAAATAGCATGTGATCCTTAAGAAAGCAAAAATGTATGGAATCAGAACACAGATGTAAAAGAAGAGAAAATGGAAAGAATGAATGTAATTTTGTAAATGACATGCCAGCCATCTGATGACCCCATTTACTCTACAAACTAGCCTTCTTGGCAAAAAGAAAGCCGGTAGTATTTTTCCTCTTTCCTGCTCCAGCTTGCTGGGTTGAAACCTCTTTTTGCTTCAAAGTCAAGATCAGCAGCTTTGCAGATGGTGCCCAATGCAGATGCCAGTGTGTCCACTAATGCCAGGATTATGGGCATTCTAGCACTGCCAAGAGCTCTGGAGCTATCTCCTATAGGTGTCAAAACTGCAGACATCAAAGCTGTGTGAGACTGCTGAACTGAAATCCCACACAGATTTTATCTTACCCAGTTTTTATTAAGCTCATCATATCCAACCCATAACAACAGAGCCAAAAAGTGCCCCAAGTTTCAACATTACCCTGTACATACTTCAGTTTCTTTCTTCAGATTGTATTTGTTGCAGCAACCTCCAAAAACAGTGTTAATAAAAATGTAATGTGTGGTTTCTGACACAGCAGAACATTAAAGAACTTGCAATTCTCCGCTCTTAATCTTTCAAGTGACCTTGATGCTGCTGGTCTCCAAACCACAAAGTGAGTAGTAAGGTCCTAGGAATTTCACATTAAAAAGCCTAGAAGGCACCACACATTTATTCACATAACAATTCATGCCTGAATTATAGGTAAATACAGCTTAGGTTCGTACTGGGACACTCTTCAAGTCTACCCACCCAGGTGAATGATAGCATACCTGTCAGTCAAAACTAATTGAGCACCTTCTGTATATCCCACTATGTGGGCTGCAGAAAATGAGTGGGTATTGTCTCTGCCTTAGTAGAATTTATTTTTGACTCAGCGAGAGGCAGTATGATACTGGAAAAGCATCAAGAATACCAGGGACACTCAGACTAAAATAGAGTATTCAATTAGACACATTAGTGTGGAACTGTATGAGTTCTTCATCTTTTCACTGACTGTCATGTTATCAAATTCCCTGGCAAACCTTGAATAAATTTCATGGACTAGAAATCACAGCCATTTTCTATGTATTGGTTTCTCCTGTGCATAGATGTGCATAGATAGCTACAGGAAAAATTTATCCTGTTAGTAAGCTATGGTTTTATATATAGGGTTTTATATATATATATGTTAGTTGATATCCTTCATTGATATGGTGATTCTTTACCCCTTAGTCCATTGGAAAGCCACTTTCATTTATTAAAAAATACTCCTTAAGAGTGAAAACAAGGCATCTCCAAGTTGGAAAGACAGACAGCTGGTGGTGTTAGATTTAGGATTTGTTCTACCTCATCTTGGAAAATCAAAAAGTGCTTGCAAAGAATTTAGAAAATTTAATGAAAATAGACTTCCTGAGAAAACTTCAAAATTTCAGATATAGATAAAGAATCCTACAGGTATCCAAGGATCAACAAATAGATCACAAAGTAACCAATTCTAGCTGAACTGAGATTGCCTTTTCATATCATAAAAATGAAAGTGTAGAGATTTGAGTAAAAACCTGTTAATTAAAGATTTCTATATTCATTCAAATTGTTTTTCTGAAAAGGCCACATATTTATATTTTCAGACATATAAGGGCTCAAAAAGTCTTATTTTAAATATCTTTTCCAAGAAAATTATTGAAAGATTAGACCAGACATTGGAATAGTTATTCAATGAATTAAATTAATTCATTTGAATTGAATTAAACACTCAAGGATGAAGTGCTTTTATTGTAGTTTTAAGAGGATGAGCTATGATCACAGAAAAGAATTAACCAATGAGTTTACAAGATGCAAATAAAATTGAAAAATAATAAATTTATAAATAATAATCCAAATATAAAAATTCAAGTTATTTAAACAAAAACTAAGAAATATATGAATGAGAGGGGAAAAGGCTTTAAAATGCTAATAACTTTCTTCTTTCAATAGTTTTTAGCATCTACTATGTGCCAGATATTTTGTTAGATGCCCACCTTACAAAGCGTGGTTTACCTTTAAACTTCAAGTTAGAGAAATATAAGTGGAAATATTTCTTTTGACATCTTGTTTTATGTTTATAAATTTGTTTTGCAAATAAATATTTTAGTTAGTTACCCAAAATAAGACCAGTACTTTTTTAAATGGAGAAGTTCAGAAAGGTTTTAGTTAAAAATAGCATCACCTAGACTCACCCTGTTCTCTATACCTACCTAGAAGCAAATACTTTTTAACTATTTCAATTTGTTTTCTAGTTTTTAGTCTACATATTTTCACTTATTCTTTTAATAATTAATTCCTCAATATTTGATATTATTTGTTAATTCCACTCTGTGAAAAAAAAGCATTTAGCTAATTCACAGGATCTTCTAAGCCTGTCCCCCTTTTACCTTTAGACCTTTAAGTTCTCCTCAGTTCTCTTCCATCTTTTTAATCTCTGCTCATGCATGAGAAAATAGGTGGACTGGCATTCAGCTCACACCTGTGGGTCAGCAGAAACAGCTTCACAGTGAGATGGTAGGAAGTGAAACATTTGGTCACTAAAGAAGAATTTCCTTGGGAAATGCCAGTGTTGCCTCCACTCTGAACACCAGGTATGAATGATGTCAATTTTTAAATGTTATGTATTGACCTTCAAGCCCACTGTTGTCAAGCCACATCTCACTTCTCTCTATGATCCAAATCTCAAACCCTGAGACTCTTTTGAAATTCTGCCAGGCAGAAAACACTGTTCTAAGGTAAACTTTGACATGTATTTAGTCTGCACCTTTCTCCACTTCATCATCAGCGAATACTGTTTCATTTGTTTTCTGTTTTCCAGCAATGTATTAAGGTCTAGTTCTCTCATAAGTAGATGGACCTCTTTGATCTTCTGGCACTATGCCACTTGTTTGTTTCTTACTATAATTTTAATGGGAGCATCAGAAAGGAGAAAAAAAGGCATGTATTTTTAATGCGCTATCTTAAACTGGAAGCCTAAGTATGTTTTTAAAATTAAAAAATTAAAAATATAATATAAATTAGGATGATGTTTTCCAAAAGCTTACGGGAAAACAAAACAGAAAATATTCCCCATATAGAAAAGTACAAACAACAAAAGAACCACTCTTTCTTATCTTTTTTCAAGTGCACACACATAGGATGGATTTATCAGACTGATCTAGCCTGATTTTTTGACTATTTTAATAATGTAACTCAAACCCTTTGCCCTGACTCCAGGCTCACGAAACAACCTGCTCATGTGTTGCCTTCCCTTAGAGCAAACAAACTGGGAGAGAGCATCCTGATTAAAGCCTATAAGTGTCCAGTTTCTTCTACATTTATTCATTTTTGAAAATCAGTCAACTGACCTTCTGATTTTCTACACCAGGTGTCTAGAAACACTTTATTTCAATCTCTTCCTAGTATACATTCTGGCCAGATGTGTTAACAAACCAAGTGCCTGTAACGTTAGGGATAAGAGCGATTCATTGGCTGTATCAGATCCATAGGGTCATCTGCCTCCTTCTTTTCACAAAACTTCTTTTGCATGAAATAAATTGGTGGTCATCTATTTTTCTTAATGTTTTCTTTTTGTGCCCTTGTATATTTTTTATATCCTCCACAATACATACAATCTCTACAACTTTAAGAGAAATAACAAGCATTATTTTAAAATTTCAGGTACAGAATTAGAATTGAGACACATTAAAATACAATAGCTGGGGAGAAAACCTAAATGATCTTGGGTATGCTGACAAACTTTTAGATACAATGCCAAAAGTACAATCCATGAAAAAAATAATTGATAAACTAGATATCATTAAAATTAAAAACTACTCTGTGGAAAACAATGTCAAGAGAATCAGAAGACAAGCCAGAGACTTTGAGAAAATATCTGCAAAAGAGACATCTGGTAACGGACTATAATTCAAGACACAAAGAACTCCTAAAGTTCAACAATAAGAAAACAAATAACTCAATCAAAAATGGGCTAAATATACACCTAGTAGAATGGCTAAAATCCAGAACACTGACAACACCAAATACTTGAAAGCAGAACAACAAGAAGTCTCATACACTGACAATGGAAATGCAAAATGGCACAGCCACTTTGGAAGACAGTATGGCAGTTTTTTACAAAATCCAAAATGCTTTTAGCATATGATCTAGCAATTGTGCTCCTTGGTATCTGCCCAAAAGAACTATAAACTATGTCCACACAAACATCTGAACACAGATGCTTATGGTAGTTTTCTTAATAACTGCTAAAACTTGGAAGCAACCAAGATGTTCTTCAGTAGGTGAATGGATAAATAGACTGAATAAATATTATTCAGTGCTAAAAAGAAATGAACTAACAAGCCATGAAAGGACATGGAAGAAACTTAAATACAAATCAAAGTGAAAGAAGCCAATCTTAAAAAGGCTACATGCTGTATGTCTTCAGTTATATGACATTCTGAAAATGACCAAACTATAGGAAAAGTGATTGCCAGGAACTGGAAGGAGAAAAAAGATGAATAGGTAGAACACAGAGGATTTTTAGGGTCATGAAACTATCCTGGACAATACTGCAATGGTGGATACTTGTCATTATACATATGTGCAAACCCATAGAAAATATACCACCAAGAGTGAACTCTAATGTAAACTATATATATTAATTAATAATGATGTGTCAATGTAAGATAATTTATTTTAACAAATGTAGTACTCTGGTGTAGGAGGTTATGCTTGTTGTGTAGGGGCAGAGGACATATTGAACTATACCTTACATTTAATTTTTCTGTGAACCAAATACTACTCTAAAAATGAATAATAAAAAATAGAAATAAATGCATAGTCATAAAAAAATAGGTGTCAATGTCTTATGTTTACATCTCTTATATAACTCTAAAATAACAACTTTTAAAATTAAACAAAAGGTTAATCAAAAAGAGAATGCAATACCTGAAGGCAAAAAGGCCTAGGGAGTGGGCTTAATAGCATGGAGAGAATGAAAGAAATAATCAAGAACTGTAAATTAGAACCATAGAAATTACTAAATCTAAACAATGGAAAGAAAGTAGACTGAAAAAAATTGTAGAGTCTCAAAGACCTGATGCATTATAACAAACAAATAAACAAAAACCCTGACATTCATGAAATTTGAAAGAGAATTTAAGAAGAGGAAAATTTTGAGAACTTTAAGAAATAATGGCTGAAAACTTCTAAAATTTATCATGAGACGTAAACCCTGATGATTCAAGACACTGAGCAAACCCCAAAGAAATCCTTAACAAGAAACATCATAATTTTTATAAAGAGGAAAATACCTTACTTACAAAGGAAAATTAATTCAGTGAGAGGATTTCTAATCAGAAATCATGGAGAAAGAAGGGAAGTGGCTAAACATTTTTCTCAAGTCCTGAAAGAAAATAACTATCAACTCACGATCCTACCTAGTAAAAATATATTTCAGGAATAAAAGAAAAATCAAGACATCATTAGATGGATGGAAGCTAACAGGATTTGTCATCAGCAGTGAACCCTACAGGAAGTTTTCTAAATAAAAACGATAAAAGGAGGATACTTGGAAGGAAAGATGAAATAACATGTGAAGAAAAAAAATGCATACAATAAGTCTTTGTTCTCTTGAGTTTTCTAAATTATGTTTGACAGTGAAAACAAAAATTATAACACTGTTTCAAGTAGTTCCAAATGTATTTAAAGAAAATATTTAAAATAATTATATTACAAATGTGGAGAGGTAAAGAGACATAAACTGAGGTAAAGTTTCTATATTCTACTCAAATGGATAAAATGATACCACTCAGATTATGACAAATTATGTATAGACAATATAATACTGAATGCAATGACTAAACATGCTATACGAAAAATAAACTCAAAAATAACACTTAGACAAATTAAAATGGAATTCTAAAAAATTGTTCAGTGACCCACAGGAGGGCAGGCCAAATAAAACCAAGAAGCAAAATATAAAGAGAAAAATAAATAAATAAAATCAGGCATAAGCCCTCACATCAATAATTACATTAAATATATCAATTAAAAGACAGATATTGGCAGATTAAATTTAAAAAATGACACAACTGTATGTTTTCTAAAAGAAACTCTTCAATATAATGATACAGGCAGATAAAAATTAAAGATGGATAAAGGTATGTCATGTAAACAAGGGAAAGCAGAAATGGCAAATTTATATCTGATCAAATAAACTTGAGAGCAAAGAAAATTACAGAGAAACATATATAATGATAAAAGGCTCACTTCATCAAGAAGACATAGTAATCATAAATATGTATACACCAAAAAACAGAGCTGCAAAACACATGAAGAAAATACTAACAAAACTGAAAGGAGAAATAGACAAATGCACAATTATAATTAGAGATTTCAGAAACTCTCTTTAACAACTGCTATAACACTAGACAAAAAATAAGCAAAGATATAGAACTCACATGACTATCAACCAACAGGTTCTAATTGGTATTTATAAAACATTCTACCCACAGAATACACATTCTTTTCAAGCTGGACTATATACCAATATGGACTATATTCTGGCCATAAAATAAACCTCAGCAAATTTTTAAAATGACATGATCATATCATTTGATACAGAATAAGCATTTGACAAAATTCAATACTCACTGATAATATTAATAAATAGAGAACTTCTTCAACTTGATAATGGGCATCTACAAAATAACTTACAACT
The DNA here is from genome assembly GCA_030015415.1 of Cynopterus sphinx. NCBI lineage: Eukaryota > Metazoa > Chordata > Mammalia > Chiroptera > Pteropodidae > Cynopterus > Cynopterus sphinx. Next base: position 130,695,594 of record CM057379.1, read on the forward strand.
AGTTGCCATAATGATGAAAAACTGAATTCATTTCCCCTTAGATAAGGAACAAAGATGGAAAATCTGTTCTCACCACTCTTATTCAACATGGTGTTAGAAGATCTAGCCAGGGCAGTAAGGCAAGAAAAAAAATAAAAGGTATACAGATTGGAGATAAAGAAGTAAAACTCTACCTATTTGCAGATAAAATAATTGCTTATCTAGAAAATCTCAAGAAATCTTTCACCGAAAACCTCCTAGAACTAATTTAGTAAGTTTGGCAAAGTCACAGGATACAATATCAACACACAAAAATCAATCACATTTCTATACAGGAATAATAAACATGTAGAAAACAAACTTTAAAAGACTATCATTTATAATCATTCAAAAGAGAATTAAGTATTTAAATGTAAATCTAACAAAACATGCACCAAAAGGATGGTTAAAACCTATGCAATGCTAATGAAGTAAATCAAATATCTAAATAAACAGAGTAACATTCATGGATAAGAAGATTCAAGAAAGTAAAGACATCAATTCTCCCCAAACTAACATACAGGTTTAAAATAATTACAGTCAAAACCTTAACAGGATTTTTGTAGACATAACCGAGATTATTTTAAAATTTATATGAAACAACAAAGAAACTAAAATTACTAAAACAAATTTGACAAAATAAGTAAATAAATGGCAATAACCAGCCTGTTTGATTTTGAGAATTTTTATATAGTTTCAGTAATCAATTTTTATATAATTCAGTAATCAATGTGGTATTGCTGGAGAAATAGATGCAGATCAATAGAATGGAATAGAGAGAGACTCAGAAAAAGATCCACACAAAAATGTCCAACTGATTTTTGGCAAAAGTACAAAAGCAATTTAATGGAGGAGGGAATAGCTCTTTCAACAAATGGTACTGGAACATTTGGGCATCAAAAGCAAAAATATGAACCAAACTTAAGTCTCATACCTTGTATAAAACTAACTCAAAGTAGATCATAGGCTTAAATGCAAAATGCAAAACTATAAAACTTTTCAAAAAAGATCTTTAAGCTAGAGCTAGTTCTTAGACTTGATACAAATATCATAATCAATAACAAAAGGAGGAAGTAATAAATTGAATTTCATCAAAATAAAAAAATTTAAACTTTTCATTCTGTGAAAGACCCTTATTAAGAAGATGGAAAGACAAACTACCTACTGGGAGAAAAAATTATAAACCACATATTTGACAAAGGATTCAAGTATATAAAAAGAACTCTCAAAAATCAACAGAAAAAAAAAGTCAGCAATCTAATTAGAAAAAGGGCAAAAGACATGAAGAGACATCTCATCACAAAGAATATACAATGGGAAATAACCACAAAATGTTCGACACCATCAGCTATTAGGTAAATTAAAAACAAGAGATTTCACATTATATATTAGAATGACCAAAATAAAAATAGTATCAATGCTAAATTCTAGTGAGACTGTGGAGGAATGAAATCATTCATACATTGTTGATGGAAATATAAAATGACACAACCACTATGAAAATGAGTTTGGCAGTTCTTAAAAAAAAAAAACTAAATAGATGACTACCATATAACCCAGCAATTGTGCTCTTGGATATTTATCCTAGAGACATGAAAACATGTGTTCATGCGAAAACCTGTACACAAATGTTCATAGCAGCTATGTTTATAAATAGCCAAAACTGGAAACACTCAGATGTCCTCAACGGTGCAAAGTTAAACAAATTGTCACAATCATAACATGAAATACATATTCTGCAGACAAAGAAATAAACTGTTGATATATACAACAATCTAGAAGAGTCTCCAGAGAATTACACTGAGTGAAAAAAGTATAATTTCAAAATATCACATACCATATAATTCTGTTCATATGACATTTTTATAACCACAAAATTACAGAGAGAAAATTATTGATTGCCAGAGGTCAAGGAAGGAAATGAAATGAGAGGTATGTGGATATGGCTGTAAAATGGCTCCATGAGGTCCTTGTGGTGATAGAAATGTTCTGTATTTTGACTGTAACAATGTCAACATCTTGGTTATGACACTGTACTATCAGTCAGCTGACAAAGAGCAAAGCTGATCATGAATCCTGGTTCCAGGAACCATGCTATTTCCTCTAATTTATTTTGTCTCCATAGAGGTAAAAATATTTGATATGAACTTTAAAGTATGGATAGTGCCTATCGCAGAAGACAGAGTGGAGAGAGCCTCCCAAAAAGAGAAAATCAGGCCTGTTTAGAGAATAAGTAGACCTATTTCCCTAGAGCAGAGAGCTAGAGAAAGATGAATGGGAAATACCTCAGGTACCAGGTAACATCAGAGTGAGAAGGCTATATATGATGGATAATGAGTTAGCCTTCTACTATGAATGAGAAACCTAAGAAAGTTTTTAAGCAGGAGATAGTATTTCAGAAAAAGGAGTCTGGAATGTTGTTTGGTGTGGGGAGGTCTGTCACAGTGTACTTTTGACCATTTATAAGACCATTCTGGAAGAAACAGTAGACAGAGCAAGAATGCTCACCACTTCAGGGTGGCATGAAATACTGGGAATCAGAAGGCACATCATAAAAAAATTGGAGGCAGAATTAAGGGAACTGTCCTCTGCAATCAATCCTCCATAATGCTGCCAAAGGAATGTTTCTAAAATAAATCTGATTTCACTGTTTGCCTATGTAAAATACTGCAATGGTGCCTCATAGACAGTGAAACAAAACCTAGAGTCTTTGTCAGCTTATAGGGCTTGGGTAATCTAGATCCTCTGGGCCTTGTCTCCATTGTTCTGGAACACAAGCTCTTGTCTCCTGCTCTCTTTCTGGAGAGGACTGTCTTCCACCCGCAGTGTCCCACTGTAGCACTAGTGCATGAAAAGACCAATAAGTCAAAAAAAAAAGATTAATGGAGACAGGGAGGAAAAACTCCCTCTTATTTCTTCTTACCTCCTGTACTCTAAAGAGGAAACTTTATTCTTGACAGCTTGCTGCCTGAAAGTCACATTACCAACCAGTGTTTAAAATCTAGAACCCTTTTTTCTTCCCCATGTCTTCTCTGCACACTCTGTGATCATGTCTTTCCCTCTCTTTCCTTTCTTCTTTCTCTTTGCTCTCCCTTTTCTTCCCCTTTCTTCCCTCCCTCTCTCCTGTCATCAGGCGTATTCCCTCTACTCTTTAGCAAATAATTTATTTCACTCACCATAATTCAATAAATATTCTTCACGTATGACCTTTTTCTCTCTGGCTTATGAGATCACCCAGCATTGCTACTGCCAATTTATTATAAAGCACAAAACAAACAAATAAAACTACCAGTCCAGTTTCCCAAGTGTGGATTCACAGAGAACTATAAACCGATATTTTTTATTCTTCATTCCCCTGAGATAATTTTAAATGTGCAGTTATAGACAAGATTTTATTCTTTTTCCCTCAACTGGTAGTATGAAACACATAATCATGAATCTTTGCATTATAATTACTTTGCAGTTGTCTCAAATGAGATACTTTTCCTACCTATATATTTACACATATAATCAGGCTCCCTCTTTGAGGAGATTCTATGACCTTCTACTCAAGTATATATCCATAACTTTAGAGATAGTTGGTCAAAGTTGCCCTCCATTGGGTTGATTACCGATGCTTATTGACATCTAAACCACATAAAATTTATGCTCTTGGTTTTGGCAAGAAAAATGCTACTGCATGATGCACTGTTTTGAGGCCTCATAGGACTACTTCTATTGAACTACATGCTGCTAGCATTCACCAGGAATGCTGAGAAACTTGTCCCTTTTTTTAAATGTTGACAATGACAAAATGTTGCCAATGACAGTGTCAAGTCAGTGCTTCTTCTCAGGAATCATGAGTCATGTGTAGGTCATTGAGAACTCAGAACCAGAAATAGCAGACTTTTCCTGCCTTTGCTTAGTTTTTATTTTATGGAAACCACAATTTTTACAACACATTGCATCTCCCTTTTGTTGTGGTTGCTGGTAAATTTACAACCAAATTTGAGGCTCATCTGCAGCAGCTGAATAATGCCTTATGATATTCATTATGTGCTATCAAACTTTCTGTTTATCCTGTTTTCATGACTTCATTTTCTCATTACTGCCATTTCCTCACCTTCCTTTTTAAAATTTATCCCATTGTATGCATGCAGATAGATAGAAATAAGCTGCTTCATCTCACTTTCTAGAATGATTTGGAGGCATGATTAAATAATGATGTTTTTCATAACAGCATCAGTATGACTCAGTCCAATAGCATGTTTTTTCTCATGCTTACTTTAGAGTCTGTAATTGAACCTCTTAAAAAATGTTCAAGGCTCAATCATCCATTCTTAGGTTATTGCAGGTAAGATATAGCCTTTGCTCCAGAAGCCCTACACTACAATTTAAAGAAAAAAATGTTTGCTGTGTTTAAAGATCTGGAAACTGACCTAAGGCTATATAATAATTTAAGTCACATATTTCACAGTACAACACTAGGAACTATGGATATTAAAGACAGTGTCAGTATGTGGCATTAGAGCAGTTGATGGTTTAATGGAGATGAAACAAAACCAATCTTGCATTCCAATGATCCCCCTTCTGTAGTCTGTTTTATTTTGTTTCTCTTTCTCTTCACTTAATTTCTAATCTGAAATCCTTTGAGTTTTGGTGAGTTAGAGTGATAAGAACTTTTATACTTGGCAATAGCACCTCAGGAAACCACCATGCATATCATCAGAGGAAGAAATCAGTCTGGTACTAAATGTGACAGTAGTTTGACCCACTTCGCTTAGGTATAAAGCCTTATTTCAAAGTTATCTCTGAATTCAGTGTGGACATTTGCTTATTACATAAAAAATCTTCTTTTACTGGCTCTGCTCTGTTGTTTTTCAGTCCTTGCTGAGTGGAATGAGCAAGGCCTTGGCTAGGGAGAGAAACTTTATCCAGAAAATGGTGCCCTACAGGAAGAAAAAAGAATGACTGCGTATTAAGGAGGTATTGAAGAGGGTATTAAGACTCCAAGTCTGAACTGCTGCCTAGGAGAAGAGCTTGGATAGCCTTTGACAGAATTAAGAAAGTCAGGAATAGTGAAGTTTCCATGGTCATATGCTGCCAATGCTAATAGCAAGTGACACCAAATCTGGAAAGGAAAAGATACCAGCTTCTAAGGTGAGCCCTTTGCTCACTCTCCACCTAAAGATGAACAGTTGGTCTCAGTACACTTGACAGCAGCTTCAGCCAGGAATTCCCAAATGATGCCATCTATCACTAGTATGCTGAGACTGCCTCTCCTGGCATGTCACTGCCCAGCGGACCTCAGGAGTCTGACTCCATGAGACAGCCATGAGTTAGCAATGAAAGCAACTCACCTGGAGGTGCTGCTGCCTTCCACGCTGGGGCCTCATGCATTTATTCTATGCTGACAGTAATTAGAATGCCTCTAAAAGCACAATGCCAAGTGGGCATCAACTGAAGATACAGGGCATCTGGGAAGAGAGTCTGGACTCCAGACTGAAGCAAGGCCTCAGCAAACTCAAGACATCCAATGTTAACAAAGATATTAGCAATCAAAATGAAATGAATGAATGAATGAATCCATGCAAATAACCATGTCTAAATGATTTAAACATGTTTCTTAGATTAATGCTGCCAAACCAAATCAGAAAACATTACATGGCTCTGTAGGACGGCAGTATGGCAAGAGCAAATAAAACTAAAAGCAGCACAGGCTGGTAAAGGATCAGTGTCTGCTCAAGTCCTGGGATAAGTTTTCCCCTGTGACTGACTATAAGATGACAATTATCATCCAGGCAGAAACAAAAAGTGATCTGCAGCTGCCTCTTTCCTTCTTCCCACCCCTCTTCTTGATAGCTTTTTTGCCATTCAAAGTGTTCTTTGGATAGAAGAGAGTATCAGCCAGAAGTTCAGGGCAGTCAGGTTTAAATTTCCTTACATGGGAAGCTGGGCAGATCCACAAACAGAGTTTTTGTAGATTATATGAGGTCAGATTTTGCTGTGTGTGCCAGAAACAACGATGGCCAGCCTGAAAGATACTGGTATCCTGGGCAGAGTAATTATTTGATAGCTCAACATTTACTTAGTAAAAGAGGACAAAAATAGTTTTCTATTATACAAAGTGTATTGCTAATTTAATTTCAGAATATAAATTAGATTCTACCCAGAAAATTTTTCAGAACACGAGAAACAGGAAAAAAAAATCCTCTTTTACTTCATTTCTACCTGAAAACATTTCACAAAACTTTTTTTGCTTTTTTCCAGTTCTTATTTTTCTTTCATAAATCCTCAAATAAAAATATATTCATAGTTTCAAATAATATAACAAAGTAAATCACCTAGCTCTAGTAAATGACACTACAGTATTCTGAATTTCAACTAACTTTAACTGACCCTAGCCACAGAAGGATGTCAGTTGACAGGCTACAGGTTCCTGGGATTGCCTGAACTTAAGAATTTGAACAAAAGCACATAAAGACTGAACACAGTTGATGGTTGTGATTAAAATATCCATCTAGAGTCAAGGCTATAGTCAGAATCATGTAAACCAAAGATACTTGCAAGTTAAATTAATTTGGAAGCAGAGAAGGCAAACTTGAGAGAGAAAGTGGTTACGTAGAGAAAAACTAAGAAAATAAAGCAAATATGTAAAGCAAGCCTGAGATGCGAGTTCCCAGAACACAGTGAAAGATGGGAGGACTTGCCTGTCTCTCTGTAGATTTTCTATTTTTAAAACAATCACCTCCTTCACCTTGGACTACAGTAATCCTCCTTCATCTGTGGCTTCACTTTTTATGGTTTCAGTTACCCACAGTCAACTGCGGTACAAAAATATCAAATAGAAAATTCAAGAAATAAACAATTTGTAAGTTTTAACTTGCTCCTTGTTCTGAATATCATCATGAAATCTCTCATTGTTTTCTGCTCTGTCCTTCCTAGGACATGAAATGTGGTTTTCTGTTTGTTTGTTTGTTTGTTTGTCCAGTGTCTCCACACGGTATACACTCCCTACCCATTAGTTACTTAGCAGTCGTCTGGACTATCAAATCAATTGTTGCAGTATCACAGTGCTTATGTTCAAGAAACCCTTATCCTACTTCACAATAATCCTGAAGTCATTCACATAAATTTTATTACAGTACATTGTTATAAATTTTCTGTTTTATTATTAGTTACTGTTGTTAATCTTTCACTATGTCTAATTTATAAATTGAACTTTATCACAGGTATCTATGTAATAGGAAAAATGTGTAGTATATGTAGGGTTCAATACTACCTGTAGTTTCAGACATCTAATGGGGTTCTTGGAGTGTCATTTCAATAGTTAAAAGGTGGGGGCTATTATACTTTGAGTAGGCCTTAATCACTTAAAACCAGTGAACAGTGTTAAGATCAGTTTAAGGTGAGTGAGTGAGTGAGTGTGTGTGTGTGTGTGTGTGTGTGCACACGCACGCGCGCACACACCTGAGGGAGCCTCGAAGGAGAAAGCTAGTGAATCGGTTCAAGCAATAGGGTTGTCAGCTGGTCTCCCAAGTTTTGAAACAAATCAGTCAGTGCTAAACAACATAGAGACAACTATTGAGCACCTACTAAGCATCGTGTGCTGGTTGACACTTAGAGAAAGGTGTAGCCCCTTCAGGCCAGTGATGCCAAAGCCCTGGCATTCTACCTAGCAGTAACCCATAATGAAAGAAAGAGTTTGTTCCAGGTGGTTCTGATGCTGACAAGAAGATTTTGGAGACTAGGGCTGTAAGTGTATGCCACAAACAAAGTGGAAGCCCCGCCGGATGGTGTGACAAGGCTGAATATAATTTATGAGGTTCCCTCAGAAGATGAATGGGGAAGGCAATTCACTTTCGGTGGGTGCTCAGTCTTCCTCGACTGGCTGTTACATTCAGGTAATAAGGGAGAGATGGAAAAATTACTCAGAAACCAAGCCTCAAACTACTGAAAAGCATCAAAACCCCATAAATGTCAAATCTAAATCTTACATGTTTTGCAGCACTAATTACACTGTCCTCCAGGGTATTAATGTCAAAGTCTGTAAGGAAACAGACAAATATAGTCATTGGCAAATATGTGGATTAAGCACATCAGTGTGATCAAGGTGCTGAGAAAGTGCTCTCTGTGGAGCGGGAATGAAGGCAGACTGAAGTTATAAACGCCTGTCTTCAGAGGGTTCAGAAATAGAATCACCAATATTTTTTAATGTTCAGCCTCTTACCCAAAATATAAACAAAACTATGGTAGTTGTTCAACGTGAGAAAAACAGCTAGGGTGTGTTATCAAATCCTGTGAGAGACCAAAGCTTCAGATTAATCAATAACACAAGCTGACTCTGTCTTACTGAATTAGGCCCAAGAGCTGGAAATCTGAAAGTCAAGAGATGAGTCCACTGCACCAAAGCTGAGGGTCTTTCCACTGACTCTGACCCTGTTAATAAAAAAACACTAATGACAAAAAAGGCGTTTTCTGTGTCCTGTATTGTTTTTATCTGGATCCAACTATATGTAACTCTTGGGACAAGCAGAGGGGTAGGGAACAAGATTCTTAAGCTTTGCTCATAAAAGATATAACTGCAAAGACATAAAGGTTCATTTTCAATACAGAATTTATAAACTAAATAGTCCCCAACCTCTATCTGTAACAAGCTGTCTGCCTTTAATATAGGGAAACCAAAATTACTTTCTATTTTAATCAATGAAAAGCAAGCTTTAACTTATAAATGGATTTTTTCCAGAATTCTTTATAAACCACTGAAAATGGATATTTATAATGGAAGTCCACTAGGTTCTCCATAAAGCTAATTCTGGCTGGATAATTCCTTTTTAGACAGCAGCAAGCATTGTTCTCTTCAGCTCCTGTATAATTAAAATCAAGATACAAATATATTTCTATTTCGGGGGAAGCAAATGTGAGAAAAAGAAAAGGGGAGATGATAGTAGGGTAAATGAATTCTCTGATACTTTTCCCCACTAGAGGGAAAGATAAATTAAATGTGCAATAAAAATGTAATAGTAAACAGTGATTGCACTATAGGAACCCTGATAGAAATAAGCATAATGGAATAATAAATTTTCTTATGTGAGGAATGATTATTTGGAGCTTTAAGCTTTGACAATTCTTGTAAATCTTATCCATTCGTTAGCAATTAATAATATTAAATTGCTTCACATCTCCCTAGATAAACATCAGCAATCTTTCAAACCATTGTTGATGAAATGCTTATTCTTATGCATACCATTACAGGATTTTCTAAAATTTCCAGAAGATCTATAATAGCACTGTTTCAAAGAGAAATAACAATAATTTAATCTTTACTGCTGATATAAATCCATCAACAAATATTTATTAAACCCCACTTCGTGCTTACAGGAGACAGTTATCTGTCCATCAAAATTCATTTTGCCTTCTCAAGTACAGACCTGTGTCTAGGAAGCGGCTGCTCAGAAAAGGACTACATCATCCTGGGGACTACATACCCCAGGACTCTGGTGTGGCCATATGACTCATCTCTCCAACAACACTAAAATGATGCTTATTTTTGTGAGGGACATGGCTCATCTAGACAACTTCAGCTTCTGCAAGCTTGAGGTAGGAGGCAACAGAATCTTAAGGAGGGAGAAACTACACACTAAAGGAGCTGGCCCTGAATTTACTTGTTTATGAACAGAAACACCAATCTTGGTGAAATGAGTAAGATGTAAGATATAAGGGAGATGGGATTATGTCATTATATATCAGTGGGTCTATTTGTTACAACATTTTGAAACAGCCTGACTAATACAATAGTGTTTTTACAGACTTTGTGAGACACATAAAGAAGTATTCCTATTACTTTTAACATAAAGAAGAGAAAAACATTGACTTCTTACAACAAGTGACTTTAGTTAAAGAGATAAAGAATACATGCAAAGAAATTAAAAACAGAAAATTTGTAACAATTACAATATCTTAAGAGGTACCAGAAAACAATAGAAGAGTAACAAATAATTAGCATCCACATAAATGCTATGAGTTCAAAGGAGAAAACATAAACATTTATTTAATATATATCCATGCAGAAATGGTGGATTCTGATGCTACAGTTCAAGATATATTGCTAATAACAATAAAATCATTTATAATGGAGTTTGCTTTTCTGGGAAATTCTTCACTTGGACAAAAAAACCCAAAGTTCCTGGTATCTGCAACTCCTTTAAGATGTACTGAAGTCCTCATTTACACTGATTCCAGGATATCTGATTTGCTTGCAGTTATAAGGTTAGTTTCTTTTGCAGGGTCTTCCTAAAGAGTATACCAAAGGTATACTCTCATTTTGTGTAGTTCCTTAAACAATATCCTATGATCCATCTGTTCCCATAATATAAAAGTATTTCTATCATTTAGGAAATAAATTTATAAACTCTAACTAAAGACATTTCAGTTCAAATACCAAATCAAATTAGAAAAGTTCGAGAAATAAGCAAGATGTATTCCTATTACTTTTAACAACTGTTTACTAAGTGTTACTTTTTGTTAGACACTGGGGACGTAATGATGAGCAAAACAATATGTTCATGGCCTTTCAGCACTTGTACTTTAATGAGGTTCCTTGTAAAGAATGATGACATTGCATCATATGCAGAAAGAACTGGATATATTAAGCCTGTAAGCTTCAGGGTGACTCAGTGATAAAAAGATAACTATTTTCAAAGATTTAAAAGTTTTTCTTATGGGATAGAGACTGACTATTCCTCATGGCTTCTGTCCACTGATGTATACCAAGAAATTAGAACTGTATATAGCATCTATTAGGAACTCAAAAAGTATATTTTGGGTGAATAAATGAATGAATGAATGAGCCTGGGAACTTAACTCAATTCCAAACTCCTCTCATTTGTAGCACTAAGAAATGGTGGTTAACTCTGTCACCTACTTGCTGAGAGACTTTGAAAAAATTCAGTTAATTTCTCTGAGAACCAGGACAACTGGGTAAAAGCTATTTGGAAACTACACATTTGGACACATAATGCCCTTCTACATATAATGAAGCAATTATCAAAGATCAGAGTGCTTCAAGAACACAAATGTTCTCAATTTCTGAAAGGAATTAATTTGCTGAAGATTTTCATGCATAGCAGATTTTCAATGGGAGACATTTAGATGTTGGAGGTTCTTAGGCAAGGGCTCAAGATATCGTGAGTTTTGAACTGGAAACAGGGTGGTTGGAAACCAGCAGAACAAGATGCTAATATAAGTAGGTAATAGAATAGGTGAAAGAATTAGACAGGAAACTGGAACTACTTCAATAATCCATAGGTTGGGAATAGAGTAGTCGACAAGGTTAATAAACTTAAAGAGAAGGACCTAACTGGAAGCTTTGTCCTGTAGAGTGGGCCTCCCAGGGAAGTCATGCTTGGGAACCACAGATACCAAGAACTTAATCTTAAGCACTAAAATGAAGCTTATTTGGCTACCCAAACCTGGTGTGTGTGTTTGGGGGGAAAAACCAAAGCTTTCAACAGTCTAGGTTGAACTGTTTGACCCTGAGCTCAGGCGTTTGACTTACTTCCAATTAGACAGAAGTAGTAAGGAATGAAAAGTCTTTTCACAGACTTATTAGCTCTGCAGCCTTGGAGTGCTCTCTGATCTTCAAGCTCATCAGTTAAATGAGGATAATAACATGGAGCTGGTAAGGTGGCTGTGAGAAAATAATTGGTTCTGAATGTAGAGATTGCTTCCTGATCTTTACTAGCTGCCTAATCAATGTGTTTCTCCCTTTTTTTCTTCTAGTCTTGAAATTTTATAATTTTTCCCTGAGAAGCTTCAAATATTTCTAATTTTCATTTCTAGTTGGCAAACTTTAATTCATCCTCTGAGGAAATCAAATGGTATTTATTGATTCATGGAACTGGAATCAGTCATTAGCTCATATCAAAGTACACCTCCTTAAACTGCAATATAAAAAAAAATTACCCTTCAGAATTATAGTCACTCAGTTTGACTATTTTGTAAGCCCATTTATTTCCTTTTCCCTTCCTGCTGGCATTACCCTAAATTAAGATCTAATGCATCCTAGAAGTTAATTGACATTTGGAGAGTCTTTAAACTGCATCTGAATACCTATAATCAATGTATCATCCTAAAAAGAACAAACACACATTTTTACATTCATTTCAGAATATGGCAGAAAACTTGAGTCTGCCATGTGTTACTTCCTTCATTCAAAAAATTTCTCATTACACAAGCACATTTTACTCCTGATTAGGACTCATCGGGCTTGAATCAAATATAAGTATACTGGCACTACAATAATTGAAGCAGAATCAGCTCTGCCTTTCAGTCTTCAAGTTGTTTCGAACCAAACAAAATATGGCCCAAGATACATCTCCCTCAAACAATGCATTCACATGAGAGTGTGAGTAAAATATCCGAATGCATTTTCAATTTACAAAGCATATTTCCTTATATTTAAATCAGTAGATTTATAACCAAGTCCACAAATTCAAGAAGATCTGACATCTCCTTAGAACAATTTTGTTTTTCAAAGAATCTTGTTTTCAAAAATTTTTATCCATATCTCAGAAATAGGCTCTTTAGTTGAGATATTTTCAGCCGCACAAATGTTTATTTTCACACTTCAAAACTATCTCATTCACTTTGTCAGTGCATGGTTTTCTTTTTAAAGGGTCTATCCAGGATGTAAAAACAAAATCAAATAATCATGTTGTCGTTCAATGATTATACTAACCCCTTAAAATCAAAATCATGCCTCCAAGTCTATTAGATCTGAGGTTTTATATAATTTTATTTGACAATATTCTCCTGATATCTGAGTAAGTCATTTGCCCTTAATACACTTTAATATAAATTAGCTTTTGTATTGTTTTTAGGTAGACAGTCACATGAGGACAGGGTACAATCAGGGCCAAGAAATATCAAAGTCTTAGAAAATGTCCTTTAAAAAAAAGAAAACAAAAGGTCAAAGGGAGATGTGATGTTTAAGAGCAAGGTTGAGGAAAAGAACATGATCGACTTTTTTTTTTTAAGTTTTATTTCTACATATTGGTGGTCAGAAGTGAACCAATGCTGAGCATCACAGAAAGATTTTTTTTTTTTAAATAGATTACATGATACTTCTGATTAGAGTTTTGAGATGTGGTCTATAGCAAGCAGTTAGTTAAAGCTTTCAGGCAATTCCCACTTAGAAATCAGCATCATTTCTGAGGTTCTACCAAAATGCAGACTTTCATTTCCTAAGAAACAACTAATTGACTTGGAAATCTAACATAAGAATTGAAAAAAAAAGGCAGATTTTTGTGTGAAACCTTATCAAAATCAGTTCCATGGGCACTTGTAATTTTTCTTTCTGGTTTTAACTGTACCTCAAAACTCCTCACGTTGTATTGAAATCTTGAATTGAAAGGGACTTTAATTATAACAGGACATGCAGGACCCCTACTTTGGTGGGTCAATAAACACAGTTAACCAAGGAAGCATGAATGAGAGGCAGCAAGTAAAAACAAGGAGGTCCTTTGGAGCTTCACCACAGAGGTCGAGGGAACTGGGTGCAGTAAGCTAGACAGGTATGCAAATAGAAACTCAGGGACTTAGGGAGGGAAGAGAGCATAATCTAGGTTATCATGACTCAAAATGCTGAGCTCCTTTGCCAATGTCATAATATCTCTATGTTTTGTGACTCAGTTGCCTGATACAAAGCTTTACGGAAGAGACCTCACTCATTTGAGTCAAATTGAAGGGGAAGGATTTTCCAGATAGGCTTAGAAGCCTAAATAATAGATACCCATCTAATAAAATAAAAAAAATAAATAAATGTTGATAATGAAAGTGAACATCATGAGAACAGAGACAACGAAATAGAATTAAACACACTTGGAAACTAAAAAAAAAAAAAAACAATGGCTTAAGAATAAAATTCTGCAGGGTACCAGTAGGCATCTTAAGACCTTGCCTTGGACTTATTAAGATTTGCAGAAAAAAGGAAGAAATTAGATGTTCAAATGACCATCCTTGTTACTAATAATTTTTCTTGTTACTCCCTCCTTTCTATTGTATCCTACCTGGAATGACCTGAGAAATGTGAGTGCTGGTTGTTGTCACAACAAGACTGTGGACATGATTGATGGAAAAACACCAACTGGCACAGTTACAGGACGCAAATATTCTTTGTGAACTTGCATGTAAAAAGCGATGGAGATAGTTACATTGCCAGAGAACAGCACAACATGCTCACAAACAGAGGTACAAATTCTCTATGTCTAAAAGTCTCCTGTGTAGGTGCAGGTATTGCACCCCACATGGTATGAACATTTCACCAAGTACAAGGTTGCACTGTCACTCACATAATATTGGTATGGGTGGGTGTGAAGGTAGGGTGTGTATGTATGTGTATATATATATATATATATATATATATATATATATATATATATATATAACTGTCTAACATCTATACCTCTCTTTCCATATTTCCTTATTTGGAGATTCTTATTCAATCTGGCTATTCACCACATGCATGGAATTGCTGCAAAACCATCATAGTATTAACTTGCTTGGGCAAATATAAGACCTTTTTGAAATATAGAGCATCTCTTAAGATATCCAAGGATAAGGCTTGTTCAGGCCCATTCTTACAGACAGTATGATATACATGTTTATTCTAAATAGCTGAAGTTGGGGTTTCCAACTAGCTAATCTGAAAATAGTGACTTCTGAGAAATGTTCTATTTTAAGACATCATTAGAAGTTTCATCTGATCTTTGGTTAGATTGCTTTCAGGCTTTGGCTGATTTCCAATGTCCCCAGATGATCTAAGCAAGTTAGGCAAGTGGAGGCCTAATTACAGCATTTACATTTGACCACTATAAAGAAAGCAGCAGCAGCCAGAACTGGTAAAAAGGGCCGTAGACCATGGCTCCCACTGTGTTCAGGTTATGAGGACCTTTATTTAACACTTAAAATAACTCTGAAGACTGACAGTAGAGAAAATATGTAACAAAACACTGCTCTGAATTCAGTAGTGCTTTTAAATGAATGTACTGGCTAAAAAGCATTTGTGTGCCTATTGATAAATACTAAGTGTGAGGCATGTTATTTATTTAATCTACAGTAATACTTACTGTATATATGCATATCTTGGGTTGTGGCTAAAGTTAAGAAATCATTTTACTTGATTAAGAGCCCAAAGAACTCAGGTTCTAATCCCAAGACTGATGCTACCAGCAGAGAAAAAAATTTAGAAGCATCACATCTCTGAAGTGATTTCCCTTACTTCATCAATAAAATAAGGCAATTAGACTAGGTTAATATTAGTCTGTTTTTTTTTTCCTGAAATTTCTCAACTGCTTCACCTGGTGCTTATTGAAAAGTGAACATTTCTGGACGTATCCCAGACTTGGATTCAGAATCTCTAGGGAAGGAACCCAGAATACTTCACTTGTAGCAAGTTCCTTCAGTGATGCTGAAACATACCAACATTTGAGAACAACTTGAACCACTAGTTTCCAAAGTCCTTTCTATTTTTGACATCATACAACTACAGGGACAGAGAAACCATCTCTACCCATCTCAACCCATTATATAAACAGGTAAATTCAAGCAATTTGGCTTGAAAGTATACAGTCAGTTTCATAATGCTTTAATATCAGAAAACTGAGTCACAGAACAGAAATACTATGACATCAGTGAAGGAGCTCAGCCTTTTTAAGTCAAAGTGACCTGGGTTCAAATTATGCCTTAGTTATATTATACCTTTCTTCTTTCTTCAAGTCCATGAGCTTTCATTTTACCAATTATCAAATATGTAATGACGACAATGCCTATATCTTAAGTTTTATGATTCCAAGTTTCTATAAGAGAGCACTTAGGAAAGGTAATGTGGAAGGAACTGCAGAATGGGAGAGTGGAAAATAAAACTGACATTGAAATTTTGTTTGCCTAAAGAGGGCTATTTGAGATAGCTTTGGCAGAGGTGGGAGGCAGGAACTGACGGGTGATCTATTACCACTACTCAAATGATTATTATGAGGATGAACAGAAAATATAGATTTTTGTATAGCAGAATGTCTGACACATTAAAAAATCAATGAATAACTTATTATTAAGTTGAACTATATAAAATTACTGGTATTCTACTCTTTCCGACTTTCAAAAATGGCAATTCCATATGGTTTTAGCATGACATAATTTAATACTGAAATCTCAGTGTCACAATCAGTCCATTTCTCCAAAATTATTCAGATCCTTTTTCAGTAAGAAAAAAGTGAGAGAGGTATTACTGACATAATGATTTTTTCTTTCATAGCATTTTTTTCTTTTAATGAAAATTCAAAAGGCTTCACCTCAAGTCATACTACAGTCATTTTTCTGAGTAATGATATGATAAAAAGTGAGGCAGCAGGTGAGAGTTTTGATAGAAAACACCCAGGAATAACTCAGATGAGGGATTTCTATGCCTTGTTCTATTATCATAACAGGTTGCCCTTCTTATACAACACACCCTGTCTCAGCGACTTTAATTATGACCTGATACTCTCCTGACCAGATATTAATGTGGCTCACAGACTCTATTTGGTGCTTAAAAAGTCAGAGGATTTCTGCCTGTTGGTAATGGATGGCTCTGTATTTCCTTCTCTTAAAGGATTTCTTACGAACAAAAACTAGTCATATGGGGTGTAATAATAATTAACGGACTTAACTGGGCTATTAGTATTATGTTATTTACCAGATGTTCATGTTTTATCTAATAACTAAAATGATGAATAATTTTTGACTCACATATATCTATACTTTATTTTCTGTGAGGTCTCATAGAGCATCTGGAGAGCTTTCTAAAGGGAAGAATATAAAGGTAAGAATGTAAAGGTAGGTTTCCCAAGCGATAACTACTCCTATCGAATGTCTTACCCAGGAAATATAACATTCACGACTACCTGCATCCAAATACTCAGGGTGTCACATAAGAATATAAGAACCAAGGCAGAGAAATATAAGCCTAAATATTTTGTTAGGACCCAGAATAACAAAGAATTCAGACTTACCTAAATGCACCCACAAGAACTACTATTGGTCAATAATTACCTATTAATTCAAGTATTCTATCTCTCGGGTGATAGAAGCAAGTATTGTTTAAAAAGCAGATTGATGAGGGTTTTCTTCTGTGTTTCTAATTTATTTATTTGTTTAATTGAAAGAGGATAAAGGGAAGAGAGATTTTTTTACCTGAATTTTTCTCTACCTCTATTCTTGACTTAACCCCTGAGTCAGACATCAGGAACCCCTATGGGACTCTCTGTGATTCAAATGTCTGATGTCAGTGAAGAAAGGATGTTGAGTTGATAACCAAGAACAATGAACAATGGATTTGGAACAGTGATTGGAGATCTTAAATTTTCATTGATTTGATTCAGCTTGACATATCTAAGCAATATTATGTGATGAAGAGAATGGGAAAAAACAAACAAAAAATCAAAACAACAATAAACTTCAGTTCTAGTTCAGCTTTTGACATAAAATCAGAAGACAGAGAAAGAACAAAGCCTAAAAGAGTGTTAAAAGCATATTCTAGCCAGGCTATTTCTGAGCTGCAACCATAAAGATTACAAGGTGGAAATCTTGGCACCTTCAGAAACTGAAAGGAAGAAATGTGGAGGATGGCCCCATGGAGAACATGGGGCTCTGTACATCATTGGCAAAACAGTAGCATTCAAGAGGCTAGAGCAGTTTTAAGTAAACTACACTCAGAGGGCCAAATCTGGCCACACATATTTGGGGTGAGTGAGTGAGTGAGTGTGAGTGTGTGTGTGTGTGTGTGTGTGTGTGTGTGTGTGTGTGTGTGTTTAGCTCTATTAAGCTGTAATTGACAGGTAAAATAGTAAGATATTTAAAGTGTACAACAGTGTTATTTAAAACATGTACACATGTTCACAATTCCAAAAGTGAGATTGATGGAAAATATAGTAGTTCCACTCTTAATTTCGTGAGCATCCTCCATATATTTTTCATAGGTGTTGTACCAGGTTAAATTCCTACCAACAATGAACAAGAGTTCCCTTTTCTCTACACCTTCTTCACCATTTTGTCTTTTCTTTTTGATAATAGATATTCTAACAGATGTAAGATGATATCTCACTGTGGTTTTGATTTGTACTTCCCTGATTATTAATAATGTTGAACATGTTTTCACGTACCTATTTGTCATTTGTATATCTTCTTTAGAGAAATGTCAATTCAAGTTCTCTTCCCATTTTAAAATTACACATATTATATTTATTATATGTTATATTTATTATATAATACATATTATATATAATAATATATATAATACATATTATATATTGCTATTGAATGGTATGAATTGTTTGTCTATTAATGATATTAACCCATTGTTAGATGTGTGGTTTTCAAATATTTTCTCCCATTCCATAGGTTGCCTTTTAATTGGCTGATGACCTCCTTTGCTGTGTAGAACTTTTTTAGGTTGGTGTAGTTCTACTAGTTTATTTTGTTTTTGTTACCTTTGATTTTGATGTTAGATCCAAAAAAATCATTGTGAAGACCCATGTCAAGGATTTTTGGCTTTATTAAGGACTTTCTTCCTCTAAAATTTTGTGGATTCAGGTTTTATATTCAGGCTTTTAATCCATTTTGAGTTGATTTTTACATATGGTATAAGATATGGATCAAGTTTTATTTTTTAGCATGTGAATATTTAGCCTTCCCAGCACCATTTATCGAAGAGACTATGACTTTCCCAATGTATATCCTCAGCTACTTTGTCAAAAATAAATTGACGACATATGCAAGGGTTTATTTCTGTGCTCTCTATTCTG
Source organism: Cynopterus sphinx (assembly GCA_030015415.1). Taxonomy (NCBI): domain Eukaryota; kingdom Metazoa; phylum Chordata; class Mammalia; order Chiroptera; family Pteropodidae; genus Cynopterus; species Cynopterus sphinx. The sequence goes on from CM057379.1 coordinate 130,714,430, forward strand.
TTGTTTTAATCTATGTGTCTGTTTTAATGCCAGTACTGTACTGCTTTGATTATTATTGCTTTGTACTATAGTTAGAAAAAAAATAAATAAAGTCTGATGCTACTAGATTAATTCTTTCTCAGGACTGCTTTGTCTAGTCAGGGTTTTTTTGTTGTTGTTTGTTTGTTTGTTTGTTTGTTGTGGTTCCATATCAATTTTAGAATTTTTTTCTTTTTCTGTAAAAAATGTCATTAGAATTTTTATAGGAATGGCATTGAATCTGTAGATTGCTTTAGGTAGTATGAACATTTTAACAATATTAGTTCTTCCAATACGTGAATACCAGATATCTTTCCATTTCTGTGTGTCTTCTTCAATTTCATCACTGGTTTTTAGTTTTCAGAGTATAGAACTTTTGCCTCCTTGTTTAAATGTATTCTAAATATTTTATTATTTTTACTGCTATTGTAAATAAGATTTTTTCTTAATTTCTCTTTTCAATAATTCATTGATCATGGATATAGAAATATAACTGAGTTCTATATAATGATTTTGTACCTTGAAACTTCACTGAAATTGTTTATTAATTTTAACAGTTTTTTTAGTGGAGTCTTTAAGGTTTTCTACATGTAATATCATTTCATCTCTAAATATAAACAATTTTACTTCTTTTTTTCTGATTTAGATGTGTTCTATTTCTTTGCTCTGGCTAGGATGTTTATTACTATGTTGAATAAAAGTGGTGAGAGTATGCATCCTTGTCTTGGTTCTGATCTTAGAGAAAAAGCTTTGAGTATTTTTTTATTATTATTGTTGAGTATGATATTAGCTGTGGTCTTGTCATATATAGGCTTTATTATGTTGTAGTATATTTCTTATATATGCAGTTTGTTGAGAGGTTTTATTACTAAAAAGTATTGAATTTTGTCAAATGCTTTTTCTGCATCTATTGAGATGATCACATGACTTTTAACCTTCACTTCATTAATGAGGTATATCACATTTAGCAGATGTATATGGGATAAACTAAATAGAAAAAAAAAAAGAAAAATTATCTTCTGGATCCATCACAGCGAAAACTATAAATGGACCTGTTCCGGTAAAACCAGGATTCCTTTATACCTCATTCCAGTTTAAAGATTGCTGCTACTCTGTAAAAATGAACCATTTATTAATATATTTAAAGTGAACCATTTAGATTCTCTAAGTCCAAGCATTTTTACTGTCATACCTTTTATTCCCCTAACTCTTCCCCCTTAATTTACTGAGCATAGCTCAGCCAGTTGGAATCAATTCTTAAATTTGATAAAGAGACATCTTTTGGTGAAGCTGGATACGATGCTCAGCAAGCAAACTGTAAGTTAATAATGGTACCCTATCACCAAATAATAACTGTTACTTTCCTCCTAACGTCCCTGAAGCATTATTAAATGTGGCACTTACAGCCCCTATATGCAATTTACCTCTGTGAAAGGTCATCTGTAAGTATAGTACTTTAAAATATGCCACAAGGAGCTGTGAGATTATATGCCCAACTATTCATTACCCAGCACGAGGCCTATATCAAACAAGTCCCATTTTAAATTTAGACACTTTCTCTTAAAAATCTCAATGAAATCTCCTTTGATACATGTTCATTCACAGTTGAAAACATCCTGTCTCACTTAAGTTTTTGAATGTTTTAAATATTGCCTGGGCTCAGGAATGCTAACAAATCAAATGCTGAAGCAGGGGAGGTTTGTCTTCTCTCAATCACACTGCTCTTTTTCAGGACCTGAAAGATATCAAGGATCATGATACTTCCTTCAGGCTATCCAAAACACTGTATAAAAGTGGTGAGAGAAACACTGTATTATAACTACACTCAAGCTTTATCCTCTTAACAGTCTTATGCTCTGGATCTTACCCAGTTCTTGCTCACCCTCCATGTCGAGAAAGTTCTAAGTTAAGATGGTGGATTAAAATACACATCTAATTTGACACCCTCCGTATTAGTAAGCTTGGCTGCTAAAACAAAATATCATACATTAGATGGTGTAACAGTAGAAATTTATTTCTCACAGTTCTGGAGGCAAGGTAGTTCTAGATCAAGGTTCCAGAAGATTCAGTTCCTTGTGAGGGTTCTCTACCTGGCTTGCAGTCAGACACCTTTTCTATATATACACATGGTGAAGAGAAAAGAAGGCTCTGGTTTCTCTCTTTCTTATAAGAACAATAATCCCATCATGAGACCCCACCATAATACTTTCATTTAAAATCAATTATCTTTCAAAGGCCCCACCTTCAAATACCATCACATTGAGGGTTAGAGCCTCAACATATGAATATAAAAAGGATGCAAACATTTAGCCTTGAACATTCTGCTCCTGGCCCCCAAAGTGCAAGCTCTTATGTGCAAAATACATTCATTCAATTCCAACAGCCCTAAAGCCTTAACTAGCATCAATTCTAAAGTCCAAAGTTTCATCCCAATATTATCTAAATTAAATACAGGTGAGGCTCAAGGTATGATTCAGTCTGAGGCAAAATTTCTTTCCAGCTGTGAATCTATTAAACAAGACAAGTTATGTACTTCCAAAATACAATGGTGAGACGTGCATATTATAGACATTTCCATTCTAAAAGGGGGAAATTGGAAGGAAGGAGAAGGTGACAGGTACCAAGCAAAACCTAGTAGATCTCAAAACTCAAGAAAAATCTTCAATAATCTGCCTTTCAGACCCACTGGGGCCACAGTCCCACCTCTGTGGCTCTGCTGAGTGAGAATTGCACAGCAAGGCTCCAGATGACCACTCTCTGGCCTGTTGAAACCAAGGCAATGGCCTCCCATTTTGAAACCAAGAAGTCATCTCTGATGTTCTTTGAATTGCATCAAGGTTGTTCTCCCCTTGTCTTGAAGAACTGGGTATGTTCACAGACAAATAGCTCTATGGTCTCATTCTACAGCATCTGAGAAATCTGATAGCCTTGCTTCATTTTGTTGCATCTCCATCTCCTTCAGTTCAAACTGACAGTGTTTCTGCCTGGTATTGATGATTAGATCTACAGTTTACACACATAATCATCTTACCTAATGGTTGATCTGCCACACTCTTAGTGTTCTATTCAGAACAAGCTTTCTCATTTTTTACAATATAGATGAGTTGAGAATTTTCCAGATCTTAAGTTCTGATTTAGTTTTTCTTTTAACAATTCCTTCTTCAATTCATTTATGTCTTCTCAGAGTTTACTATAAGCAGTCAGGAGAAACCAAGCCACTCCTTTAACACTTGGCTCTGGTAACCCAACTAAACATCCAATATCATTAATCAAAAGGCTTACCTTCCACAAAACACAAGAATACAGTTCAGACAAGAAAATTGCCTCTTTATAACATGGACCTCCTTTTTCCCATTATCCAATGTTTCTCTTCTACCTCTGAGCTATAAATGCCATTCACATTTCTAGCATGCACTTCAAAATGCCTTTAGCCTCTATCCATTTACCCTGTTCTAAAGCTGCTTTCACATTTTTAGGTATTTGTTACAGCAGTGAAGAAGGGCCTAGTTGGGACCCCCATAATAAAGCCCTCACAGCATCCCAGGCTTCACTTTTCCTTACCCTGTTGCTTAACAATAGATTGTCACCTACAGCTTGACCCAGAGCTTGGGATGTCCCCTGCCATAGAAAGTTGCCCTGAATCTTATGATTAATGCCTTTATGCTTACCAATCATGACCCTCTGGTTGAGCACTTTTTCCAGACTACTCCCATCTTTGTTCCTCAGTTTCTAATGCCACCTGAGAATGACATTGCCAGGAAGGCTCCATGAAGCAGAAGAGATGCCCCTGGATCTGTCATGCAGCCTCTGGAATAATGCCCAGATTTTTCCTTAAATACCCTAAGCCAGACTGAGAAAGTAGTTTTTAAATGTGTACACTGGCTGCCTTCTCATATCACTGGGGATCTGACAATAAACACTTATTCTAAATATCCCAGCTCCTGTGTCAGTCTATTGGCTGAGCAGCATAGCCAGCATAAGCTCTGGAGTCAGTTGCCCTCTGGTTACAGCAGCACCTCACTTTTCAGTACCAAAACCCATACTAGTCAGCTTGGGTTGCTGTAACAAAGTATTATAAACAGCATAAATTTATTTCTCACAATTCTGAAAAGTAAGAATTCCAAGATCAAGTTCTGACTGGTTCTGTTCCTGGTGAGAACTCTCTTTCTGGCTTGTAGAAAACCACCACCTAGATAGCTCATCCATATCACCTTGTAGTGAAGACAACAAGTTTCTGCTGCACTCTCAGAGCTTCTGACCTGATTTTTAGACCCTCATTCTAAATCATGAGCAGAAAACTGGAATACTTGAATTGAAAGGAAAGCCTCTAGCATTAAAAATATATATAAAATGTATCTCACTAGATAACACAGTTGAACAAAATTAATATGAAGTAACTATTAGGGATAGAGAAAACTTGTTAAAATAAAAAAACAAAATAACTTTTTAAATATCAATAGAGTAATAATATATTCCATCCATGAAGCAAGAACAGGATATTATAAGAAAGAAAATTTTGAGAACAAATGAAAACAAGTCTTATAAATTAAAAATATGCTAGAAATCAAAAGCTTTAGAGAGGAATAACATATGCTCTTAAAGAAATCTCTAGAAAATAAAACATAAACAAAGAGAAGAAATTAAGAAATTAAAGATAAGAAAACTGAAGGCCCAATCAAGCAGAACAAGTTCCAATTGTGAGAGTTCCCAGAATAAGGTCATAAAAGGACATGGAGAAATCATGAATAAACAAATTTTTAAAAATACCTCAAAACTAAAAGACAGTTCCCAGGTTGAAAAGGCCCACAGAAATCCAGCAAAATGGATAATAATGGATCAAGGCATAATATTGTAAAAATTCACTTTATTGTTGTGACCCCTTCCTTCCCCCTGTTACTAGTGTATTAATTCATGAATATGATGCAGATTACTAAAGGAGGAGGCCCAAGCCACCCACAGGGTCAACAGCTAGCTCCCTCAGTATCCAAGCTCTCATGGTGAGAAAATGAGAACCCCCAGGTCTTTGGGATTGAAGGCAGAGTTTTAATACACTCATACAAAAGAAGTAAAATCACAAGATTTATTACTTGCCGATCCCAGAAATGGAAGGGGTCAGGGTGAGATGTGCACTGAGCTGGGGGAAGGGCAGCCCTATGTCCCAGGTCACAAATGAGCAGGAGATAGAGAGCAGGGTAGCAAGCCCCTATTACTTATAAAGTGGTTGGAGCAGAGGTCGCTAACTTTTCACAAACTCAACTTTAAGTGGCTATTTTTAAAGTCACTGGGAAAAGCAACGTAGGAATTTGTAGCAGAAATCCTAAGTTCAGCCCTTATCTAAATGTCTAGACTCTGGGTGTGAGCAAGGATGTCTTTGCTATAAAATGCCTAGGCAGCAAGTTAAAATAGATATTTTCTCATCACAATTGGTGATATTAGAAGATATTTAATTCTTCCAGTTAGAAAGAGTCTTCAGATTTTTGAAAAGCAACAGTGGTGATGTACCAATGTCTTCAAAATTCTGAAGAAAAGCAATTCCCAGGATAAAATGCAATACCTAGACAAACTACCAATTCAGAATAAGAATAGATTAAAAATATTTTCAAAGTGATAAGATCTCAAGCTATTAACCACTTGTACATATCTTTTGCAGAGAGCTACTAGAAGACATCGTTCACCAAAATGAGGGAGTAAACTAGGAAAGGCTACATTATGGGACACAAGAAACAAGAGGTACAATACAAGAGAGAAGCAAAAGGTACCACCAGGATGATAGTGAAAATGGTATAAATGCTGTGTACCAAATATATACAGCAACCAATCCAAATTGAAGCAAGTTCAAAAACTGTGGCCAGGAACAATGCAGGGCCCCATATCTACAGCCAGCTTTCCCTCTAGAGTAAAGTGTTAGGCATACTGAAATTAGAGAAAATGTCAATTTTATTGGTGACATTCATCATGATATGACAGTGTATGGCTTAGACTAAATAACAAAGCAATTAAAAAAAAAAACATGTTTTAATCAGAAATTCTTACACCAAAGCCTGGTATCTGTTTTAATCAGTGTCCTGGCAAGAGCTATCTCATTCCTATAAACTACAATATAAAAACAACAACAACAACACACAAAACTACCTAAATAAAATAAATTATCTTATGTACATACTTGCTTATACACACATGGAATATTTCTGAAGAATTCCTTATAAGCTGGTAGCTGCATTCATCCCAGGGAAAGAAACTAGGTGGTAATGTGACTGAAGACTTAATTTTCACAATTTACCTTTTTGATCCTTTTAAAAATTATTTCTTTAAGAAAATAATTTAAATAAATTATATTTACCACAAAATTATTATATATACACATACTTTTAATTTAGCAATTTTACTTGTATGGGTTTATTCAACAAATAAACTTAAATAATGCAAAAAGACATGAATAGGAGATTATTCATTGGAACATTGCTTGTAATACCAAAAGACTGACAGTAGCCATCAACATGGACACAGTACGAAAGAAACAAGACCGACATATAACTAATCTCAATAAATGTCAATAAATAAAACACTAATTTTCAACAAGCATATGACAAGATGCTCAACGAGAGTAATCGTTGGGGAAATAAGAAATGAAATATCAATGAGAGAAATTTCCATATCCATTAGGTTAACAGAGTCTGATAATATAAAGTGTTGGTTATGACAGATGAAAACAGGAATTCTCAATCAATAATTTGACAATCTTTTGTCAGAATCTGTGTATTCCCACATTTCCAACCAGGGTATCTAAAACTCTTCAATACAGGCTGTCAAAAATGCCCCACTCATCTTCCCACATATCGCCCAGAAACTATCTAATGGTCCCTCTCTCAAGAAAGCTTCTAGTGTATACAGGAAGCCATCCTCACTACACCCTATGGCTCTGTTGTGGTATATTGTCAAGCTCTTCGCTCACTGACAGCCCGGAATCCCAATCCCTGCTGTCTAGACTGCTTTTTCGATCCTCTGGTGTGGGACCTTTTAGTTTCTCCTCATCTTTTTCAGTATTTCAGTACTGCCTTTTGTCCCTAAGGTTTGGGGTTTTATCTCTTCACCTTCAAAGTTCTCCTATAACTTTGACTCTACACTTCATGTTTATTGCTTATATAATAAAGTGCCATGATAACAGGGTGGGCAGACAGCATGGTTTGTGGGACACTGAGAAAAAGAAAGAGGCAGAGATCTAACACTCACTGAGCCTATACTACATCACCACAACTGTATAAAATTTATTTTTTAATTGGTAAGATAACTGTGAAAGGAAGACAATATTATTTTTCCATTTTATAGATAAGGAAACTGGTTCTGGTCTTGTCTCTTTTATTAATCTTTTTTTTTTAAGTTTATTGGGGTAACATTGGTTAATACAATTATATATTTTTCAGATGTACTTTATAAACTGATATCTATATATTCTATTGTGTGTTTACCACCCAAAGTCCAGTTTCCTTCAGCTACTATGTATTTGTCTTTTCTTAAAGTGTTTGTGTGTGTGTGTATGTGTGTGTATGTGTGTGTGTTTAACTTCCTGTGAGGAAACCAAAGAGAGTTCTGAGCAAAGACAATGTTTCTCAGTCAGCATTTCAAGAGATAGTACTTAGAAACCAGTTAAACACTTTTGTGGTTAGATATGATCTAGAAAACCTGACCATTCACATCCCCACCCTTCTTGCCTTCATGACCTTTTCTTTTCCTGCTCCTTTCTCAGGACCTCTACTCTCACTGCTTCCTCTGCTTGCAATGCCTTTCCTCCCAGTGGCTCACACTCCCTCATCTCCTTCAGGTTCTTGTTTAAACATTTCTTCAATAGAACCACTCTACTTAAATTGCAATTATGCATCGCAGTACTCCTTATCCATCTCACCTCTTTTTCTCCATTGCACTTACAACTATTTGATAGACTAAATGTTTTACTTATTAGTGTATATTCTCTATCTTTCCCCACTAGTATGTAAATTCCACAGGGCAGAGATTTTTGTCTGACTGTTCACTCCCAGTGCCTACATCATTTCCTTGCACACAATATATATTTAATGAATAGTTACCAAATGAAATAAAATGAATAAATAAAGTTGAGGAAAAGTTGAGTTAGACAAAGTTAACCAGAATTTTTAACTGCCAGATAAAAAGTCTTTAGTATTTCAATGGATATTTTCAATAATCAAAAATAGAATCTAGCTTGCACAATTTTCCAAACTTATCTGACCATACAACCTTTTTACGAGGAGCAGAGTGCAGAGACTTGTCCTTAAATGGAAATGGAGTTGTAAGAATACATTTTGATGAGGAGAAAAAGGGGGAGGACACTATAAAAAAGTGAGAGTGATTTCACTCATTTCTTCATTTCTTTGTTCATAAAATATCTATTAAGTACATTTGATGGGCCATATAAACCCTTCCAGACACAGGGACAAGGCAGAGACCAAAAGGATCTGCTGTCCTACCTCTCACAGATCTCACATCCTCTACTAACCTCTCTGGCTTTGCTGACTGCTTTTGATCCTATAAAATCTGAGAGAAAGAATATTCCAAGACTGTGTGAATATTGTTTTAAGGCTTTTCTTTCTGATTAGAAAGATACAAAAATATAATTAACCCCTGGATGAAGACTCCACATGTAAATTCGTGAAGCAACACGAGCTATAGATTTCCCACCTGTTCTAATTTCATCCCTTCAAGATCGGCACCATAATCAATATCCTGCCATCCAGAAGGTATGACGGAGGAATCCCAGATAACTATTATCACAATAATTGTGCTCTTTTATCATATTTTCCTTTGCACCAAGGGAGAGGATCATGATGCAGAAGAAAGGGGGCTGGCTAGAATACTTATTGGCAGGAGGTTGCTTTATAATTTTCAGTAGCAAAGGTTCTATCTTACTGATAAACAGAACAGGACAACAACATATTGTTCAATGAGTTATTGTGTCTAAAATCTCACTCTGAAAATTACTTGTCATGACAACAAGCAAGTGTCACCCCTGAAACCAGCAGCCCGAAGTAGATAGATTGTTTCAATTATCTAATTTTCACAATGAATGAACCCTGCTTATAGGAAATCCATAGGTGGTTGTCAGTGGCAAATGGAGGCTGTGAGGTGCTGGGAGCTGATAGATTTACGTTCTCTCTCAAAATACAGAACAGAATCGTAATTTTCTGTAAATATTCACAGAATTAAAAGAAGAAGAGCAGGAGAAAGAGAGAAACTCATAAAATGTCCCCTTTTGTCTTAGCTTCTGAGGTGTGCCCTTTCTTTCCAAATTGTCCTCTCTCAGATAATGCTGCATATAGTCATGGATCTTTTTGTAGTCTATTATCTAACTGCATTTTCCTCTTCCCACTGTGTCTTTTATAATGCTTTAGAAGTTATACATATGGCCAGTAAATGCCTCTAAGAACTCCTTGGCCTCAATGGAAAGTGCTATTTCACAAAGTAAATTTCACATCAAATGTATGGTAAAATTGTGTATAAAGCTCTCTGCTAAACAAGAAATTTTAATTCAATTACCCTACATATGAATAACCTCTCTTCTCTGTGTCTTCTCCCAATATTTTTAGGTCAGTTGTCCAGAACAGTTATAGAGAGGCTAAAGTGATAGCATGATTTCCTGCCCCACCCAGAAAGAGATCCTGGTTTTGATAAAATCCAAAAAGGGAGGCCTTATGATTGAATTATTATCCCCTCATTTACCCTTCAGAAGTATGTGCTTCATCAATATAGTCTTTCTTTGCACCTTTCCACCTCTCCCATCCCAAACAGTGTTGATGCTGCTCTAGATTTATCTCTCTTTTCCCCATTCCAATTCCTGTCTTCTATTCTCACCAATCCCTACATACTCTGTTTGTGATATTTTAAGGAGGACATTTTAAACCAAGACATCTACCAAGAAACTTGACTTTCCCTAAAGTATGGACTTTCATGGTAAGATTTTAATTACCAAAAGCATTTTTGTGTTGTGCTAATGTTGAATTTTTTTGAACTAGTGATAGTAAATCACAAAGCCATGACTTTGGCAGCAAAACAATCACATGGTGTGTAGTCACCCTCTCCAAACAAACCTGGTTCTTAGTATGACTCTCAGTTCTAAAGAAAATTGCCACACACTCATCTTACACTTTCACTAAGATTCTCAATGCCTTCAGAGTCCAAATACAGTGAAAATTTTTCATTTCCTTTACTGCTTTTTCCCCTAATAATCACATCTCTTTTCATATGCAGATTTTTTTAAAAGAAGAATTTGATTCAATTATAATCTCTTTTTTGGTGTGGTGCACTCATCGGTTGAGTTGTTTTTTTTTTTTTTAAGTAATGTTTGCTGAATCCCAAAAAAAGAATGGGGACTAAGGCTTTCAGTTATACTTCACTTCAACTATTTGTCTAGCAAAGTTCAGTTTACAAATCAAAACTCAGAAATGGTTTTCTTTTTAATAAATTGAAATAACAGATAAGAAAGAGGTTTTCCAAAGTATATTGGCTAGTGTACACTGTATGTGTCTTCAGAAAATCTAGAGCCATATTTTTCCCCCAAGACTCTGGTGACAGGTAAGAGCAACTATAATCATCAATGTTTTAATTTCTGACCTGTGAGAATTTCTGATCAGCCTCATTTTGATCTTTATTCAAAAACCGTCTGCCTTCAGTTCAATAGTTAAACACTAATGACCACAAAAGTGAACATCTATTTTGTAAATTGGCAAAGGAGAAGGAAGAAGCAGACTCAGCCTTTCACTAATATTTTGTTTACAGGGATAGAAAATGCCATCAAATGAATTAGAGCCAGAAAGCATATAACATTTCTTGAGAGGTTGAGAATTTTTTTTTTAAGGGAAAAGGTATTAAAGTAGCATTGTTTAATATTCTATATTATTGTCCTTTATCTCATAATGTGTTAAGGCGATGATGAGTTCTTTACAACAAAATCAATTTTAGGTATTAAATATACTGTAGCATTTGCAAGATTCTTTGAAAACAAATATAGTCGAGCTCTTCAGAGGGTCAGCTTTGAGTGAGAAATGGGGAGAGTCAATGGTAAAACAATTGTTTTCACAAAATTTGGAATCAAGACTAAAGTTTCTGACACCCCCATTCCAATGTGTTTTTTTTTCCCCAACACATCCAAGCAATTCTCAGACACCGGCTGGGTGTCCTGCAATTCACCTCAATTCTGACTCTATCAACCCAGGGATAGCAGCAGATTCCACTACTTAAGCACTCAGTCCACAAGACTGCCCTCCTTTTACAATGCCAATAGTAAGCCCCAGTTCTTACCTGTGCATCTGACAATTGGCTATAAATCAGAAGTTCCCACAACCCCCTACTTGGGTCGCATTAATTTGCTAGAGTGGCTCACAGAACTCAGAGAAACATTTTACCTACTCACTAGATTACCAGATTATTACAGAGGATATCGAAAGCCAGAAGAAGAGATACATAGGGCACGTTCCTGAACAAAACACCTTCTGTCACTGTGGAGTTTGGAGCTTCACACAGTAACACTTAAAAGCATTCCTGTTTTCCGAACTGACCTTCTTTTGAAGCTTCATTACATAGGCATGATTGGTTAAATCATTGGCCATCAGTGACTGATTTAATCTCTAGCCTCTTTCCTGAGAAATCAGGGGTGTAACTGAAAGTTCTAGCCCTGTATTCATGGTTGGTTTCCCTGGAAACTAATCTCCACCCTTCCTGATTTCCAAAAATCACCTCATTAACATAAAACAAGATGTGGCGGAAAGAGACTTATTATTAATAACAAGACACCCATTTAAACTTTATGACTATTAAGCATTTTCAGGAGTTGAGGACAAGAGACTATGACAAAAGATGCTCCCATTATGATATGATACTCTTATCACTCAGAAAATTTCAAGGGTTTGGAAGCTGTGAGCCAGGAACCATAGATGAAGACCAAATATATTTCTTATAAATCACAATATCACCAAGATTTTGTGATAAAGAAATTCCTCTTGACTTTCAGCAACAGTAGTGGTAAGAGGAATGTTAGATGAATACATAGTTGTATATCCATCTTACTTCTATTTATACTTTTATTCCCAAAGTGTATTATTTACATTCTTAAGTTTCTTGACTTTGGAAAATTCCAAAAGCATGACTTTTTGTAAATTGCATATAAAACCATAATATTTGGCATGCATATTATTTATAAATACTTCTACTTAAACTTCACACTTATATAAGCCAAGACAAGAAGTTGAGTGAGGCTTGGGCTTACTCTCAGGGTGTTGTGTATGAAGAGTTACAGCTATTTCTCAAAGGGGTCTATCAAGATGCTACTATTTGAAAAATATAGGATTTCGAAGGCTTCCATTTAAACAGACTTTGAGCAAAAGCTCAGACCACCAGGTGGGGACAATCAGGAATCAGATTTTGAGCAATTGGTATGATCAGTTTCCAAGGATTTGGCCTGGATCAAGACAGGAAGCAGATGCCCAGCAGAGATGCCCACCAAGACCAGCATGGAGGAGCCAGTCAGCACAAGAACCCACTAAGGCTGACCCTGATCCGAGGGTTGAAACCAGGCATCTCGTACAGTGGTTTTAAAAACAAAGGTAAGTAACTTAACTCTGTACAGGAAGCCAGTTTTTTTTTTTTTTATTCAATAAATTTTTTAAGCACTTCTTATGTGTCAGGCACTCCGTTAGGTGCTAAGGATATAGTGGTGTATAAAACAGACTTGGTTCTCACTTAGCCAAGTTTGCAATTCTATAGGAGGGCAGACTAAAAATAAATCATCACACGTATAAAATATAAACTAACAACAGCCTTAGCCTCAAATCTATGAACAGCAAATACAAGAAATAGTATGAATGTATGTTTATTATTTTGGAATCAGGGAAGACTTTCTGAGAGGCCAACTGTGAACTGAGACGTGAAGGATTAGCAGAGGTTAGACAGAGAGGGAGGAAGAGAGTTAAGACAGAGGTGAGATGACATGAGCAGGGGCTGTGAAGGGGGTAGAACTCATTGGGTCCAGGGGTCTGATAGAAGTCCAGTTTGGCCAGAGGACAATAAGAAGGGGAATAAAAAAAGACATGATATTAGTAACCTGCAGGGCTTTGCAGACTGTGGTGGGATTTTGGAATTTTTGTCGAGTGGAAAGCCATTGAAAGGTTTCAACCAGGGAAGTAAATCATATAGATCGGCATTTGTTTAAAAAGCTCACCTTGACTTCCTAAATTGTAGCAAAGAGAGAGTAGGAGTGAAGACAGCTGATGGGAGGTTTGTACAGTGGTCAGATGAGAGCTGATGGTGGCTTGGACTGAAGTAAGGAGGTGTGGATAGAAACTAGAGGAAATTCTTTTCAACTGCCCTCTGCTGTGACAGAAAATTGAAGCCTAGCCCCCACTTTCAGTGCCCACTTGGGTACCTATTGCAATTGCTGTGACCCAGTTCCATCTAATGGGCCCATTAATATCAGAGAAAAGAACTCAAGACCACCTAGCAGTTATCCGGATTAGTAATCCTCAGGCTTTCATAACCAAGTTTCACTTGAAAACTCTATTTTGTTAGGTTGAAAGACTGCTTATAGTGAGCAAATCAAAAGCATTGCATGCTGCTAATTCTTTTGGCAGGAGATGTCTGAAATACTAGAGCCAGACACACACTAGGACTGACCTAACCACAGGAAAAGCAATGTTGCTCCGTTGAAAATTTTCAAGAAACTTGTCATTTATTATTAATGTCACCATGGGCACCGAAGACTTTGAAATGAATGCTGGAGATGCCTTCCTGCTCTCAATCGGGCACAACAGTCTCACACTATTTTTCCCAGCCCAAGAGCATTTAATTCCAGAAGTTTTTCAGCAGTTTCCCCTCTAGACTATTGACACACTAATAGTTTTGCATGCAGAAACCAAATTATTTCAAAGGGGATGTGGCATTTACTCTCAGCACCATTTGGAAAACTACAAGCTTTAGTAGAAACAGGGCCTAAAAAGGAAATGAGCACTTATAAGCAGGACTACAGGGCACAACACCCATCATTTAAATATGAGCCCACATTCATTCTCTAATCTTAAAGTTCCCAATTCATTACATTATCTTATCTTTAGGTGCCCCCAAAAGCAGGAAGCAATTAGGACCTTGATTTCTGTCCCTAGTTCTTGACCGGACACAGAATTATGTATAGTTATGTCACACTGAGTATTTCAGCTGGATGCTGAGAGTCTGGCAAAGCAGAATTGGGTGGGAAGGAATGTGGGCAGAGCCGTGTACTCAGGATTTTGTAGAAGACAGATTACAGAGAATACAACTGGGAAAGGAGGGACATATCACCCTTCCCATTCTGCCAGCCATTCTTGCCAATTTTGTTTAATAATTCCTCATGCCCAGTCTGCCACAGGGAATATTTATTTCTACAAAAGGAGACCCTGTATTGGTTTCCTGTGTTGGCTGAATATCATTCATTCATTATTGATTCAGTATATCTTTGAATGCCAGACACTGGGCTTTTTAGACATGTTACTTAACCTCTCTGAGGACCAGAAGTCTCATTTTCATAATGAGATTCCAAACCCAATTACAAGGTGATTTTGAAAATTAAATTTGATAATAAAGTAAAAAACATCATATCTGGCAATTATTAGCTGCTCCATTTTTCCCCTCTCTTTTACTTTGCACCTGCACCTGTCCTTCAATGTGATCTTTCTTGTTGTTGAACTTATACCCACCTCAGAAAAGCTGGCAGCTACACAGCCCTTAGAACTGCCAAGAAGATCCTATAGTAAATATTCTATCTCTGTGTTATGTGAGAATAGAAAGCCCTCAAAGTCCTTTGTAGTCTCTGAAGAATGTGAAATTCGATTGGCCTGGTGACACATCTCCATAACAGTAGGATGCATTTAGTTCTTGTTCTGTCTGCTGATGCCATGTTGATTTCTAAGTACAGCCTCAGGTTAATCTTGTTCTCACCTTGTGGTCCCCAAATTTGCCATTACCTGTGCTCTTAGAAGGAATAGCTTCTTTGGCTGACCTCTGCATTTCCTATGAAGGCACGGAGCTCTGCTCTACTGCAGCAAAGGCTCTGAAATGTCTCAGGAGCAACTTGTTATTTAAACAGGCACCAGAAAATATCTAGCAAGGCTGATCACACAGCAATTGAGAAAATAGAAAATTAATCAGAGGACATTACTGAGAAGGAAACAGCATAGTTAATTTCATAAAAATTCCACTGTAATAAAGGAACAAAATTAATCATGCAGTAATGTTATGACTCAGCTTCAAAGCCAATATAAAATAATTGAAGAAAAAATTAAAATAAAACAAATCTATGCTTTATATGTAGAGAATGCATGACAGAAAGTTGATTGAAAAATAACAAATAATAAGGTTTAAGCAATGCAAATGCAGGCTGGAGTCCTCTCATTTACTTAGAAAGACAAAACTTACATTTTGCTTATGTTAATCCTAAACAAATATATTGTTTGAATATATTTGATGAGAGCATTCGTGAAGTAGGAAGAAATAAAACCTAAGAGCAAAAGCTGACAAAATAAGAATGGGGTTAGTTTTGCTAGTTTTGGTTGCAAAATTTTGCAAACCCCATAGCCTATGTTTTTCCAAAAATAGAGTACATGGTAAGTCCATTTCTTATTCTATCTCACTACAAGGATCACTGAGAAAACCTATAAGGGCCTGCATTACTGAAAGTGGGGTCTGAAAAGGAGTACAAACTAAAAGGGTAACTATCACTTGTTGAGAACCTACACTCTACTAGGCTCTATACCAGGCACTTGATATATATAATCTCCTTTGAGCCACTCTGTGCATTAATTTGAGGAGCAGCAGTATGAACAAGCAGAAGAAATTTCCAAAGAAACAGAAATCTTGGGTTCTATTCTTACCTCTGTGAAAAATGGCTACATGGTATTAAGCAAGCGATGCAATCTTCTGTTCCTCATTTACCCCATCTGGATAATAATCCTTGTTGTGCCTACCTCAAAATGGTCTGTGAAAGGACCAAATGAGATGATGGACATAAAACAAATGTAACACAAATATCAAGAGTTTTTTACTGTTTTGTTTTACTTTGCTTTTGGAATCCTTTGACCTTAAAACACTGATCAAAAAAAGCAGCACTCTAAACCTATTAAAGTGATGGACTCAGCCTATTTCTACAGATTCTTACAGGGACTGGAAAATTAAATTCCTCCTGCTTTATGATTGATGACGAATGTTTCTTAATTTATCAGTTAACTAATCACTTTTGTAACTGGCTATATTTTGTGTTTTTGTTGTCACCAGGTAAACAATTTTAAACAAAATTAAACAGGCTTCCTATCTACAGGGCTTTTTGTGATGTATTAAAAGTCATCTGATAAGTACTGTCATCTCTAGGTAGTAGGTAATAGGTCATCCTATTTATGCATTTATGTATTTATCTATCTATATGCTTTAATGTTTTTTTCCAAGTTTCTATTGTAAGAAATTTTTACTCTTAAAATTTAGAAAAACATTTGTTAATAAAACTTAATCAGGGAGATAGACATCTGGTTAGAAATAATGAAATAAAGATATGTCTACCACCAAGTAAAAACAACACAATCAGAGGAGGGAATGAATCCCATCTTCAGTGAAGTTATAAAATATCTACAACCAGTAATATATTAAATATATTAAATATTTATCAAATATATGAAATACACAAAGACATAACATGTTCTCAGATGACAAAAATACATATATAGCATATAGCAAGGCCTTTAAAAGCCCAAAGTACAATTCTCTTACTTAAGACAACGAGGGAAAGAATTTGAGAAGTTATTGATGTGACACTGAAATTGTGCTCCTCTGAGGGTTGGGGGAGAGGACAAATGAAGAAACAGCCGCCATGCTACTTTCATAAGGGGTCACCTTCTGGTGTGGCTGAGTAGGCTTTCTGTTTTGCAGCTGCCTCTTATGATCAGTTAAAGAAAACTAAACACTTAAAACTTAAGGAGAGGAAGGGAGGAAGGGAAGGAGGAAGGAAGGCAGAGGGAGCAAGACTGACTTGTGACATATAGGTCTGAGCTGAACTGTTTGGCACAGAGATTCCATACTTCCTTAGAGGGGGCTAGCAGCACTCTAAGTGCAGAACAGATACATGCTTGGGGCAGAATAAATAGCTGAGCTGATGAGAAGGTGTTTGAAAACAACATACAGTACGTAGACTTAGAATTAACCTGCCCTCTCCGTGGATTCGTTTCCCCTGCCCCTTGTCACATATATTATAGATCATAGCTAGTCTCAACAGCCTACACAAATATAATTTATATAATAAGAGAAGGAAAATAATAAAATAAAAAGCAAGTGAGACTATTCTTCAGCATTATACCAGAAAGGAGAATATTTAAAAGACTATGACATTAAACAAATCATAGTGTTCATAAAAGATAAACTAATATATAAAGTGAATTACAATGACATAATAAATAATTAAAATATAAAAAGAAACAAAATAAATATTTAGTTGACAGATGTCAGTAAAGAAAGATAGAAGATATAATAAAATTATCAAGGGAAATAAATTATAAAGAGTAAAAGGCAGAATTAACTGTGATTAAAATATCTAGGGATATAAAGGACAGGCTTTAGACAACTGAAGTGAAAAAAATAAAATTAGAAAAGATTCATAATATTTAAGGAAAGAATGATATATGCAGAACACAAGGAGATCAAATAAATATATTATATATTTATATACATATAATAGAATTTTTGAAGTAAAAACAGAACAATGAAATAAAAAAATATTCAAAGATACAGTGAAATAAACATTTTTTCTAAACTAAAAATAGATCTGAATATATATTTTCTTTCAGAAAGGTTTTTTCCACCATGTCTTGCAACAACTTTCTTTTACTGTTATGTGTGTATGTGTGCATGCATGTGTGTAAAATGTTCCAGGAAACAACATAGAATAATGAATGGTGAGATATATATTTTTAGAGAGCTTACCAAATTTCAAGAATTAAACAATGATTCCTAAGGGTCGAGGGGATGGGGGTAGGCATCTGGACAAAAAATTGATTTTGTTTCAAAGCCAAGTTTTTCTTAGAGTTTTCCATAAAATGTTTTATGCTAAAAGAAATTATATATACATATAATTTTAATTAAATTGTATATACACGTAATTAAAATTATGCAAAATTATATATGTATATATAATTTAACTAAAGACATATAAAATGTCTTGAATGATAACACACAAAGCTGATATTGCTGGTTACTTTTGAATAATGTACTAGGATTGGGAAGTAGTTCAAGACTGTATTTTCTTCAGTTTTAATTTTAAAGTGGAACATTAAAATAATATTAACATTAACCATATCAACAATAATAATGATGGTGAAGCAACTGCTACAAAATTATCAGGGTGAGACAGTGTGACCCGAAAAATTACATCCAACCAATTTGTTTTTCAAGTAGAAAGGAGTAGATGTCATTTTTATATACAAGAACTAAGTCACTTCATGGAATAATTTTGAAAAACAGAATGAATAGCGAAGCCATGTTTTTTTTTAAATGAGTAGTAAGCAATTAATCCATTATAGAATTGTTAGGCAACTGTGAAAATTATCATAGAACACAATTACATGTAAA
The DNA here is from genome assembly GCA_030015415.1 of Cynopterus sphinx. NCBI lineage: Eukaryota > Metazoa > Chordata > Mammalia > Chiroptera > Pteropodidae > Cynopterus > Cynopterus sphinx. The sequence continues at coordinate 130,733,087 of CM057379.1, forward strand.
CTTTGACAATGTAGTAAAGAGAAACCAGTGTTTTTTATTGAATTAAACTCAGAGACATTTTCTTTGGGTGAGTTTTTATATGTGTAACATAGATCAATGTGAACAATGTCTGGGAATTTAAATTATGCAAAATAAAGAAATATAAAACTGATTACTTTCTCAGATTAGGATCTTCTAGAAAGATTGAAGAATTTTTCAACATTAAGTGAAATAAGGTAAGAATAAGGTAGCAGAAAACCATTGTAGGTTCATGGATGGTGTGGAGATTATAGTAGAGAAATCATTCATTTTTTTTTTTCCCTCAACTGTATGTACTACATTGTTTAATTCAGGATTTGACCATATGACTTTCTTTTCTCAATGCAATGTTAATAAACTTGACACAATCACAGGCTTCAAATGAGGTTGAGAGGTTGAATGTCTTCTCTCTAGATTCAGTCATTGCAATTAGAAGAATAACAGATAGTTAATCATCCCTCATCTGTAACCCCAGAAGCAAAAATAAAAATGGATGCTTAAAAACTAAAAAGATAAGCCACAGACTGCCATCAAATATTTTCAAAACACATATCTTATAAAGGGCTTATATTCAAGGTATACAAAGAACTCTTAACACTCAATAATAAAGTAAATTTTAAAATAAATTTTAAAATAAGACAAAGATATAATAAACACCTCAAAGAGATACACACATAGCAAATAAGCATATAAAAGAATTCTCGACAACATTTGTCATTAGGAGACTGAAAATTAAAGCAACGATGAGTTCTTCTAAATACCTAAAAAATAAAAAAAATAAACAATACCAAATGTTGGTAAAATTGCAAATGTTAGGAATCTCAATTGCTTGTGGGAATGCAAAAATGCTACATCCACTTTGGAAGGAAGTTTTTTAGTTTCTTGTAAATATAAATGTAGTCTTATTATATAATTCAACAATTCTGCTCCTATTTGTTTGACCAAATGATTTGACAACATGCCTACGCAAAAACCTGCATACAAAATTTTATAATGGTTATATTCATAATTACCCCAAACTAGAAACAACCAGAGGTTTTTCAATAGGTGAATGTATAAACAGTGGTACATCATACAATGGAATATTATTCAGTGATAAAAAGAAACAAACTGCCAAGCTACAAAGACATAGAGGAACTTTAAATGCATATTACTAAGTGAAAGAAGTTAGTCTGAAAAAGACTACATCCTGCAGGATTCCAATTATATTACATTCTGGAAAGGATAAAACTATAGAAACAATAAAAAGTTTAGTTTTTGCTATGTATTTAGAAGGAGGGATGGAGAAATGAATAAATGAAGAACAAGGTGTTTGTAGGGTGGTGAAGCTATTTTGTATAATACTTTAATGGTGGTGCATGACATTATGCATTTTTCAAAACCTGGACTTTTGCAGAAACATGGTGAAGTGAAAAAGATCCTCAGATCTTTCCCCTTGAAATAACAATAAGCTAAACATCTAAAACTAAATTAAAAAAAAAAAACACTCAAATTGCACACCAGCACGTTTGAGAGTGGAATCTGTGCATAAGAGCTACCGCAGGTCAGAACCCCAGGTGTCGGGCATTGGACTGAGAGAAATAAAGAAGCTGCCTCTCACAGCCTCCAGAGCTCCCTGCAGGAGGAGGAGAAGGGGGAAGGTGTGGGACCTTCCCTGAGTAGCACTACATGGGACTAATATGAGCTCACTGCGCTGGGTGGAAGGGCCCAGTCATCAGGGCATAAAACAGAAAAGTGGGACAGGACCTCAGAGTAACAACAGTTGATTTTTACTGGTCCTGGTCGCAAAACCAAGGCTGAGCTGAAAACCCCAACTCCCAACCCAGGGGGCCTCTCCCCCCATACGTTCTGAGACCAATCACCATGGAGCATCAGGGGAATCTAAACAAATGCTGCCAAGATTGTTGCTGACATGAACAGGGACTGAAACTGAGGGTAGCAAGAGTGATTAAATATCTACAAGAAAATTTTTTAGAAGACATTTCAAGGCTTTATATAAAGCAGGGATCCAAATGCTTAGATGCCACCTACTGAAAACCAAAAAAAAAAAAAAAAAAAAAAAGCAACTTTTTTGCAACAGGTTAAAGAAAAAGAAACCTTTATATAATAAACCTTCTTTCTGGAAAAACAACAGAACACACTTCTATTAATACCCAGGTGGAGAAATAGTCCATTATAAACATGAAAAACCAAGATAATAATGCATCTCAGAGAGAAAGAGAAAAATCTTCAGAAAATAAGTTTACATATAGAAATATGCAACTTAAATGACAGAGACTTTAGGATGGAACTTCTGAAAAAACTCACTGAGTTCCAAACTGAATCATATCAACAATTTCAGAAATTATAAAACAACTGGATGAGCAGAGCAAGGAGATCGAAACCTTCAAAAATAACAGAATAAATCTTTTGGAGATAAAAACCACACTGCAAGAGTTAATAAATAAATAGCAAGCTTGGCAAATAAAGTTGACCAAATGGAGAAAAGGGTCAGTGATATTGAAGACAGAAATCTAGAAATAAATCAGAAGGAAGAAGAGGAAAACCAAAGAATGAAAAATAATGACAGAGAAATTCAAGAACTAGCTGATACCATCAGGAGAGGAAACATAAGGATAACGGGCATTGTCAAAGGTGAAGAGAAGCAGCAGGGACTAGAAAGCATTCTCAGACAAATTAGTGGATGAGAATTTCCCAAATCTAAGGAATGAGCTGGAGCTTAGAATTCAAGAAGTCAACAGAACATCCAATTATCTCAACCCAAAAAGGCCTTCACCAAGACACATTGTATTAAAGTTACCAAAAATCAATGACAAAGATAGAATTCTCAAGGCAGCCAGGGAGAAAAATAAAAAGGTAACTTATAAAGGTAAACCCGTTATATTATCCTTGGACTTCTCAGCAAATTGGTACAGCCACTGTGAAAAACTGTGTGGAGATTCCTTAAAAAACTATGAATTAATCTACCATGTGATACAGCAATCCTTCTACTAGGTATTTAACCAAAAGACTTGAAAACCCATATCCAAAAAGATTTTTGCATACTAATGTTCATAACAGCATTATTCACAGTGACCAAGACATGGAAGCAACCAAAGTGTCCTACAATAGATGACTGGCTAAAGAAGCTGTGATACATATACACAATCGAATATGACTCCGCCAGAAGAAGAGGTGAAACACTGCTATTTGTGATGACATGGATGGACCTTGAGAAAATCATGCTAAGTGAAATAAGCCAGACAGAAAAAGCTGAAAATCACATGATATCACTTACAAGTGGGATATAAACTTTAAAGCAACAAATGAAAAGGACAAACAGAGACTCATGGGCATGAACTATAGACTAGTGGTTACCAGAGGACTATCGGGTAGTGATTAGTAGTGGATGGGGGAGGAGAGGGAGGTAGATGGGGTAACAAGGGTCAAATATAAGGTTTAGAAGGAGGATAAAGTGGGTAAAGGGGATCAAATATATGATAATAGCTGAAAAAAAAACTGAACTTTGGGTGTTAAACACACAATAGAATATATAGATGTCAAATGATAATGTATACCTAAAAATTATATAATTGTATTAACCAATGTTACCTCAATAAACTTAATAAAAATAAATATATATTTAAAAAAACAGAACTTTACAACACAAATAAAAATGAACTTTAATGTATGCAAATTTTACAAACCTCATTTAGGAAGAAGAAACAGTTCAGACAGTGACAAGAGAATCTAGTTGAATTAAAAATATATGAAAAAAAATATCACTGAATAAGATTAGAAGAAAATGTGTTGAATTAAGTAACTTTGTACATGAGCGGAATCTGTAAGACTAAAGGCAGAAGGAGTTGTACATAAGTATTGTATTCTAGTTGATAAAATTGTTTCCCAAGAGGTGTGGGTTAACAATTCTGGCACTGCTATACATGTCTACTGAAAATGAACAATTAAGTAAATGGATAGTGGATGGTGGGAGCCAGATTTCTTATTGTTAGAATGGGAGGTTATAGGCCAGCAAAGATAAGTAGCTAGAATGATCCAAGCAATACGGATTAGTGTTAGAGACTTCAGTATAAACTCATGTGAAACTTAATATTGATACAGCTCATTACATATAGAAATATTTATAGGTATGTGGATAAATATGGGTTAGTACAAACACATGCTTTCGTTCTTTTAGGTAAGAGAGCCTACAAAAAAAGACACTGCATTAGCAATGAGCACATTTAGCACCCAGATCTTGGATTCTAATACAATTTTCCAAGAAGGAACCAAGGCTTATTAGAGAGATGGCTGATTCTAGGACCAGAGCAGGAAATATACAAGATGAGTCTGGGTCATCTTGCAGGCCAGAAAGTAAAAAAGAGCACAAACAAAAAGCCACATATACCCACAAAAATACAGTGATTGAAGTACATGAAAAAGGCACAAGAGACAAATGACAGAAGTCCTAATAGCCAATGCTAGAACAATTTAAGTAGCTATAAAAATGGCACTTTATATCTTTGAACTTCTTCCCCCAATTCCATAACTTCATCTAATCACAAGAAAAACATCAGAAAAAAATCCAATAGAAGGACATCCTGAAACCTGATGAATATTCCTCAAAACTGTCAAGTCAATGAAAACAGTCTTAGAAACTGTCACAGCCAAGAGGAGACTAAAGAGACATGACAAGTAAATATGGTAAGGTGTCCCAGAGAGAATCCTGGAACAAAGAAAATAAACACTAGGTAAAAACTAAAGAAATATGAATAAACTATAGACTTTAATTAATAACAATATATCAGTATTAGTTTGTTAATTAAAACACACTATACTAATATACTAAAATAAGGGGATCTGTGGAGTAGGCATATGGGAACCTTCAATACTATTTCTGTACATCTAAAACTGCTCAAAAAAATTGAGTATATTAATATAAAAAAAAAAACTATAACATAGGATAGACCTGAGCCTGAATCTAAAGAAGGAACCCAGCCCAGACAGACCCACAGCAAGAGACTGAGCTTCGATTTAGCCTGAATCGGCTGACTCACTAAGCTGGAAGGGAAATTTTAGAAATTTCTGGAATTCCTAAAATAGAGGACATGCAACCTCAACTTTGCCAAAAATTGTCAAATTACTCCCCAAAATTATTCTACTATTTTAACTCCTACCAAAGGTATACATTTTCATTTCCCCCATTTTTTCTACCATTTGGCAACACAAATAATTTAATTTTTGCTAATATAACAAGTGAAGTATTTTACTTCTCTGAATTTGCATGTGACTGATTGCTAGCAAAGATGATCATCTTTTAGCAGCAAATAATCCAGTACACATTTCAACAAGTAAAGACATTTTAAAAACATGGCTCCAATAACATTGTCATAAAAATAACAATAATTCCTTAAAACATCTTAATATCTACTCCAATTTCAACATTTCTTCATTATTTAAAATATCTTTTTAAAGTTAATTTATTTGAATCAATATCCAAACAAGATTCACATATTATGTTTCTATTATGTGTATCATAATATACATAATGTTATTATCTTGATGTTTAACTGTTCTCCCTCTTTTTTGTGCTATGTATTATTTGGAAAAACTAAATCATTTCTCTTATAGAAATCTGGATCTGCCTGATTAAATGTTCTTAATGTCATTTAACATGACCTTCACTCCCTCATCCCTCACCACCGTATTGTTATAAACTGGGAATTAGATCTAGAGGCCTGATCAGATGTGGGTTATTTCCCTTGTCAACAATACTTTAAAATGTTTCTGCACATTTTCTAATGCCTTGCATCCACAGAAAAATAATGTCTCATTTGGCCCTCTTTTAGTGATGAAGTTTTAATTAGTGAATTCAGGTCACGTCAGTGAAATCACATCTCATGTTTCTTACATAATAGTTTTAGCAACTATTGATGACCATGCTCTAGATCCATTTATTTTTGTAAATGTGGTTTTCTATTTCTGTCATTTCCTCTCATTTTTCAGCTATGAATCTTCAAATAAATGAATGAATGAATGAATGAATGAATGAAAAGTCTTTCACTAATTGTTTTCCTGCTCTGAAATACAATTCGCGCAGGAATAATGACTTACTCTTTCGTTTGAGATACAAACTGATTGAATCTGGAAGATATTGCAACCACTTTTGCTGCCAGCAGGTGAGGGGATCTGATTCAGAAAGTACAGCATGGAGATTTCTTCAGTGTGCAATTTTTTTTCCAGTGCAATTAGTTTAGTACCAAATATCATAGGGCCATCCCTCCTCATACCCATTCTCTGAGTCATCCTGTTGAGGGTCTTTGCCAGGGCTTCATCTGGAAAATACCCAGACACTATCTCTGCCAAATAGGCTGAGTGGGAACCAGTGCAGCAGGAAGATGACAGTGGCATCGTTTTCTCCGTTGGTATCATTGATTAGCTTCGATTGTCTTCAAGGCAGCTTGTGAAGGACTAAAGCAACATGTAACAGCCACCTGCACATTTCAATTGGTATTATTTCTTTTTACTCTCTATCTCTTTGTATATATTAGAATTGATAAAGTAGATGTGCAATAATCTTTAAAAAATCAAGCCAAAGCTATGTCAGTCTCTCCTTTCCCCTTAAGATATTGCTTCTATACTATACCAAAAACACCATCATTGAAAAATTCTTTGAGGCTGGAAAAGCACAATTTCCTTTATTACCACTAGCAGGAAATATCTTTTATTAGTCAGTCCCTTTCTATATATTACTACTTTACCAAATTTCTTAAATATATAACTTAATGTTGGTATCACAAAAAACTTGCAAGTTTGTTTCACAATTAAGTAAAATGCCATGATCATTCAGAAAATTAGCAGTAGAATGAATATTGTGACATAAATAAATATTTTTCCAGGATCTGTATTCTTTCCTTTTTTCTCCACCACCAGAAACATTTATTGAACACCTTCAATCTCCAAGGTGCTGAAGGAATAGAATGGTATGGTGATCCCTGCCCTCTACAACCTTGCTACTTGCTATTTAAAGTGTGGTCTGAGGTCCAGCAACAAGGACATTACCTGGGGGCTTGTTAGCTATAAAGAACCTAGAAATCACCCCAAACATGCTGAATCAGAATCTGCATTTAAAGAAGATATCCAGGTGTTCCAACTGTACATAAACATTATGTTTGAGATGCACTGACAAAGAATTTTCAATCTAGTAGTGAAAATAGCACACAGACATTTAAAAAGAAAACTGACCACACTGAATAGCCAGAGATGAGTAGACAGTGAGTGCTGCAAGATGCTGCCCCATGAGGCTACTACACAGGAGTTAGAAAGTGTGTAACACAGATTCGGGAAGACTGCAGGAGACAGAGCTCAGCTGAGTCATACAAATTCTTTGGTAACATTGAAAGATTGTTCTGAATGGAAATACTGTGACAATAAAAGCATTGAAAAGGAGACATTTATAAAATGCACGAGAAGCAGGGCTGACTCTGTCCAAATGACCACCATTCCTTAGACTCTCTAAGAAAGGGCAGAGGCTGTGGTTTCATCTCTGTTCCCTTATCATCTCACCTAGAATCTATCACTTGGTTGGTATTCAATAAGTATTTGTTTAATGAGATGTACTTCTTAAAAGTTATACTTCCTTAATGAATTATTTTGTATGTATTTAACCTTCCTAATAGGTGCTGATATTTTCTAGACAAGTATGTTTGGGATGGTGTTACCTTGAGGAGATGTTCAGCTATTGCCATCCAAAATCTTGATGTGTGTACATAACAGTGATGGACTTTAAAACAATGTATATACAGAACTGATTTCTACACAGAGATCAGAGAATTACATAAACATCTTATTTGATGAATGCATATATTATGGCCTGTACTTTAGAAAATTTCCTTAGAATAGTCATAAAATGGAATTACTTGATGAATAATATATAAACATTTTTAAGCTTTGAACTACACTGCCAAATTGATTTGCAAAATTATATTTCCTTCAGCAATACCCTGATCTATGTAAACTGTTTAAGAAGAAGAAGGTAGAGAGGAGTGGATTAACTTATGAAGAATAAATTTTTTTGTACTGAGTTATTAACATCCTCTAGGAAATGTAATAGTCACTTTACATCTTCTATCTCGAAGCCTCACCACAGCCTTTAAAAGATATGTCATTATACCATTGTACAGAAAAGGAAACTAAGACTGAGAAGAGTTTAATAGCTATTCCCAAAGTCACATAACTTTTAATTGTTGAAGTCAGAATTTGAAATGAGAGCACTAAATCTATAATATCTGTAATCTGTACCAAGATTCCTGTTTTGGCTATCTAATGCTGCATAACAACCAACTCCAAAATCCAGTGGCTTAAAACAGCCACTATTTGATTACACGTGGATCAGGAGTTTGGGCAGGGCAATATTTTTTTCTCCACGAGGCATTAGGTGGAGCAATTTATGTGGAGGTGAAGTATCATCTACTTCCTCATTAACTTACTCACATAATTGCAAGATAGTGATGGTTGCTGGCTGGAAGCTTAGCTAGAGCCATCACTTGAGGACCTTCATTCTTTTCTACATGGGCATCCACACAAGATATTTTAGTTTTTTCACAGTATGGCAACTGGGTTCCAAGAGTAAGTATTCTGATAAACAAAGAAGAAGTTTATGATTTCTTATGACCTAGGTCCTAGAACTGGCATAGAATCATTTCTATTGTATTTAATCGTTCACTTTAATTTAAATTTTTAAAAAATTAAACAAGTCACTGACCCCACCTATATTTAAAGGAAAGTTATATAGACATATATATATCTTTGTAGATATATAGACTCCTACACAAATGTAAAAAATTAGCAGACATCTTCATCATGTTTCCTAAAATAGAATGCCCAAAATGCCATGTATATAAGTTATATGTCATATATAGTTATTCCAGAATAGTTCACAGAAGCTGATAACTTAATAAAGAACTTTTTCCCCTTATAGGACTTTATATTTTGTCCTATCTTCTGTAACCATGTGCATAAATCATTGTGAGAAAAATAAAGACTTTTTCTTAAGATTTTCCTATAAAGTTTCTGCTTATTTCAAAAACAAGAAGTGGCCAGAAAGAATGCTGAATTACAGAGAGTGTGCTTATGTACTTATAGCTTCCTATCCTTTGCTATACAACCTGGCTTACTAAGTCACTAGCAGGGAGCTACAATTTGCGGGGTGGCAACTCTCTGGATTCGAAATGTAGTTTCCAGGACTATAACAGTAAAATACATTATTTTGCTTCTCCTTCAGTAAAACACTGCAGAGTAGTTTGCTTTAGAAGATAACTAGGGAAGAGAGCCTCCGTTTTCCCAATTACAAAATAAAACTGGCTTGGGCTCATCCCTGTTTAATCTAGTTAGAATTCAAATGAGGTTTCTATTTTGAAATCCATGCAGATCTCATTCTAAGCCAACATAGGTGTATCTTGATCACTGGCAACTATAAGCATTGCTGATACATTTCCACTCCATTAAAAATTTCCCATACTCCCATGCCAGTGTTGAGACCACAAATTCATGGTTAGCTGCATACACTAATTTCAGGAGTTAAGCAAAGTACCACATAATCATTTACCCAGTTTAAGCAAATACCAAAATACAACATAATTCTTATATATCTACCTAATTTAATGCCTACTCTCCTAATCAAATACATCTCCCTTAGAGACTCTCCTGGAAATATAGGTTCTTCCTTCTGCCCCCTACCCAATGAAGTCTGAGTCCCAACAGGAAGGCCAACTCAGAACAGCAACAGAGTTCATTAACAGCAGCCTTCATTAACAGTGCAATAGAAATTTTCTTTATGAACCCATCTCCACATGAATGTCAAACACATTTGGAATGAATGTATGAGGGGTATCCCTAATCCAGCATGTCACACTCTAAGTCCAAATCTGTAATTTAAAGGTTGTCTGATATTCCCATCATTCTCAGAGAAAATGCAACATTCTGGATAATATATGCCCATATGAAAATATATTCATAAAAGGAATAAATGCCCGCTATAAATGCTAAATCATGTAAAAAAAGATGTGATGAAGTGAACTCCATCTTTCTTGTTGTCAGGAGGTTGCCAGAGCTGCAAAGGTGAATGTGAATTGCTGGTACTGTTACTAGGAACACCTTGGTGAGTCGATAAGCCAGAGATCAGCCCCAGTTGCTCAGGTTTTGAAAGATTCTATTTATTCCAGATTCTAAACAACTCTCACCTTGCCAACACCCACTCCACTCCGGGACACTAAATAAGATGAAAAACATTCTATATTTATTCTACTCTCTGCACAGTATGCTAAAACTTGGGCACAGACTAACCAAGTTCTTTCTCCATCATGAAGTTATGAAAGTGTATGCTACCAAATATCTTTACAACTACAATAAATGTGACATAGGGTGTCCTAATGATGCTGTTTTGAGCTACTTCATATTTTCTAAAAGATGGCTTCTGTGGAGAGTACTAACCATTTTATAGTGCAATTCAGAGTGGAATAAAGAACTAATTCAGGCTTTGTTTAATTTAGCTACAAAATTAAAGCACTGAAACTCATCATTTAAAAATTTTATGTAATATTATGTCTGAATATACACAGGGAGAGGTACTTTATACTGAATGTTTAGGAATAAAATATATAGTACTTTATAATATATAAGAATAATTATTTTATGATGGAAATGTTAATTCATAAAAAATAAAAGCAAAAATACCTATGTGTTTATAGTTGGATATACCTGATTAAAAAATAGGGTGACATAATGAAATGAATACAAATCCACACACCCTTTGATCTAGTAATTCTAATTTTTAGAATACATCTTTTTCTAAGCCAAAGTTCTCTAGAAAACAAAGCGTTAGGCAAAATATACATATAATGTTTTATTGGGAATATAATCCCAAGAAAGCTAGACTAGGTAAAAAAGGAAAAGAGATGAGGAGCAAGTGAAAGTAAATACAAAGTTGTGAATTATAAATTTGGCCACAGCACAGCCTTAGCAGAAAGCACACCTGGTTGCTCAATTCACAGCACACATCCTGAGAGGGCATATGAAAATACTACAGCTGTCAACAGCTCAGGTGGAGGAAGGAGAATAATTTATTCACCAGCTTCATAATGTCCCCGTTGAGCAAGCCCCGACTCTGGGGTCTATAAGAATATAGTTAGCACCAGGCTAACTGGAAGTTCACCCAGCAGCATCCAGCAGAAAAAAATGGTCCAGCAAATCTGATGAGGAACATAAAATTGATCTAGCACAGCTATAAGGAAATACTTGCACATGTGCTTAATAAACATTATTGTAGCATTATGTTTATAAAAAAAATTAAAAAGAGGCTGAATATTTATTAGAGAAGTGGTTAAACATATTATGGTACACTTGTATCACGGACGGAATAAAAAGAATAAAGTACATCTATATCTACTTACCACAAAATATATCTTTTTATACTTTTAAATGACAAATCACAGAATTATACATATATCACAATCCACTTTAATACAATAAGAAAAACTATACAAGTTCATATTCATATATATATTAAAATCGTTAATGAGATACATATTAAAATGCTAGTGGCTACAACTGAAGGAGTGGGAGTATAAAGGACCCTCTGAAAGAGAATTTCATAATTATTTTAATATTCTTATATAGTTCTAATTTTTAAAATGAATAAATAAGTTAAAGGAAGAAGGAAGAAAAAAAGATGAAGTGTGGAGAATATAGAATTGGAATTCAGATTTTGCTATGTCTGAATTCTGGTGGGGTGACCAACTCTATCAGCCAAGCTATATATTACCTCTTGAGGCCTGCCTTCTGAGTTCTGATCCTAATACTATTGAAGTAATTTTTAAAAGCTTTTGTTTTTTAAAAAGTTTGGATGATGTGTTTTAATTTTATAATGCTATGCATGTTAGAGGGAAATACACTATTAAGATGAAACAGTTTGAATGACTTTTGTTGAAGATTACAGACCAAAAACAAAAAAAAACAAAAAAAACGCTGCCAAGAAAAATTCATAAAAAGAAGGTCTCAGAGAGCGTATGAGTGAAAAAATGCCAGATGAGTCAAACCAGCTCAGCTGAATGTGGTCTCAGGCAGTGAGAATTAGGAAAGGCAAGTAAGAAAACGAGCTAATTATTGCTGACCGGGTTGAATAGTTTGTTGAAACAGTCTAAGTAAAAAAGAAAAAAAAAAATGCCTTACAAATGCATCCTAAGTGGCATCATTAAAAAAACCTATAACCAACCTCAGGTTAATAGGCAGTAGAAGGAAATAAGAGCTCCCTGGTATCATGAGGGACTGGTCTCATTTTTTTTTAATGCCTTTTAGCTAGATAAATAAAGGAAATAAATCTCTCCAACTGGCAAAGATCTTATTCTGAAGTAGCTCAGACTGAATATGATAATTTAAGTCAATAGAGCTGATAGTGCCAACATATTCCAAGATATTCTCACATGTCTTCAAGTCATTCATTTTTTTCAAAGGTCATTGAATTTTAAAGAAGAAATAGACTTTAAAGACTATCTTACAAACTTCTTATTTTAAAAGTGTAAGACAAAACAGGCACAGATTGTGGTGTCACTCAACTGGGGAGGGAGTGTTGAAAGAGCTGGATGGAGTTCTAGCTTGACCCTGATGACCTACATTCCATAGATAAGTAGGCACATCCTTTCATTTTATCTATGGATTAAGTGGGGCCTACAAACACTGAATGATTTGTCTAAGCTCTCATAGCAAGGGTTTGCATGAAGAGGTTTGAGAAATTGTATATTTTTCAGAAGTGAGTATAGTTTATTTATTTTTAAAGTGTTATATGTCTTTGTTTTTAAACTAAAATGTAGAAAAGATGTTACGAACGAATCACCTAGAAATCATATAATAGAAATTTGCATGAAAATGCATTTCTAAATAACTTCTTTCTCTCTGTCTCCAATACTCCTCTCACCCATTAGAGGAGACATGTGTCAAACAAAACTTTTGTTTATATATATATATGTATGTATATGTATATATGTGTGTATATATATATACACACATATATATACATATACATACATATATATGTATATATGTATATACACACACATATATATACACATATATATACACACATATATATGTGTGTGTATATACACACATATATATATACATATATATACACATATATATACATATACATATATATATATATTTTTTTTTTTTGCCACACATACTACTGCTACTGAGAGTTTAAAAATTGTCAAGATATATGAAGAAAAATGCTATAAATGGAGGCTTCTGGAGGGAAAGTTTCAAAGCTCGAACTCTTTTCATTAAGATTGAAAGATATAGTTGATCCAGTAAGACCAACAAGACCACTGTAAAGAAATTCCCAAGGGGAAGAGGGAAAAACAAGACCACCATGGTCATTGCCAGGCACTAGAGAAAGATGGCCTGTGATTGGTGGACCTTGAAACTCACCAAATCTATCTTGCTCCTGAGTGGCTGTGGGACCCTGATTGAGGGGATGTCCACAGCTGAGTCAGTGGGAATATTCCTCCCTCCCTCATAAGAGGACCATTTATGCTTTCTTGGAATCTGCACTAGGGCCAGGAAAAGTGATCAGAACTAGAGCTTCAGACTTGGTCACCTCACTCAGACTTGATGGGAATGTGACATGCTCTAACTATGAATTTGATAATGTCAGCTATCCAGGAGGGAAAAAAAAGGCCATAACCACTAAGTTGTTGGCTTCGTAATTGATGATCCTGTCCAAAAGAATCAATTTGTAGTGGTATTTGTAGTAGTCTCCAGCTTCAAGGGAACACTGAAGATCTGGCTAAGATCTTTGAGATCTGGCTCCAATTGTTAGCCAATGTGCAATAGTCTGAACTGACCCTATGGGTATTGACAAGAACCTTAGTAATTTGCTGAAACATTATTAAATATCATGAGAGAGGGATCTCTAGAAAGAGGAAATGACTTGTGACTAGAGGCAAACTGGAGACTCGTGCTTTTTAATTTGAGGATTTAAAAGGAGACAGGACATCTTATTTTAAATTACAAGCTCATAAAATTGGTTATATTGATCATATATATGTAGATGTGCTTACTCTTAAATAAAAAATCATATCATGGTACACACACCATTGAGCAGTCGGCTTTTTCATTCCATTTTATATATTTTAGGTGTCTTTCTATGCCAATTAATGTAGACTGGCATCCTTATTAATGGCTGCATAGTATTCTAAAATAAGTACGTGAGCCATAATTTATTTAACTGTTTCCTTTTTAATGAACACCAAATTTAAATCCTCTCATTTTCTTTGGCAGCATTAAAAGCAATGTCCATTCATTAATGATCATTCCAGAATTGTCATTATTAAACATTTATCTTCTGATCTTTATCTCCTTTTTTCTTTAAGACAATTTCCTAGAAGTGGAAATTTTTCATCAGAAAAGATTCAAATTTTCTTTTTGGTGGCTTTTTCCAAACAGCCCTTGAGAAACAATGTATTAATTTGTACTTTACTAATAGTGCATAAAAGTGTCAATTTCTCTATATTTTATTTACATAATATGTTACCAATCTCTTTATATGAAAATTGAATAAAGGGGGGAAGCTGCTGTTGTTTGTATAGAATATATAAAATATTGAACATATTTTTCGTATCTATTGGCCAATTTTATTTATTCTGTTGGGAATTGCCTATTTATGTTCTTGGCCCACTTTTTTCTAGAGGAAGAGTAATCTTATTCTTAATACTTTATAGGAGGTTTTTAAAAATATTTTGGAGAATAGACCCTGATCTACATTGCTAATACTTTCCCCACTTTTCTTTAAAAAACTTTGTTTCGTGACATTGTTTCGTGACAATGATAATCATGTGAAAGGTTATCATTTTAAGTAGTCAAATCTATCATCCTTTTCTCTTTTTGTTTCTAGCTGAGATGTTATATTTTAAATGCCCTTCTTCCACCTCAAAATAACCATAACATCCATATTTTCATCTCATTGTCTAATTTTTACACTTAAGGTATTGACTGATCTAGAATTATTTTAAGGCCTTACCTTTTCCCAATATCTATCCACTTATTACAACATTAACTTTTTAATAATTAGTTATTAAATGAATAATTCATTTGTTTCTCCACTCACTTAGAATGCTGAATTCTCATATGGTCTTGGAACATTTTCTAGAATCTGCATTTTATTTCACTTATTCATCAGTTCATTACTCCCCCAGTGCCATGTAGTTTTATTATAGATAGTTTAAATATGTTTTAATATCAATGAATTATTTGAAAATATTAAGGAATTTTAACAAGTCCTGTGAGATTCAGAGGTATGAAATGAACCCAGGAAAGTAGAAGACTGGTGACATGAATTGTTAGAGAACACCCAAGTGAAACCATAGGTCCAGATGATCATGTAAACAAAGCCATCCAGAGGTAGAAAATTTCAAACTCAGAGAATTTGGGGAGAAATCTTAAAGAATATGTTTGGATGTCAATAAATGAAGTTGTTATAAACTAACCCATGTGGAGAACTAGCAGGCAATTCTCATCAAAACCCTTCCATAATTTAACACTCTCTTTATATTTTGCCTAGGTGTAAATAATATTTTAAGAGCATCACCTTATTCTCAAATGCTTCATCAACATAGACCTTTCTTAAAACTTCTTAGATAAAATCACCTTTTCTTTACCCTGGAATCTGTGTTTCTGCCTTATATTATGAAGTTCCTAAAATTTCTAAGAAAACAAATACTCAGTTTTTAGGACACTTCAACCCACTTGCTCAGTATTAAATTAAAAGCATTGGTTATAAAAGCTACCCTGCCCCAAGTATGAAAACATACATGAGAGAGATTTCTGAAAATAAATGGGGGTAATTTGAGCCTTGAACAAATAGTAAGAAAGAGGTCCTAGAAAGATGGTCTTGACTTTGAAAAATGAAAGAAAGAATAGACATCTCGATCCCTAAGATCCTAGATTGTAAATATGGACAAGAAAAAAAATAAGCTAGGAGAAGTGTATCTCTACCTAGGGTATTGCTGCACATAGGGTGAGGTTGTATTCTGGGTGATTCTGGGACTGAAACTTGGCCACAACTTTGATCCTATCAATCAGACAATTAATGTGGGATAATAAATCCTGAATCCAGTGGGTGATCACATGGTCTAATGTGATGCTTTGAAATCAAAATACATCAAGGGTACCCTCTTCACAGGATAACTGATACCACAGGAAATTCAGAATGCATTTAAAGGAATCATTAGTTCATCATATAACTAAAAATAAACAAATGTGTTCTTAATCCTAAATATCACAAAAGTTATTACATCATCCTATTTTAATTTTGTAGTTAGCTCTAAATTTATCCACTCTAAATTGAATAAAAAATGTTTCCCAGTTAAACATTCAGATCAACATATTAGGAAACAAGAGTATATTTTAGTGATATGAGTTAGGAATGGGTTGCACTGTACTCAGGTAGAGAAATAAAATCCCCAAGTTTCTAGCAGAAATTTTAGGGCCATTTATTTATTTATTTGTTTGATAAATATGCATTGAGAATCAACAGTGCCAGGTGTTGTTCTAGGAACTGGGGATAGAATAGTAAATAAGACAGGTAAGGTACTTGCTTTTGCAGGGGTTACCAATACTATAGTAGATGTATAACAATAAATCAAAATATAAAATAATATATATTGAAAAGTTTTATAAAGAAATGTGCTAATATAGTGAGTGTCAGGGAATACCTCTAAGAGGAGATGGAACTTGAGCTGAGAACTCAGAGAATTTAGGAAGCACAACCTCCCAAGATCTAGAATAGTAGTGTTTTAGGTAGAAGGAACAAAGTGGCCAGAATGGTTGGAGAGAACGAGGTAGAGAGTGGTAGGGGATGAGGTGGTAGATGCAGCAAGAGCCAGATCAGGCAGGACCTTGTAGAATGATTAGGGGTTGGATTTAATTTGGGGAGTTATGGGAAGCCACTGAAGAGTCTGAGCAGGGGCATTAAAGGACTGGATTTACATCTTTAATTGATCACTTTGATTATTGACCTGAAAAATGATTCCACAAAGGCAATAACTGAGATAATTTCTTTCAATGATTTAGAAGAAAGATAATGGCAGGTAGGGTTAGATTCATAGAAGTCAAGTTACATAAAAGTGGACAGACATTAGGAAGCAAACTTAAAAGACATGCTTATACGTTAGATTTCTAGGTTGTCAAGGTCTAGAATGATCTTAGGTGATTCTTTAATCTACCTGGGCAGCATGGAATCATTTGTTTTTAATCTTTAAAATAAACATTGAATAACAATTTTATTTTATATTATTTTGCAAAATTTAACAAATTGTTTGACAGGAATGTTTTACTCAGTTTTTCAGTATACAACAGTTCTTTAAGTAAATGTATTTTTTTCTAAATGCTCAAACAAGCTTTTCAGAAAATGAATTCCAAAGATAATTCTCATTCCATATTGGCTATATACATAAATTCTCAATTTAAAAAAAAAAGAGATAAAATATCAGGAGCATTATTTTGAAGTGATATTTTGCTTTATATAGATGCAATTTAAATAAATAAAACATCTATTGTTATTAATGGTATAATAAACATAAAAGCCCTGTAAAATCTATGTCTCTGTGAAGATGTCTCAAAAATGCTATGTGCACAGGGCAAGTCAATTGAATAAGAAAGTAGATCTATTAAAAAATAATAAGTATTTTTTATTTTTTTAATTTTTAGTTCCATTATAAATCTATTCACACACATACATGATATAATCAATTCTATAAACTATAGCTATAAACTAATGGGCTCCATCACATATAATGGAGTATGCCAGCCATTTACAGATTCAGATGTGATATTATTATTATTGACTTTAGTGAAAGTGATGACATACTTAAAGGGAAAATATACTATTTCCCAATCTCCAAAGACATCAAACTCTGAAAGTAGCAGTGTGTAATTTATCTCTGGGCCCCGTATTTCACATCAATGGGGAAAATCCGTTATTTTCTTTTCACTGAAGCTGCTGCACTAGCCAATAAAGAAGGATCATTTTATTGACAACACACATTCTCCAGGCAGCTGTTGCTTATTTGTGCTTAAATAAGCCAGGAGACATAGAAAAGCACAAAACCGGATCACTGAGAGCCAAGTCAAAGCATAAACTTGATCATACTTAAACCCCATGACACCAAAAATGCAATATTTTCTGAATATGGAAGTTCTTGACTAGCTTCATGTTTTTAAAAAAATTACCCTAATAAATTTATGCCATCATAAAATCATCTGAGCTCAGCTAAAATGATTCCCTGAATATAGTTAGAGGACATTGTTTTAAAGTTATGCTGGAGGCAAAATGACAGTGGCAAAGGCCATGCATTCAAGAAATTATGCTCTGATCTCTTCACACCCATGCTAGGTCTAGTATCTATTTTTTTTAATGATCACATTCAGATACTAAATCCATTTTCAATTATTTCATTAAGAAAAGAACAAAATCCCAATTCTGTATATTTTTCCTTTGAGTGTTTTACTCTCCCCCCAAAGGCAATAATATTGTAAAATATTTATTCCATTAGTTTTAGGTAATTGAAATGCCAAGAGCTAAACACTTAATCTCTGCCGGCAGAGAGAGCTGCCTGCTGTCACTTTTTATTAAGTCTTTTTCTGCTGCTTTTTGCATAGTCAATAATAGTGTCTAAACCCAAGAAAAGATATGGAGTAACATTTAAACAGTAGTCTGTGATAAGGTAATGTTTACATTCAGGATAATATGAAAATGTCCACTCTAGAGTAGCAAAGATTTTTCTCTGGGTTAACTAATTAGAATGTTTATTAGCTGCATTCATTATTTTGACAGGCTCAGGGATTTCTAAACATTATTAATTCTTAAGCACCTTATTCCCTAAAGAGCTTGCGTCTGCTAAAATCTGGACAGGTGGATTTTAACAGCACTTGATATTTATCTTCCCATGACTACAATAGCACAAAGACGGAATAAGAGCATTCATTCTCAGTACTTTCAGAGCACGGAGAGGGCCTTCAGTAACTTTCCTCGTCATTTTTATGGCACCCTTCAAACTCTGCCTAGATAGTGTACAGCCTTTCCAGCTGGATTGCGATCAGTGACTTATCATCACAGTAAATGGACACAAAACAAATCTGCCGTTAGTGACACCAACTGAAAAGGGAAATGTGTATTTCTGCCACATGGGGTGGTGTACCCACAAGCAGGGCTATAGCCTCTTTATTACCTGAAATACCACATGAGGAGAGGTGAACCCCTAGGAAATCCAGATTCTTACTCATAAAACAGGAAGACTTCATATCTTTAATTTGAACTATGTTTAGCTTGCGTTTTCTGCCATATATGAGTGTTTATTATTCAACATCATAACTTCAGCCTGAAATGTATAGCCATAATAATTTTTAAAGCTTCTTGCCAATACACCACAGTAGAGGGAAAACTGCATATACTTAAGTCAAAATTACCTATCTTCTCTAGGTATCAGCTGTGTGAACTGAGATTTCTAGACCTCTCTGGGCTTCAGTTTTCTCACCTATAAAATAAGGGTGGTATCTCTCTCACAGAGTTATTGATTGTGAGAGATGGAAAACAGTGTAGACAAGTAGTTCAACCATGAACTCAGGAGTCAAACCCTGACTTTGATTTTTGGCTTTACTACTTACTAAATTTATGCTCTTAGACAAGGTATATGACTGTTTTCTTATGGGTACCTTACAAATAATCATAGCACCCATTACATGGCATGAGAGACTTACTAATGCAACAACTTTCTTTTTAAGGACTCCCATCATCTAGGAACTAGGGACAGAATAGGAAATTAAAAAGAACAATCTCTTCTCTTGTGGGGCTTATATTCTGGTAAGGGAAAACTGAAAACAAACAAAATGAATGAATAAAAATATAGTATTACTTGAGAAAGCAGTAAATTCTGTGGAGAAAAATAAAACAGAAAAGGAATAATTAAATGTAAAGTTTGTCTCAGTGTTTGATACTTGGTAAGCACCAAATATAGGCTGTCATTTCTCAATCTATAGTAAATACTTCCCAAAATGTTACCACATCCTTATTTTGTTTCCTATTCTGAGTTCCCCCAAATTTTTCATGTTTGAGGAAGGAGTCATCGAAGGCAAAACCTACATCAACAGGGAATGAGCCATTCCAGGAATTTTTGGCAGGCAGCTATACCCATGGGCCACTTAAAAATGAAAGAACAAGAAACAGTCTTTCATTTCAATTCATGAGGAGGCTTAAAATGCAAATGTCTCATCGAGGTACTATACTTAGTGAGATTGAGTTGCTGTAGAAGAATAAACTGAAAACAAGTCAACACACTTCAGGCTCATTAGTTGTTCCCTATTTTGAGCATAGAAAGAGAAGAGAAACTATGACAGTTACTCATCCAAGCCTAAAGACTGTCTTTTTGGAAACTGATGAGCTGTGAACTTTACAGTGTCTATGTGAGGAATATTACATATCCACTAGGGAATTTGTTGAGGAGAACAGGGTCATGCTGAAAGAAGATAGAAGAGTTTGTGGAGAGCTTTAATGAAAGAGGTATCAAAAGAGAATTGAAAAAACTGCTTTCATTAAAAAAAAAAATTCTGGTAAACCTATTGGAGAAAGGCTTCTTCAGGGCCAAGAAATAAAGCTCAGTCTGAGCAAACATTGTTCTTATCTTTTGGAGAACCAAACACAGTGAGAATTGGCTGTGGGACAATCACGGGGGCGCATCCTTGGCACAGGTGTTGGCATCTTCACAGATGAATTTGGCCACAGCTCCATGATAAAGCACCAGTGCAGCCAAGGCAGAAATGCATCGCATCTATCAGAAACCAGAAATAACGAGGACATTCACAGGGAAGAGTTGTGTTGTGAGAAAAGAAACTGATTCGAGGTATGATTATAAACTTACCATGATTACTTTTGTGTATTTTTCAAAAAATCAGTCTTAGTATTTTATAGCCCAGGCTTATTTTTTAAAAAATTATAAAGGTCTTTCTGTGTGGCAACGATTTATAAAGATGTCAGTTGAATTCAGAGAAAATAAAATTCTCTACAGTTATTGTCTACAAATTGTGACAAATTTCATTTGTTGCTTAAAGGGCAATCCCCCACACCACCCAGACATACACACACAGAGACTGCCTGCTCAATGCTAATGGCTTAAATCAGCACTAGTGAGGAGAATGCAGCTTCCTCATTACTTCCACAGCCACATTATCACACTTTCCTGTTCTTTCTTCATCCCCTCACTCATTCTCCACTCTTCCAGGTGACTAATGATTAGTGAGTTGGGAGAAATAGCAAAAGAGCACGCACAGCTAAGGCCCCATCTCCCAGCCTCTTTGGAACAAGATGCATTCCTCTCTGTTCTAGTTGTGAAGAAGGCTTGCTAGTCTAGTGCCTGGGTGAGAATCTGACTAAATTTGGTTTTAGGAGTCCATTTGACTTACATAGCAGCTCTTTCTTCCCTCTTTTTCTTTCTTGGGAAGCTGCCTACCATAGAGAGCATGTACTCACAATGGCTCTTCTCCAGGCAAAAAAAAAAAAAAAAAATCACAAGACCAGGCCTTGTCTGGTATTGTCAGAGTTGATGAATTCAAACTCCAGCTTTTGGAAGGTTGAGCAGGGAGTTTGAAAAATGAACAAAAAAGAGAAAGACAAGTAAATTCGGAAATTGCATGAAAAACAAAGGACCTGGAAGAGTCTATTTTAAAAGAGATTATCAAATTTAGAGAATTGATACTACTTGATTTCAGTATTTACTATAAAGCAACAGTAGTCACAAGAGTATGCTGTTGGCATAAGGACAGATGTATAGATCAATGAAACAGAACAGTGTGCTCAGAAGTAGACCCACACATATATAGGTCATAGATTTTCACAAAAGTGCAAAGAAAATCAATGGAGAGAAATAGCCTTTTAAACAAATGGCGCTGAAATAGCTGATCCATGGATCTCCCAAAAGCCAAGGAGAAAGAGAAGTGGAAGGTAGGGTGAGGGAAGAAATGAAAAGAAAAATCTAGGAAAAAAACAGAAGTATTTGTCACCTGGGGTAAGGCCAAAAAACATGAACTACATACATACACATACATTCATCAAAATTAAATACCTGCTGTTCAAACTTCCACGAGAAAGAAAAATAAATAAATAAGCTGTAGACTGGGAGAAAATATTTGCAAAATGGTTATCTAAAAAAGAACTTGCATCCCAAATATATAAATAATTCTTATAATTTAATAAGATAACAAACAATTCAATAAAAAATAAGCTAATGGTTTGAACAAATAGTTCACCAAAAAAGAGAAATTAGGGCCACATAACCACATGAAAAGATGCTTAATATTTTAAACATGAGAGAAATGCAAATTAAAATCATAATGAGATACAATGACATATCTATTAAAATGACACATCAATTTCTAGTTCAAAGCATCTTGATGATGGAAATGCAGAATGACACAGCATCTTTGGAAAACAGTTAAGCAGTTCTTTATGAAGTTAAATATACATTTTCCACAAGATTCAGTTGTCCCACTCCAAAGTAAATGAATTACCCAAGATAAATGAAAACATGTGCACACAAAGATCTACATGTAAATTTTCAAAGCACCTTTACTCACAATTGCCCAAAACTGAAAGTCAAATGCACATCAATAGGTGAGGGGATAAGCAAGTAATAACACATCTGATAACAGCAATAAAAAGGCACAAATAACTGATAACATAAAAATGTGAATAAATCTCAAAAATATTATACTAAGTGAAAGAAGTTATATACAGAAAGCTATGTACTATACATTCCCATTTATATGACACTATAAAAGACAAAATTATAGGAATAGAAATGAGGTCAATGATTGCTAAGAATTGGGGAGTTGGGAAAAGAATGTATTACAAAGGAGCATGAGTGAATCTTCTGAGTTCTATGTTATAAATGTGGTGGTGACTATACAACTTTATATATTTGTCAAAACTCATAAGTGTGCACTCAAAAAGATAAATTTTACTGGATGGAAATTATACATTAATAAACCTTTCTTCTAAAATAAATAGAAATGAAATTTAGGGGAGAAAATAACTAAAGAGTAATTGTGGATTCTAGTGTGTCAGGATGCAGGTTTTTTAAGCTTTGCTGGTACTTTACTAGGCTATACAGGGTTTTAATCTCATTCATTTGTAGAGCTCATTTTGCATTATGAGGTTGGATTTTATAGTTAGGCAATTTCAGTTGTGGCTAGAGACTCTTATATTGGCTTGAAGAACCAATGGTTTTCAATTCTTCCAAGATTCATATTTAGGGACCTCATATTTGTTACCTAAAATGACCATGAAAACTAAAGAGGGGGGAAGGGGTGAAGGGATAGTGGTGATCTCCAGAAAGCTGGTTGTTAAACATTTACCAGCATACCACTGAGTATTTGGTTTTTTAATGCTGTCATCTCTATCAGGGTCAGGAGCCAAAGGCCTTGGTATTTCCACTTTTCTAGGTGTCTAAGTTAAATTGGATTGGTCCACAGGTGAGCACTATTTGAGGAAGAATTTAACTGAAAAAAGGAGGCTTTAAACTAGAGGGCCTTGCGAAGAGCTTATTAAAAACGCCGGGGAAGGGTGGCCTCAGGAAAGCAACAGTGTGGGACAACAGGTGTATCAAAAACACTAGCCGCAGATAAAGACAGAGAAGTGCTATCCACGCACTGGTCCAAAAGCTGGTTTCCACAGATGCTGGTCATGTGAGCTTAGCAAGAAAAGCCTTGTGTGTTTGGCCTTTAGCAGTTTCAGTCATCTCAGGGTGCAGCTGCTATAGCTTTTCCTGAGTTATACTGGCTTAACTTTTCTTACATAGTCACAAACAAGATAAAAATTTAATTATAAGGAAAAATCAGTTCCAATACAGACATTATGATCCAAATAATATTTGCTTTTAAAATGACACAGAGTGTCATTTTTAAAGTTCTAAGTTTATATTGTTAGTACTAGGCAGGATAAAAAGGAAAAGAATATTTAAAAGTAAAAAAAAAAAAATCCCCAAAATAAAACATTTCAATATAAATCTGACAAATTATGTACAGGATCTATATGAAAATAACTACAAACCACAAATGAATAAAGTCAGAGAAGAATCATATAAATGGGAGATATTTCATGTTCATAGATAGGAAGAATCAATGTTGTCAAGATGACAATTCTTCTCAACATGATCTATAGATTCAACACAATTCTAATCAAAATTCCAGCAAGTTATTTTATAGATGTTGACACACAGATTCTAAAGTTTATATAAAGACTCAAAAGACCCAGAATAGTCAACGTAATATTGAAGAAGAACTAAGTTGGAGAACTGACAGTACCCAACCTCAAGATTTACTATAAAGCTATGGTAATCAAGTCAGTGTAGTTTTGCCAAAGACTAGACAAATAGATGAATGGAACAAAATAAAGAGCTGAGAAATAGACCCTTGCCCCCAGATACAGTCAACTTATCATTGACAAAGGAGCAAAGGCAATAAAATAGAGCAGAGATAGTCTCTTCAACAATGGTGCTGGGAAAACTGGACATCCACATGCAAAAAGATGAATATAGTCATAGATCTTACAACCTTCATAAAATTAGCTAAGAATGGGTGACAGACCTAAATGTAAAAATATAAAGCTATAAAACTCCTAAAAGATAACATAGGAGAAAACCTGGATGACCTTGGCTATGGTGACACCTTTTTAGATACCACATTAAAGACATGACCCATGAAAGCAATAATTGATAAGCTGGACTTCATTAAAATTTAAAATTTCTGCTCTATAAATGGCAATATCAAGAGAATAAGACACATTTGATAAAGAACTTTTATTCAAAATATACAAAGAATTCTTAAAACTCAACCATAATAAAACCTAGACCAAAATGACTTACTATTGACTTGTACACTTGAAACTTATTGGATTTTGTTAATCAATGTCAACCCTGCCAAAAAAATAATTAATTAATTAAAAAAAAAAACTTATGCGGCACCTCACTATAGAATATAGACAGGTGTCAAATGAGCATGTAAAAAAATGTTTCACATTATGTGTTATCAGTGAAATGCAAATTAAAACAACAAGGAGATATCACTTCACATATTAGAATGGCCAAAATCTGACACACTAACAACACAAAATATTGGTGAGGATTTGGAGCAATAGGAATTCTCATCTATTGCTGGTGGGACTGCAAAAATGGCACAGCCTCTTTGGAAAACAGTTTGTCAGTTTTTTACAAAACTAAATATGTTTTTACTGTATAATTCAGTAATCACATTTCTTGGTATTTACCAAAAAAATAATAATTGAAAACTTGTGTACAAACACCTGAACACAGATGTTTATAGTAGCTTTCTTAATAACTGCCAAAACCTGGAAGTGACCAAGATGTCTTTCAGTAGCAGAATGGATAAATTGTGGTACATACAATGAAATATTATTCAAGCCATTAGTCCTTAAAATAAAATGGAGAAATTTTAAATGAATATTAGTAATTGAAAGTAACCAATTTAAAAGGCTACATACTGTATGATTCTAATATATAACATTCTAAAAAAAGGCAACAGTATGGAGACAATAAAAAGATCAGTGGTTGCCAGAACTTGGGGGGAGGAGAGAGATGAATAGGGAAAAAAAGGAATTTTTATAGCAGTAAAAATACCCTTTACACTATTATAGAGATACATACATATCATTATACATTTGTTCAAGCCTATAGAATGTACAACAGAAAGAGTAAGCTCTGAGGTAAACTATGGACTTTGGCTAATTGTGATGTGTCAATGTAGCTTCATTGTTGGATTAAAAAAAAAACCTACCATTCTGGTGAATTATGTTGACAATGGGAGGGAATGTTCATGCATAGGGGCAGGTGACGTACAAGAACCCTGTACCTTTCTTTCAATTTTGTGGTAAACCTAAAGCTGCTATGAAAAAGAATTGTCTTCAAAAATAAAGTGAAAACAATATTTAAAGAGAAGGAAAGAAATCTCAAATAAGACCCAGTAATTGTGTACACCACCAGGGCAAATTTCTGAACTGAATAAAGTAGGTAAGGACACAGAAAAAGCAGGTAGGTTTCTTCCCCTGGGAATGGTAGGTACACATTACTCAAATCAACCTCTTACTTGAAGATTTTCTCCCAACTGAATTTATATTATAAGTGGTAGACTCCAGAAAACTGGCATAGATTGACTTCCTAGTAAAGCTAAAAATCTAGATTTTCTTCCTCAATAAGATGGTCATATAATTTGTTTTCAAAAGAATAAAAAGCACACAATTATGAGAGTGAAAGTGGCTACTATTGATCATTACATTACTGTGAAGCAAGAAGCATAACACTGGAACTGTCTCAAGAAATTGAGATTTATGGTCACCTTTCTGAGTAACTACGAGTTTCGGCCACAGACTCATGTGCAGCACCAAGTACTGTGCTCCAGAAACAAAGCTTTGCCTAGGATCACCGCTGTCAGGGCTGGGGTTTGGCTTGCTTTCCCAGTGTGGTGGGTGTGAGACCAGTGCTAATAATCATGCTAGTAACTTTTAAATCTGAGCTTCATCAGAGATTTGGCATTGGACTAATTCATCTTCTCAGCTCCTGAAAAGACTATAATGATTCTGGTAAAAGATGCTGAAAGAACCTCAGTTCTACTCATCACACCGTCTTTGGCTAAAAGTGAACAAAATAAGAACTTAAGAAAAACTTTGATTTTATTAGACTTTTAATTCACAAAAGTGAGCAAGTTTGATTTCTGATTTTAATTCCTTTGCATTTGAACTCACAAAGCAATTTAATTTTGTATTTATTTCTCCCCAGGAATTTGATAGTGGGAGTGTGTTTATATCCAATTTGGGGCATTTCTATGCTCTTGACATTTTGTTATTGGGAGTGTCTTAATGTTGTCATTTAATTTTATTGTATCATCTCTAGTGGGCTATATTGGAAAATATGGCTAGACATAATTTGGAATTAGAGTGAATGCTCAGCATTGAATATAGAGTGGCCTCAGAGTACATTTAGTTAATATGCTCTTCTGCCTCATTTCAGAACCTTCTGAGGCAAAATCTATACTGCTCACCATGATACCATAAAATACCCAGAAAACGGTGGTTAGGGGTGAGGGTATGACTTTAAAGATAAAAGCAGAATCTTTTAGACAATTGCCACATCCCTGAGGAGGGCATGAATTCTGCTGGTCTTTTCATTCCACAGGGAAAAGACCACATTAGTGTAAAACATCTGGTTTCTCTTCACTCCCCTTCCTCATTCTTCTTCAGGGAAGGCCAAATAAGTCAACTAGAGAGTCTTTTATCTGTGAATCACAATTGGAACCAACTAGTCCATCCAATTTCCTACACTTACTCACCATGGACTCTCTCCTTCCCTCTCCACTCAGACAGTGGGAAGCAGTAACCTAGGGGAGCATGCCTCCACTTCAGACTCCAGCTACCCCAGGCTAAGCTCTCTGCTGCTAAGAAATTAGCAAACATGTTTTGTTTCTCCATACTACTCTTTTGACTTATTTCTCAGTTGGCTCAGAAACCTAGTCAAGAAAGAGTGGTATTATTTATTAAATTCTTCTAAGATCCCTAGCAAATAGCTCACACAGAGCTTCTAGCAGAATATCTGGATACTCAGTCAATATTGTTGAAAGGACAATGTGAACTGAGATGGACAAATATGAACAAAGAGACAGTGATTCCCAAGTAAAAGTAATTCTTAACTAAAGATATTGACATGTGTAGGGAATGATGTCTATCATGTCGGGGTGGGGTTTACTTCACCAAAAAATGTAGATTAAAAAAAAATTTTAAAAAGACTTTAGATTAGTTTTAATCTAATCCCTTTCAGAAGAGTCAGCCTGTAGGATCTGACAGAGATCTCAGTGTACGAGAGGCCCTCAAGCAATCAGAGTTTCTTACTCTTTTTGTTTTTACTATACAAGGAATTAATGTTTGTTATAGACTTATTGGAAAACTCGAATAATAAAAACAAAAAACCAATAACATGAAATATAACAATTCATAGAGCATCATTACTAATGTGTATATTATTGTATTTATTATTTTACAATTAAATACATACTAAATACATAATTTTTACCAAAATAGAATCATAAATTCCACTTCTACTTGTCCTTGCACCAGGTGTATTGTGACAATCTTCATAGATTGATGAATTTACTATAACATCATATTTAAAAATGAATGTAAGTGTTAAATGATTTAGATATAAAATAATGCATTTTATTCATCCTCTATTTTTGATCTATAGTTGTTTTAATTTTTCTCTATTAAAACAAAATTACAAACATAATTATGCATATTCATTATGCACACATATTTGTGCAGATGATTAACTTTTCCCAAGATGGATTGTTACCGTGTGCCAGTAGAGTTTTGGATTTTCTCAGTAATAATCTATGTGCCAGCATTTTATTGAGCATTTTTTAATATGCTGTCTCATTCAGCCCTCACAAAACCACCTTGAGATATTATTCACTCTGTTTTACTGACGATGATGCAAGTTAGGTCAGTTAACTGGTCACATAATTAGTAAGGGAAAGAACTGAAGTTGCAATTGATCTTGCCCAAAGCTGGACAAAACCATATGGTAGAATCCCATTTTGGCTTCAGGTCATGTTAAACTTTTTTCCAGGTAATTTGTTCTTCCAATTTATTTTTTAGTTAATGCTTGTTGTTATACAGTAAAATAATTATTTACTATGTAAATAATAATTTTGAAATCTCTTGAATTCAATATTTCCAATAGCTGATTTCAGATGATTGTATTAGGTTTTTCAGATAGTGATTCATCTCATTTTATCTCCTAAAATAATTTCACCTTTCTTATTTTCATACTTATTTTATTTGATGCTGTTTTCATTTCTATTTGCATAAATGAACATTTCCAAAACTATGCTAAATAGTCAGATGCCAAAAGATGTTTTTGTTTTATTTCATCTGACTTCATCTAATTCAGTGTGTCTTTGATAAACTGAAAATTGGTGTGCCCTTAATATCAACCCCTCAGCCTCCTCACCTGAGAAAATAATACCTCTATTCATAAAGACTAAAATTTGTTTTCTAAATCATACTATTAAATTTTATCAAATGCATATTTGACAACTATGAAAATTGTGTTTTCCCCTTTAACTTATTATATCAATAATTATATTAAAAAATTTCCTAGTGCTTTGCCATACTCACTTTCCTAGAATAAACTCTACTTAGTCATGGTGAATTATTGATTGAATATGCTGCTGGATTTGTATTCCTAATAACCAAGGAGTTATAGTGTTTTGTTTATTTTTATTCTGTGCCATCTCTCAAGTTTGGCTACTAGGATTACACTATCCATGCAAAAATAAATAAAATTATTGCAAAGATCTTCTTTTCCTTTACTCTGTAAAGTTGAAATAGTATCAGCATCATATATCTCTTGGAGGACCATAAAACATTGCTGACACCTTTCCTGAGACTATCTAAAAATCTTTAGATTTATTTTAGTCATAGATATATTGATATCTTCTTATGTACCAATTTTGGTAATTTGTCAAAAAGTTATATATTTTAATGAAACTTTGAAGCTTAATAATCTGAAATTTTCTGAACTATTTTTGTATGATTAATTTAATTGACTTTTATTTGTCATTTGCTGATATCATATGTTTATTTTTTTCTAATTAGATTACATAATCCTTTGCTATATTATTGTATTTTACAAAAGAAGCTCTTTGGAACTTAATGTGATCTGACTCTCTTTTCTAACTTATAAAATTGTCCTTTAAACTTTATAAAGTTTTTCTACATTTTTTTGGTAACTTTTTTTTGCTGGGTTTTTTATTTTTTTTCATTTATTTTAACTAGCTCATTTATTTTCTTTCCTCTCAAAATTTGTGTTGTGTTTTTTTTTTTTTTTAATGTGCATTAAGTGCTGGAGTCCGGAATTCGTGCATCCTTTTTTGTTCCTTTAAAATGAATGACAACTTGGCTAAGGATAGAATTTGAGGACATAACCTTTTCCACCAAAGTTTTGTAATCATAGCTTCATTATCTTCTGGCATCTAAGATTACCAAGAAATCTGAGGCTATTCAGATTTCCCTTTTTCTCTTTAAATACCTGTTTTAATATTGGTTAGCTCATTATTGTTATTGTTTTAATGCCATGATGTGTTTAGAATTCTATCTTCATCTTTAAAAATCAACACTTTTATTTTTAATTGTTCCCCCTTGAAACTTTGAACCCTTTTTATATGCAATTCATCCATCATTTTCCACCAGTTTAGTTATTGTTATTCTATGCAGTGTAGGGGAGGTGGGGGGAGCCGCTTTCTAAGCCTGGTAGGACCTAGAAGTTAGATCACTAGCAGTAGTGAAGTACACTGGATAAAGGTTACTCTATGGACACCCTGGGTCATTAGCCAATTAGTCACAATAACATTTTGAGGATGAATTTGTCAGAAAAATTCTAAGGTGATGACAGTTACTTACTTCAACACACCAGTCCTCAAGACTCAAATAAGAAGGGAAACATGAAGAAGTCAATTGTGAAATCATTCTAGACTCAGTTCCATAGTTCATGTTTGCATCATAACTTGGACAAGAGAATGGTTTTATGAAACCAGTTGCATGATTTCTTGTCCTTCTAGCTGAGTTTCAATTTTGTTCATGGTGCTTGCCCTTTATTTTTCTTCTTATACATTTTTGGGGTAGATTGGAAGATAGAGCCATTATGTGTGTAAAATGAGAAGGGCTAGTAGAGAAAGAAAACATTTTCCCAAGAGAAAAAAAAATGAATTGCCCTGGCACGTGTTGAAACTGAGAAGGAATCTGCCAAGAAGGACTCTTTGTGGTTACTTGGGCTCAAATTCATAACCAGAATCTAGCAGCCATTGCTGGCAGTGGCCTCTCACATGCTCTGCATTTCAGGGGGAAAGCTGGAGACTGTGCTGCCAAGCCTCCTGTGCTGTATTCCTTCTGCCTGAGTTGACCCTTACAAGGGAGTTAATTCCTGGATTAAAATTTCCATCAATTCATTGAGATATGCCCCATCCAATTGGAGCTGCACAGCTATATTCTCATTTGCATCTTTACCAAGCAATCAGAGCTGCTACATAATGACCAATCAAAATGCACAATTCTGACCAATCAGGACAGTGCTATTTGGACCAATCAAACTGTGCAAATCTGGACTCTTCCTTTGCATAAAAATGGACCACTTAGACACCAAGGTAGACACTTTATATAAGGTGGCTTCTCCAGAAGCTGTATTTCCCCAGTTTGTAAACTGTTCACTTGAATAAAGTTTCTCCTTGTACTGTACCCCAGACTTGCGACTCCTGTTGGCAATGAATTGGTGGCAGAAATCTTTTGTTGACAAATGATAAGAAATAAATAATCTTTCATAAATAGCTAGTTACCAATGCCTTAATCACAGTCAGGAACTAAAGGTGACAGGATTTAGGAAATTGAGAAGAGATACAGAATGGAAGTAATCTCAGTGAGTGTGGGAAGAATGAAAGTGGGTAGACAACCTGATCTGATTTTAATCAAATCAAGCATTTCTGGTGATGAGAAATGAGGAAAGACAGTTAAATCTGACAGCATCAATATTTTTCAGAAACTAGGTATACAACACCAAAATATTGTGATGATGACTGGTGGTACCATGTGGGAAAACTAACACTTTTTAGGAGTTAATTCATTAACAATCACTTTGCTCCTCTTAAAAATTGTTTTAAATACTCTCAATGAAGAAATATTTTCTACTTTATTTTATTTAATACTTACCCCCATCAGTACTACCATTCCCTACTAGAGGGGTTCTGGATAATTCAAGGACATATAATTTAGAAAATGAAATAAGGGGAGCAGTAATTCTCTAAAAATATTTAGTATTGCTGTGTAACAATGAAGAAACAGGAAAAACTACTGGGAGTAAGAGGCCGTGATGAGGATCTGGAGTCTGAAAAAGAAGACTAACATTGATCAAGTCATTTCATAAGCACTGCTATTTCACACAGTATCTCATTTAAACACCATATCAATTTAGCAGTTCATAATATTATAACGTTATGGAAGTAGAAACAGATTCACAGAAATTACATAATTACAAAAATATCAGAAGTATTCTCTGCAAAATATGTTGAGGGTAGTTTTTCACTTAGAATAAACAGATTATAACCTCAGACTCAATTCTTAATTGTCAAAACTATTAGAATCAAATTACAAAATTAAACTATGTGACTCACAAATTTCTTTCCAGGTTAAATGTTGTCAATATATTAAATCAATAATTATTTTTTACTTTTGAAAACCATACCTAATAATATTTGATAATTCCAACTAACATTATACACACAAGACACACACATGCATATTCCTACATTATGTTAATTTAATCTCTATTAAAGTTACAACACATGATTTAAAGTTTTAAAAGAAGTGTGCTGAGTTTCTCTGATGTTCACAACTGACTTTAAGTTCTGGTCTTCGATACCTAACATGCAGGCTTTGTACAGACTCTGTGCTTTGTCATTTGGGACTACCACCAACAAAAATTACTGGAGATTAGATAAAACTACTACATGCCACCAATCATGTGATTGAGGAGGTAGTCTTACCCCCATATGACTGCAGCCCCAGCAAATATTTTTACTTAACCTTAATAAGATCTTGAGCTACAATCATATAGCCAAGCCTCTTTCCAATTCTAGCCATGTGATTATATTTTGTTCTTTAAGCCACTAAATTTTGAGGTAATTTGTTGCACAACAGTATGTAATATATGTCTAGCAATTTTAGTTGAAAACTGAATATTATAGATAATATGTTATAGCAATTCTAGATCCTTCTATTTTCTTCTGAAAATTATTGGATTTTTGTTGTTAGGCAGTTGAGTTGCCTGGGCTGTAACTGCAAACATTATCTTCCTTCAGGGTAGTTAGCAGTTTATCTTCTGTTCTCATGTTCTCCCATGCTGCTTTTTTAGTCTGGAATCCATGGACACCCTTTTACCAATGAAATTTAACAATCAGCCAAAAATCTGAATAGAAATAGAGTTCTTCTCTCTGTAATTTCCTTGCTTTTAAGAATTTCCTGAATTTCCAGTTTCTATGTCAGCCTTTGGTTCTATATTCTGACCCTTTAATATTTCTACCTCCCATACTATGTGCGATTGGGAAATATTCTCAATTAAGAAAAGCACAAAATTCACAGATCTGGCTCCACATAGATTTATTTTTCAATAGGAATTTATCTCTTGTCTCTGCCTGCTTTTTTCTCATGCCTTCCTAGGGGAAAGTCTCCTCCAAGGCATGTTTAGTTAACTATCAAACACAGATTTGGGCATTTCATGCTCTGAATTTCGGTCTAATTTCTTCAGTGGTTCTTGTGCTACCAGGATTTCTCCTTAAAATTTCCAGCTTCATTCTTTAAGTCTTTAAGCATATTTAGCCTATGCAGATATAGAGGAAACCCTCTGCTGTTTTCATGGTGCCCTTGGTCACAGAAGACAGGGATCTACAATGCTTAGTGCTTTCTTTCTGTTCTTTCTGTCACACAACTTTGCTTTTGTCTGTTTTTCTTTTTTTCCTTTTTTTTTTCAGATCAAGTTTTCTCCAGCATCTCTGTTTTAGGATGCTTTTCAGCACTTCCTTTTTGGTTTGTCCAGTTTTATAGCTGTTACCTGCCAGGGGTTTACACAACTACTTCAACATTCTATTATTAATGGAAGTGATCCCAAAAGCTTGTTTCAAACCCTTTTGATTTCAAATGTGGCACAGTTAGACATTACAAGAGTTTGAAAAAAGTGTATTAGTTTCAAGTATACAGTATATTGGTTAGGTATTTATATAGTTTATGAAATGATCCCCCTGATTTCCCTATCTTCCCTCTGGCTCTACACATAGCCCTAACCTAACTGCTGTCTGCATTCCCTATGCCATGCTCCCCATCCCTGTGGGGCTCTATGGTTTATATATACAATGGAATATTAGCCATTTAAAAATGTGAAATCCTATCATTTGTAACAACATGGATGGACCTACAGGTTATTATGTTGAGTGAAATAATTCAGATGGAGAAAGATAAATATCATATGATTTCACTTACATGCAGAATCTAAAGAACAAAAAGAACAAATTGAAACAGATTCACAAATATAGAGATTGAAAATTTTTAAATCTTCACAGCTAGCAAATGGTGATATCTCAAGAGGACAGCAATCACTAATTTCTCCTGCTAAAATGGTAAGATATACAGTAATTTTCAAAAATTAAGAACAGAGACCAGGTTAATAGACAATTTTTATTCAGACCTGGTATCTGTAAGAATATATGCTGCTGAGAGCCTGTTTCATTGGGCTTAACATTATAGTAGGTACTTGTATGACATAGCAGTTATCAACTGCTGTATAACAAATTACCACAAACTAAGCAACTTAAATCAGCATGCACTTATTAACTTGCAGTTCTACAGGTCAAAAGTTCAGCACAGCATTACTGGGCTTCTCTGTTCAGGGTATCCTAAGGCTAAAATCAAGTTGCTGGCCAGACTTGGCTCATCTCTAGGATCTGGAGAGAATCTACTGCCAAGTTAATTTAGAGTGTTGGCAGAATTAAGTTACTTGCAGTTGTAGGGCTGAGGTTCCTATTTCCTTGCTGGCTATTGATAAGAGGACACTCTCAGCTCCTTGATACAACCTGCATTCCTTCTCACATGTTCCTTTCATCTTCAGGCCAGCAACAATGCATCACATCCCCCTCGTGCTTCAGATCTCTGGTTGCCTCTTCTGCTACCAACCAGAGAAAACTCTTACTTTCAAAAGGGTTTGTGTTATATCAGGTCCACCTGGATAATCCCTTTATCCTAAATTCAACTGTGCCATATAACATAACATAATCATGGTAGTAATAGTTCATTATATTCACAGGTTCTGGAGATTAAATCTTGGAAACTTAGGGTCCATTTTTAGAATTCTGCCTACTGCATTCTTATTTGAAAAACATCTCTTTTACTATATCCAGATGCCACCCAAGCACTTGAGGGTCACCAAGGAAACAGAGCATCTTCATGAATTACCCACTTTGCACCATGCCTGGCAAATTCTATTTCAAACAATGGCCAGTCTGTCCTACATTATAATCAGCAAACCAAGAGAACACAATGAGTTCAGATCCTCCCATCAAACAAATTATAGGGGTTTGCTTATTTTTTGACAGATAGGAACTGTATAGTGTTCATGTGTGGGTACTCATACATTGCATTTTGGGAACTGAAGCATGTAATTTGCACTCCAAACTGTGGAGAGAAGTAACCAGTTTACACATGAAAAATGATTTGTGTGCAAAGCTCACAACAGCTTCATTTATAATAATAAAAACAGTGTTTAACAAAAATAGAGTGCAAAAGTAAATTATAGTACATCTGCAAGATATAGTCATTTATTTACTCAGCCTTTCAACAAATATTTATATTTTCCCTGCCATATGTCAGGTACTGTTAGGTGCTAGGTATAAAACAATGATAGAAAAGAGACCTGGTTCTTAATCTTATGGAATTTATATTCTAGTTGGGGAAGAAAGATGTTATTTAAATAATCACACAAACTAATGTAAAGTTGCAACTTTGAAGTGTGTAGCCATTTAAAATGATGGTTTTAATTTAAAAGTTGTCAAAAAAAAAGAGAAACCTACCTATGACCTAATGTTAAGATAAATAAGAAGTATCTGTAATTGTATGCATACAATGAAACTAATAACATAACAAACTTTGCAAAAAAAAAAAAGACTGAAAGGAAACAAACCAAATGTTAATAAATGTTGAATTTTTATATTTATATTTATGCTTATACTTTTATACTTATACTAATACTAATTATATTTATACTTACATTTATACTGATACTAATATTGATATTGATGTGTATTTCCCAAATTATGTAATTTATATATACATATTACTTTTATAAATAGAAAAATTAAATTTTATTTCAAGAGTATGAAAATCACTTTATCTATTCCTGTAATTAGATGCTTAAAGTTTGTATGATCTGGACCAGACTTTTACATCTTCTTTGTTTGAATTTTGTGGCTTAGGCTGAACTAATTGAAAATATAAAAATAAATGTCAACTACCTAGTTATTACTTGGCAAATTCAAACTGTTTACATGAACTTGGCAGATGTTGCTCAATATTTTAAAAGTCTTCAAAAACTTTTCAGTAATAAATAAGTAATATCTCACTATTACTGCTCTTCTATTTATTTCTCCCCTCTTCTTCCTTGGTCAAGACTGGTATCTACTTCGTCATAAAATCAATCCTGATGAAGAACTCACTGTGCTAGCTGTTTATACACATTGCCTCAAATCTCTACAATAACACTGCACTGTAGACATGACTATCCTCATTTGATAGGCCAGGTATCAGAAAAGCTATATTATTTAACATATAGTAAAGACCAGGAGTTGAACCCAGGATTGCCCAGCTCCCAAGATCTTGATCTTGTTCTTTTCACTCTTTTGGTGTGCAGAATTCTGAGATAACCTCCAAGATTGTCCATTCCCTGATGTACAGGCACTCCACAACCCCCTCACTCCAGAATGGGTAGAACTCATGGTTATAATGAACTATCACTCCTGTCATTATGTTATATTATAAGGCAAAGGAATATTGTAGATGTAACTAAGCTTTGACAAGAGTTAATCAAAAGGGAGATGATTCCAGGTAGGCCTATCTAAACCAAGTGAGCCCTTTAAAAGAAAATGGGCCTCACCTTGAAGTCAGAGAAATCTGTCTGCTGGCCTTGAAAAATCAAGCAGCCTGAGTCCTAGAGGTACGAGGGGCTGAATTCTGCCAATAACCAGTTACCCGGGAAATTGATCCTAAACTTAAATGAGATTATAGCCCCATCCAATACTTTGATTTAAATCCAGTGAGATTCTAAGCAGAGAACGCAGCTAATCCATGACCAAACTCCTGACACCTGGAGACTAATAAATTTGTGTTCTAAGATGCTAAATTTGTATGTTACTCGGCAATAGAAAAATAACACAACTATCTTACTCTACTTCCTGCCTCTAGTCTAGCCTCTTTATTTGAGTAAGTAGTGACCCACGTTTCTGTCCAGGCTGAGGGCCTGGGAGCTTGGGCTGGAGTGCTGTGGGAAATCATAGTTTTCATGTATGGAGGGGCTCTTGGAAGCTTCAGGTCCAACTAGGATGGCAATGTAGCAAGAACTGAATCCTTAGCAAGAGTCTAACAAAGACAAAACAAATGAATGAACAAATTCAATAGACCCATTTGGTGCATTCTAGAGACATTTCACAAAGTGAGAAGCAGCAGATCTTTGTCAGTGGTCCCATTGGACAAAAAGTTTTATTAAAGCATCAAACTAAGGGTCTCTTCTAATTCTTTTCACCTCTTCATGCCATTTTAATGTCCTTAATCTGAGAGATCCAAGAATTAGCCAGCAGGAAAGCCACCATGAAGTTAAGTTAGGTGCAAACATAAACATCAGCCTACAATGCTGGGGACCTCTCCAGGCTTCAGTTTCCAATCACGGGTATGGTAATAAAGAGGATGAGAGACTTGTGACTACCATTTCCTAAAAGAATTATTTTAAAATTCATTCTTTACTCTGGAGGTTGATGTCATAGAAGATACTTAACATAAACTTCTGTAAAATACATATATTTTTTATTAAAGTATAGTATATATTATGTTTCAAGGGTAGGACATAATGATTTAACATTTACATAAATTACAAGGTGTTCACCACTTAAATCTAGTAACCATCTGTCACCATACAAGGTCAATATAATATTACTGACTATATACCCTATGCTGTACTTTACATCTCTGTGACTTATTTTGTAAATGGAAATTTGTACCTGTTAATTCCCTTCACTTTTTTTTACCCACCCCGCTTTTTCCCCTTTCCTCTGGCAACCATCAGTTTGTTCTCCACTTCTATGAGTCTGTTTCTATTTTGTTTGTTTGCTCATTTTGTTTCTTTAGATTCAACATATAAATAAATTCACATGGTATTTGTCTTTCTCTGCATGACTTATTTTACTAGCATAACTCTCTCTAGGTCCGTTCATGTGATCTCAAATAACTAGAATGCATTCTTTTTATGGCTGAGTAATATTCAAACATATGTATATATGCCACATCTTCTCTATCCATTCATCAATTGAGGGGAACTTAGGTTGCTCCGATATCTTGGCCATTGTAAATAATGCTGTAATGAACATAGGGGTACATATATCTTTTCAAATTAAATTTTTTGTTTTCTTCAGATAAATACCCAGAAGTAGAATTGCTGGGTCATATGGTAGTTCTATTTTTAATATTTCAAGGAACCTCCATACTATTTTCCATATCGGCTGCACCAATTTACAATCCCACCAATGGTATACAAGGATTCCCTTTTTTTACATTCTTACCCCTTTTTTTACATTCTTACCAACATTCATTTTTTGTTGATTTTTGATAGTAGCCATTCTGACAGGTGTGAGGTGATGTTTGTGGTTTTGATTTGCATTTCCCTGAAAATTAGTGGTGTTCAGCATCTTTTCATGTGTCTATTGACCATCACTTTGTCCCCTTGGGAGAAATGACTATTAAGGTCCTCTGCCCATTCTTTAATCAGATATTTGTGGGGGGTTTTTTAGTTGAGTTGTATGAATTATTTATATATTTTATATATTAACACTTTATCAGAAGTATCATTTGCAAAGATCTTCTCCTATTCAGTTGGTTGTCTTCTCATCTGTCAGTGGTTTTCTTCACTGTGCAAAGGGTCTTTAGTTTGATGTAGTCCCATTTGTTCCATTTTAGATTTTGTTGCCCTTGTCCAAGGAAACATATTCAAAAAATATTGCTAAGAGTGATGTCAAAGAGCTTATTGCCTATGTTTTCTTCTAGGAGTTTTAGTGTTTCAGGTCTTCGATTTAAGTACAATTGATGTCTCAGTTAATGTCGATGAGAGCTTTAAATGAGATGGCTCTGACCATTGTGGTGAGGTGAATGATTCACCACATTTCAGTTGATTTCAGGACAACCATAAACAATTAATGATTCTAAATTATTGTAGGCCTCACTGGCCAATACTTAAAATATATTTGTTGGGTTTCAATTCTTTAGTTTACAGGCCTGTGCTTGTTAAGATACTGGCATTTCTGGAAGAGTTTCTTAATTTAATCTCCAGACAGTGACAAACTTCACACCCTGTGTTTTAAGCAGATGTGACCATAAGAGAAATAAGAAATGAAGGAAATACAGAGATGTAAAAGAAGAGTAAATACAGGGCAGCAAACATTTGCAGAATGGTGATTGAAGGTATTGGACCTTAAAAGCAAATATTCCTTTTGTGAGAAGCATCTGGGGGCCTGAGCAGTTTATAACCTCATAAATATACTTTTTCTGCTGCAAAAAAAAAAGAAAAAAGTCTTTCTTTTAGTCCACTTCAATGAGGTGATTATACTTTAATAGGAATTTCTATTTACTTATCTCTCTCCAGTTCAGAATTCACCATTGTTCCTCATTCCACCCACAGAGTGGGAGGTGTAAGCCCTAGTCTCGAAGTCACATATGGAATACAAAATTGGAGAGAAGTATCTACAAATAAAGGAGAGCACTGATAAAATAAAATCCACAACTTAATGACTAAGGAGATTTACACCAAACCTCGGACATTGAAGAAGTAATAGGAAGATTAGCAGGCACTTTCTTTAAAACAAAGCCCTGAATGAGGCTCCAACCACCGGCCAAAGGAGCTATTCCCCAGAATACAGGGTGGGGCAAAGCCCTACACTTCAGCTGAAGCACAGGCAATGCTATTGTCCTACCATTCTCCCTTCAATAACCAGCCAC
The DNA here is from genome assembly GCA_030015415.1 of Cynopterus sphinx. NCBI lineage: Eukaryota > Metazoa > Chordata > Mammalia > Chiroptera > Pteropodidae > Cynopterus > Cynopterus sphinx. The sequence continues at coordinate 130,773,042 of CM057379.1, forward strand.
TCCTGGGTTACAACAAGGCTCAGAAACCATATGGCTTGAGGAACCTGCCAACATAGCTGTAATCAAGTTCCTTCCTGCCATCCTTCTACGACTCATATACTATTCCCTTTGACCTTGAAGTTCAAATAGTTCAGGCCATCTTCTTTTGTAAAGAGCATAATTTGATCTAAGGGAGAATAAAATATCAAACATAACTCGTTTAACTTGGAGTAGGGGTTGGGGAAAGATAAGTGTGATAGAGTAATTCTACCTAAAGGCAGTCCAGGAAAATCTTTGGCACTTCTTTCTGAAAAAAGACAAATTTAATCTCTGATAGGAAATATGCTGTACAGAATTCTACATGAGGAGAATTAGCTCAGAATTGGGTAAAAGAGGACCTTGCAGAATATTTAGACATGCATTTCCTCCATCAATCATCTAGACACGAGTATTACATGTGCCATTCATTGTGCTAATTGTTGAACATCCAAAGATAAATGGGAGATGGAAATATAGGGAGGGGAACCAACCACCAGCAGAAGTCACATTGTGGGAAGATACCGCAACAGATACAAAGTACAGTGTCTGCATAGCAAGGATGCAAAGTAGCAATAGTGCTCATTCCCTGGAACTCTGGGGCCACAATTTAAACCTCAATGGTTGCATGTGCTAAAATGCAAACCTTTCCCAGAAACAGCTAAACACCATGTCTCACGTGCCTCCTAACAGGGAACTCAGCTCCCAGTTGTATAAGCAGCTAGGTAACTATTTTTGATTGGTTGACTGATGTAAAATCCTATCAGTGAGGTTTTGAACCCAGTCTATGGAAATGTGCAAGATTAAGTTAAGTATACATAAGCATCATATCCCCAAATATTACATACTATAACTTCAGTGTTGGCTCATAATAGAAAGAAAGGATACATTTCAATGGAGTGTTGGTATGAGCTGAGGAAGCAGCTCAGAGGAGATAAGAATGCTGTTAAGTTCTCAATGGCAGCAACTTCAAATGAGAAAGTTTTTTACATTTATGGGAATATGATTATACAGAGAGATTAGATAGAAACTGGTAAGGGAGATCAAAGAGAAATAAAACTCTCAAGAAAACCTGAGAAATCAAGTTATTTGGAAAAAGGAAGAGACCATTCAGACAGCTGTTTTCCATTAAAAATAAAATCCTCAAAACCAAGATTTCCAAGTTGGTGTTATTTAAATCCTTCATAACAAAGATGAAAATTTAAAAACCAAGGGTACTTAACTCATTCTTATTTTTTTTTTTAATCTAAAGCATTGGTTCTAGCTATAAAAGGAGTAATTTACAAATACAGGATTGTTTTGGGAAAAGCTTATAAACTGATGGAAAAACAGTGTGGACCATACTTAATTGTTTTACAAAATAATAAAATTTCTTGAATTACTTAAGGTTGAATCAGTTGACCCTGCATTTTCACCTCAGAAATTCCAATTCTGATATCTTAAAAATAATAAATAAACCTAAAATTAATGTTGAAACAAACAATGACATCCTAGGGAGATATTTTTCTTTCCTTTTAACTGATTAAGCAATAGCACAATCCTCCAGACTATTACTATCATAGACACACACACACACACACACATTCAAAAATCATAAAATAAATAGAGGAATGATCTTGATCCTTTGGTCCACAAACTGCATTAGCCAAAGTGTTTATATAAGGAAAGAAAAAGAGAGGGAGTAAAAGAAAGAGAGAATGAAAGAACCTTGTAATTAGAATGATGGTGATTATTTTGGAATTCCCTCTCTGGCACAAGACTCTGCTTGTAGTCATTTATAGACGGACCCTGCATCACAGGCTGATTAAAACTGACAGCTACCCAAGCTTTTGGTGATGACCCTACCTATTTAGAGACACTGTCCTCCCTTGCCAAGCTGGGAAATTAAACCTTAGAGTAACTGAGTTCATTCCTCATTTTATTTTCCCAGCACACAACTAGATCATAGCTGGCCCAATCTATAAATGTAAGTCATCCAGCTACCAACTCTGGAGAAGAAAGTGGGAAAGCCAAGGGAGTAGTCAGGTCTAATTCATCACCTGGAAAATAAACAGGGCACCACTCCTATGGTAGCAAGAAGAAAGCGGCTGGGTTATAACTAAGAGCCCTAGCAGTGGTTGTCGAGCAGGACCCAGCCAATAAAAACTTGACCTTGAGGAGCAGAGGGGCAGAAGACAGATGATCAGGCCAGAGAAAAGAGTTTTGTTCTTTGTAAAATGAGAAGAGGCTATATAAATTCTTATATTTCTCTAGTTCTCCACTTTACAAGGCATGTTACCAAACACATCTCATTTGATCCTTGCAACCTCGTTAGTGACTTCAAAGGATGCTGTTTATCATTTTATCATTTCACAAAATTCATGAATTTAACTTTGTTCTTGAACTAGTCTGTTAGCAATACTACCAGTCTCCAGTGAAGCTTGGTTATCACAATTTGTAGTTCTAAGAGGGAACATTAAAAAAAAAAAAAAAATCAGGAAAATATCAAGGTAATAATCTCCCAAACATATAAAGGGTTACTCTAAGATGCCAAAACTGATAATATTTTTTAACTTCCATTGCCAATGAGCAGAAACCAAAACAGCACTGCTTTCTGCCTATTCTGAGAATACTTAGTGGTTGCTAATATTTTTGCAGCCTTTCTACTAGACATGTACCCAGACTCATAAGAAATTCAACTTTCCTCCTTTAGATTCACATTTTATTTTGAACTAAAGCTTCGTTAGTTAACCAGCTGTTCTCTCAAGTTACTGACAAGGCTTGTAACAGTGTGAGTTTGACTATTTCGAGAGATCTCAGAAAGAAGATATTTATTACCCCAAAGGATATTCAAAAGAATGCTATACTGGAACTATAAGCAATTCCAAAAGAGAAGCTCCCCTAAGTCCTCCAAGACTGGAAACGTCCTGAGGATGATTTCTTATTCCTATTTGTATCTACAGAGCCTTCACAGTGGCTATCACATAAGCCAACAGCCAGGGTCAGCTTCATAGGCATGCAAAGGTGTACAGTCACACAGGGTCCTGCATGTGTTTTAATGCTCTGCAGTTGCTATTTGACAATTTAACAGTTTCATTTTGAACTGGGCCACACAAATTAGATGCCATTATTGTCATCTCATAACTAGTTGTAAAACTGAATTGAACTATTGTGGCTCTGGATTCTGCATATAGAAGACAGGAAATAAGAGAAGAAACAATTAAATTCCTGGGTTTGAATAGTATTCTCAGTATTTACTAATTTTCTGGTCTGGAACAAGTTAAATAATCCTTCACATGTATATATATTTACTGTATTATCTATCTCGTAATGTTTTCAGGATTCCAATAATGTCTATAAAATATATAGCACAAAGCAAACACTCAGTGTTGGATATTTTCATGACTATTATCATTATCTTTATGGCATTGACTAGTGTTGGGACCATCAGATATGATAATATAAAGAAAAAATATACAGGAAAGGTGCCTGGTAATACTTCATAGTAAACAACAAAGAAAATAAGTTGGCCATAATTTTTATAGCTTTAGAAGTCAGTATTCTAAAGCACAGCATTTTAATAAAAATATAAGATCTGTGTGTTTATTAAGATCATTTCAGTGTTCCAATAGAATTAGGGACATAAAAGTGCTTTAAAACTGAAAAGCACTAAATGTAAATACTTCACAGTATCTAAGTTAAATTATAGTTTAATTACTTTTGTATTGTCATCTTTAATTAACGTGTACTTTTAAAAGTTTTATTCCATATAATTATTATTCCTAGGATACTATTAATTATAGCTTGTGATCATTTCTTTAAAATGTTGACTATCAGATCCCTTCTCTAGGGATAAAAAAATGTCTTATAACAATTGTAATAAAAGAAATAAAGCATATATTCTTAGGATAAAATTTCACTGTGAGAATATACTGCTATGTTGGGAGAATAATTTGAAAAGCCTCTTAGGGTGCAAGGTAAAAATAAATCTCTCCCCATTATCTGCATACTTTCCTTGTTTGAGAAATGATTGATTTTGACAGGTCTGCAAACTATCCAGGATATTCTTTTTCCTTTTTTTTCCTTTCTTTCTTTTTTTTTTTTTTTTTTTCTGAGTGGTGTACATAGGTAAGCTGGGGTATTAGCTATATTTCTTAGGTTCCTAGAGAAAGAGAGAATTAGCCTGGGAAGAAGATTTTTGATGAGAAGAAAGAGTGATCTGATAAGCAATTTTATTAAGTAGAATGTAATGTGAATCCTCTTCCCATCCTCTAACTGGATTTTCAATGAAACATCTATATCTCATTAATTGTTGATTTAAAAATGTTTAGGGAAGATGCAGCAAAAATGTGTGAAGATCACCGTGGTGGCACTGCATGAAAGGCCAGTGTCTCCAGGATGCAGAATATCCAACATTATATAACACTATTTCCATGGGAAATTCACAATGGTTACTACTTTTAATACTGGTTTTTACAAGAATATAATCATATCTGAATACAAGGGCCTCCGTATTTAAAATAACAACAATAACAATAATACTGTCTTCAATATCTTTTTTCTATGGCATTTCTGTGTAAAAATCTTTCTCTTTACGGTAAAGGAAGACAGAGAAACAAGGGAACCAGAAAAATAAATGATAATTGGACTAAGTGTTGTCACCTGGTGCTTAGTAATGGAAGCCGTCCCCTAATGTATTCTCTCTAAATCACAAGTATAGGAAACTGAAAACTACATCTCCTAGCCTCCCTTAGTTCTAGGAATGTGAGTGAAATATAGGCTCTGTGAGTGAGATAAGCTCATGAGAGATTTAGAAGGCAAATGGAGGTGGAGGCATTTTTCAGAGGCTGCATCTGAACTCCAGGATCTACTTTTTGTCACCTGTTTGTGCCACCTGGGCCAGCAGCTGTGGCTGCAGTAGAAGCAGCAGTTTTCTGACTTCCACATCTCAAGGATAGCGATGGCCCTGGCTTGCTGCTTCTACAGGTTCTCAAAAATTTTATAAGCACCTAATTTCCTTTATTAAATCTCATCCTGCCTGAAGAATCTATCAGAGATTTCTGTTTCCTGCACTAAATCTACAGAATATAATGGCATATTAGATCAACCATACTAATAAATCTCTAGATTTCAACAGTCAGCCGTTTAATATGTAATCGGCATAATCTCTCTGCAAACTATTCTATAAAAAGAAGAAAAGCAACTGACTTCTTCCTGGCTGAAGTTCTTCAATTCTGTTAATATTTAGAAAACATCTTCTAGGTGATAGGACTACTTTTTGAATTTATGAAAAGCTTACTACCATGGATATATAATTCCATATTTTAAAACAGAGCAGCAGCCAGTAAAACAGTAAATTTAAACAGAACTTTCTTAGAAAGCAACTTAAATGAGGTTTATATTGTGGCCTAAAGGCCAGCATGTGGACATCTTAACAAAGCAGAGAATTCAAGTAAATGTCTTTACCCACCTTCAAACAAGGCACACCCAAGGCATGCTGATTCTTTCATTCCACTTCTAGATCATTTGTCTTTTTTGAAACTTCCACTCTACCCCACAACCACCTACCCACATTTTTAACATCCCTAAGAGCCCAGATGAAATCTTACTTCCCTGACATACTTGGCATTCGTCCTATAATTTCTATACCTTTTCCATATCTCATTCTTTCTGATATGGCTCTTATATTCCTATTGACTTTTTTTCTGAATGTAAAAAGACATTATAGTTTCCTAAAATTTATCCAAATGAAAAACTCAAAATGTTAAGAAATGAATTTTTTGTTTCAAGTTTTTTGTTTATTTGTTTGCTAGTTTGGCTTGTCATTGCATCCTCTCCAGCACCTATCACAGTGCTTGGTATTTGGTAGGCTCTCAATAACACTTGATGAACAAATAAATTCTGTTATCAACAGATATTGTTCCACTGGAAATCTGTGCATCTCTGTTCATTGTGGAGTTGTTTATGGGACTATGTTCCCAGGGTCCCTTATATCCTGGAGTGGCCACCTGTCTACCTTTTACCAGCAGAATATAAGCAGAAGTAAGGCATAACCTTTCTGGACTGAAGTGGTAGAAACATGTCCCTTTCCCTTCCAGTGGCTAGAAACAAAGGTGTCCAAGGCTCTCGATTGTTAGAGAACCACAGGACAAAAGACGCCGAGATTTCTAAGTTCCCCTGTGGGAAAACAACACACTTGTTCATCAGGAAAATCCATATTGTACACTTACATAAGTGAGAAATAAAAATTTGTTTTATTATTCACATAAGATTGTTTCATGACTGTTCACGGAAGTTATATTCATAATTGCTAGAAACAATCCAAGTGTTCATTAGTTAGTAAATTGATAAATACCTTGTGGCATAGCCATACAATGAAATGTTACTCGGAAATAAAAAGAAATGTACTACTGATATATACAACAACATGGAGGGGTCTCAAAAAGCATTATGTTAACTAAAAAAAAGGAAGACACACAAAAAAAACTCTATAACAAATGCATCCATTAACTTTAATATATTATTAATATAATATTCTGAAAAAGGCAAAATCAGAGGAGCAGAAGCACAGTAGTAGTTGTCAGTTTATGGGGGTGGAGAAGATTAACTCTAAATCTAACTCAAAAGGGTCACAAAGGAACTTTTTCAGGTGATAAAAATATTCTATATCTTAATTGTAATAGTGAGTACATTATTTGTAAATATTAGTCAAAGCTCATTGAACTGTATACTTTAAAAAATGAATTTTTCTACTTATAAATCATTCTTCAATAAACCTGGTTTTTTTAAAAAGAAAACTACTCTGTTAAGATATTGGAATCTTAGAGTTTATTTGGTAGCCAAATATGTCATTGTCTTCCTAGATAAAACATAAATGAAGGAAGAAGGAACTTAAACACCATACCATGGGCTGCTTCTGCATGTTTCAAAAGAACCCTACATGTTGTGAGTTCATAAGTGCTCAGAAAAAATGTGTTGAAGTAAATTTAATTTCTCTCCCACAATTTTTGCATTTTGCAGTTTGCCTACAATCATTTATCTATCCATTCATCCGTTGCCTCCCTCTGTGTACCATAAAACAAAAGCCACCAAGCTCCGCATTCCACAAACATGTTTTTCAAATACTTTTCATGCAAGCGATCAGGCATTGGCCTTTTTTATTCATAAGACAATTTTTCGTTCTAGCTGCTACAGCTACTTAAACATTTAATACCCATAAAACTGCTTTATTTTTTAAGAACACAAATAGGGATTCCACTGCACCAAATATGAAATTATTTTGTGTCATAGCAACCAACCTCACTGTGCCATTCAGATCCACTTGCTGAGGATAGCTTTCAAACAAATAGTTTGACCTTTTCAGTTATCTTTCTTACAGATTCAGAATCCTCGGCTCTCAATGCTCACTGCCCTTTCATCTTGAAATTATCTTTTTCTCCCTTGAGAAGAGTTAACACCCTTACCATTTCATTGAATCTATATCTCAAAGTTAACCAGAACAAATAAAAGTGCCCTCCCCCCCACAAAAAAAAATAGAATTTAAGGAAAGAAGCAGATTCTCTATTTAGTTTGAATGTTCTAGAAAGTACTCCCCAAGAATGTGCAGAGTTAGAATAGTAAATTAGTTTAAAGAGAAGACGGTGAGGGCTTTAGAATCAGCCAGACGTGTATTGGAATCCCAACTTACATATTTAATAGCTCTGTGACACTGGCACGTAATTTAAGCTCTCAAGCCTAGATTTTCTCATCCATAAAAATTATATGAGAAACCATCTGACAACAAGCGTAAAGGATTTTATATATTATCCCTCCCAAGAGCTGCTGCACTGATAAATAAGACCTGGCAGAGAGGCAATGCTTAATCAAAAAGAGTGAATTTTTTTAAGGGAATAATATCAAGATGCAAAAAACATTAGGCCATTCTTGCATCTCGTAGTTAAGAATGGTCTAGAAGTGAAACCACTTCTAAATCTGAAACAATTTGTTGTGATATAAGGAGAAACATGAATGGAAAACCAGGTACAAGTTTCATGTAGTCAGGAAACTATTTTTTTTTTATCATAGTGGCCCCAGGCTGGCACATAGTAGGTGAGAAATGGTACTTCTAGCTCTGAATTACAATAGTTAATAGTTTAAAAGGGCCTTAAAGTGTCATGTA